>CM076583.1:19139078-19462086 GCA_034641835.2 Pinus albicaulis
TTTCACATACAATGCTCTGCTTTGTTTTAGCCTTCGGGCTTAATAAAAAAAACTTCACACAGTCACTCTCTCTTACAAATAAGCCTACGAGCCTTTTCTTTTATATGGCGCAGCATTTCAAAAATTAAAAACAAAACTATTGAACCTTTCATTCTCGCCGTTAATTAAAAACATAGCAAAAAAAAACATTATCATAAGGTCTTTGAACCTTAATACAATCCGCCGCATATAATAAACTTTTAAACCAAAGTTCTTAAACCTTGTCCCGGACCTCAAACCGCATTTAAACTCTATTGCAATCAGATTTCGCATACCAAATTGGCCTTATGTCAGCGAGGCCCAAATCCGCGTGATAGACCTCTAATTGGTCGATGCTGGGACCCGCCGGAACTCAAACGAAACATAAACCGGATTTGATAGAATTATCACATACCATTTTAGCTGCGTGACTTCATCGCAATTTATGCGCAATAAGCGCTGATTGGTCCACGCGTCCTCCGCTGTATTGGTAGTGGGACCGACTTCGTTCAAAGGTGAATGAGCTCTAAACGAGCGTGATAGCTTTTTCATTGGCTGGCGGTGGAGCTCGCCTCCGCTGTGCTAGCGATTGGGGACCACCGTGACGTGGACCTATTCAAATCAAAATTGCCGCATAAAACAAAAATCCTGTTTGGTTGGTTGGTGAGGGTTTTTAAAGTGTGATATGGCAGATCTAAATGCAACTGTGGTTGCGTGGTTAGAGCCATAGAAAATTTAAATGTGAGCGTCGAACAATGGCTACGGCCATTAAGAAAAAAAAAAAAAACAAAAACAAAAACAAAAACAAAAAACAAAAAACAAAAAACTTTGCAGGCTTTGAATATGCTGTGGCGTGAAGGCAAAAAACAAAGCATCAATGCTGCCCCCTGCATTCTTTGTCCTTTTACATAGCAGTGGTTGAATTTAAAAATTCAACACTCCCCCTTAACTTCAACTGCTGGGTTTTCTGTCATACCCATACACTTCCTCAGATAATTAAAATTCTTTTGCCCTAATGGCTTTGTTAAAATGTCTGCAAACTGCTCCTTTGTTCTGCAATGTTTCAGAACAATTTCTCCATTGTTCACTAGCTCCCTGATGTAGTGATACTTGGCATCAATGTGTTTCGTTCTCTTATGAAACACTGAATTCTTTGACAATGTTATTGCTGGGCTATTATATACACCAAGAAGCATAAAGGATTGATAATCACACAACATCTCTTCATCATAGATATGAGAACGAAGTTTAGTAGATAGAGGACAAAGTTTTATGAGACGACGTTGCGTTGCTAGAGACCAATTTGGTCTCTTGACAAGAGAAGAGATTACAAATTTATTTATTATTCCCCATTAGTGAACCAAAGGATGTTTTTGATTCACATCTGGCAATTCTGGATCAAAGTTTGGCCAAAATAACTTCTTTTGTGGCGCATCTAATGCTAAGCTTTGTGAAAAACACTTCAGTCATATCCTCTTATCGTGAGTAGCCTACAATTCAAATCCAATAGCTGATATGGTAGATAGTTTGAGGATATGACCATGTTGCTTAAACATGAAAATCTGTTCAATCATCATGAAGAGAGTTTCAAGAAGGGAGGCAAAAAGATAGAGAATTTTGATTCAGAAAATGCAGAACTACTTCAGCAACTCATTGGATGTATAGAACAATCATTGATATTGAACATGTACCTGAGGGTGCTAAGATAAATGAGATATCGGTTGATTCAAATTATATGGTATCTCCGCTTATAGTCTAATTACAAAGGGCTTCATGCCTTATACATGATGGTCAACTCACATATTGAACTATGTAGCCAAAGCTTTCACTTCAGCAGCTTGGCAGCTTTGATTTGCGATTACGTTTCTCCTCTGAGTCGCAATTTTTTTTTTACACAGGTAGCAGAGTTGTGTTTCAGAGCTCTAGGGACGAGCTGGCAAGTGTGACTTGGTTGTGCCACAACTACATGACTTCCAATGAGTCTTCCTCCTGCCTTGGTTGTAAGATCACACCCTTATGCCTCATGGAAAACAGGCAGGAGTGCGACCTACCTGACCTGGTGACCATGCGACCTACCATAATTTCTGTTGTCATTGGTATGGTGGTGGGTATGATCTGCTGGCAAGTATAACCATGTTTTAGTTGTCATCAGGGATGGTACAATGACTATTGGACAAGCTTATGAAGCTATGAACAACGCAAACTTTCTTGATTCAAGGAGGATTATTATTCTAAATGACAACGAGTAGGTTTCCTTTCTTACTGCTATTGAAGATGGCTTGACCCCTCCTGTGGGTTCTCTTAGCAACGCTCTTTGCAGGCTTCAAGGCAACAAAAAATTCTGAAAATTGCGAAAATAGCCAAAGGTTTTACGCATCCATGTTTTTCTCATCCATGTTGTCACAGAGAAGGGGAAGGGTTATCCACCTACATAGAAAGCATCTGATAAATTACATGTTGTTGTAAAATTTGATCCAGTTGGTGAGCCCTAGTATTGCACCAAGAGTGCTGCAACTCCCAGGGGCTGCCCTACTTTACTTTATCAACCCGGGGTTCATACAAACTTGGAGGTGACAATGTTATATACATAGCAGATGCATTCTATTCATGTCATCCTCTTCTGCTCTACAAAAGGGTGTTACTTCTAGGGGTTCTCAGTGAAGTCTGTCACACTTCAATGAAACTAAAATAAATTGTAGAAAGGAAATGACAAAAATGAAACTAATCAATCTTGCTGAAAAGAAATGGTAGAAAGGAAACTAATTTAAATTGCAGAAGGGAAATGGCAGAACTGAAATTAATTTAATTTGTAGAAAGGAAATGACAGAAATGAAACTAATTTAAATTGCACTTAACTTGGCCAATCGGCTAAATACACCCTGCTCTATCTATCATGCTCCTATCTATGCAATTATTCATGACCCAATTCTAATTTGAAGAGGTGTTGCTAGCAGTTCAAAGAAGAGAGGGGTAAAGGTGATAATGGAGAGATAAACACATGAAACAAATCTTAGAGGTGGAAAGATGGGTTTAAACCCTATTAAAACTTTATTATAGCGCAAAAATGCTTCGGAGTGAAATGATTTGAAAAGTGCGATGGCAGAGTTGTGATGGAGGACGGAAGTGCGATATGCGATATCGCAATCGCAATATCACAAAGTTGGAGGGATAGCGGAATTGTTGTTCGGGAGCGGGAGCGAAATGCGAATTGCGATGGGGATAAAAACTGTGAAGTGTGAAATGCGATGGGGTAAAAGTTGTGAAATGCTATGGGGTAAAAGTTGTGAAGTGCGAAATGCAATGGGGCAAAAGTTGCGAAGTGTGAAATGTGATGGGTGACGCGGCGGTAGGACTAGTGGTAGAGTGCGATGAAAATATCGCAATCGGTGTTGGGAGCAGTAAGGCTTAAAGGAAAAAGGGAAAAGGTTGTGAAGTGCGATTTGCGATGTGGCAGAGTATGGAGAATTATCGCAATCGACGTCGGGAGCGGTGAGTCTTAAAGGAAAAAAAGGGAGAAGGTTGTGAAGTGTGAAATGTGATTTGCGATTTGGTGGGGTATGGAGAATTATCACAATCGGCGTTTGGAAGCGATAAGTGTTAACGGAAACCAAATAAAAATGCGATTTGCGATTTTCTATGCGGTGAAGCACGGTAGCAGGAGATTCAAGGAGCAAAGGCGAAGGTCAATTTTTTAATGGTTTTTGTGAATATAAAAAGGGTGCGACAGTTGTTAAGGAGAGAAGAAGGAGGGAATAGAAGGCAGAACAATAGTGTTCAGGCGTGAAAACAGAGATGGAAAATGAAGCGGGACGACTTCATGAACTTTTATGGGATTGTTGATACTTATTCCTGCAAACAAACCTGTGGATTCATGCACAGAAAAATAGACAAAATGCGTGATAAAAACAATGAACATAAAGCATTTTTTTGTCTTGTGGGAAGGTCAAACCTACTCGAAATCTATTGACAGATATGAGAGGGGAAGGCTTGACCACAACTTTTGAATTTCTCCTGTACTCTATTACTCTCGTAAGCAAATGAAGAACTACAACAACAAACTGAAAGCAAAAACTAAACAACAATGAAACTATCAGAAGCAGAACTAACTAAATGACAGAAACAAAACTAGCTAAATGACAGAAAGGGAAGAATGAAAACAATAGAGAAGCTGAGGCACATGGGTTGGGCCCTAACTCACGAGCCAAGATCTCTGAAACTAAATTAGTAAAATGGAGTCTGTCTGTTCATTTCAGGAAGAGAATAGCCTCGTTACATTTCTGAAAGTTTTAATCACCGAGTACAATAATAAAAAGCTTAATAGCTTGCAACAAAAGTTCTGAATGGAATCGAAGAAGAATCCTTCCTAGATCTAGCTCTGCTCTATTTATTCTACAGGGCAGCGACCACCAAATCCCTTGAAAATAGTGATTGAGTCCACTTGACTCCAAGTAAACATAGATTGAGTGCACTCGTCTTCAGTTTGCTTGGCTGCCTTTGATAGTTAAGGAGGGTGGACAACCCTCTTGAATCTCTCCAAGATTTCTTAATAATTTCCTGATATTGTGCTCATTTATTCTTGAATCTTGATCTTCCAGTGGCAGGGAGCAAGTCCCTAAATTATCTCCTTCTCCAAATCTACATAATCTGCCTAATATTCTCACAATATTCTACAAAAATAACCAATATTAGGCACAAATATGCAATTACCTTTAAACCTTCCCAATAAAATATTAAAGCATAAGAAAACATCATTAAGTGCAGAAGGAGAGATTTAATATATATTTTTATGTGCATAAGAAAGGTATATGGGCCTAATAAAGTTTAGATGGGCCTTAATTTATGTCTAATTTAGAGGCCCATCACCAGCTACTGGTAGGAAATTCAGGCCTAAAAGCTTAACACTCAGCTAGACTCAATATTTTGCGAAGAGCTTGATCATAGAAGCGGAGAGAGAGAAGAAAACCGAGGTTAAATAGGAGGAGTAGCTCAGGTGAGTGATCCCGAGCTTATCAAGGAGGTTAAGTGTTCCATGACCACCTCTATCATGGCTAAGCCTATAATAGGTCATTATATTGTAACCCCAATTCTAGAGGCCATTGGTATTGTTTACATTAATGGGAGTGAAGTGCTCACTATTGCAGATGACATACCCCATATTAAGAGACATAATTCACGTATACCTTTGGTTTGTGGTTGTTGGAACCTTGGTGAGGCTCTAAGAAGGATTGTTGAAGGAGTTTTGTGATCTGGGCCAAAGGATAAGTTGGTACTTGGAATGTATTGAAGCAATAAGACATGCAAGGTTTGTTTTGAGTGATATACGTAAGCTGAAGAGCTTGGATGATGATGAATTTTCTACCTTCTTAAAAAAATTGTTGCTCCCTTTGAGCTTGGGTGGCAAACTCAAACAACTAGAAAGGTTGCATGTTGTATGTTTTGCAACAAGAGGCATCACTACACATGCTAATGTTGCCTTGGCGATGCAACTAGGTTATGATGGCGGTTTTGTGGGTTCAGGTGTGTTCAAAAGTGCTAATCTAGCTCGTTGGGCCTGAGGAATTTTACAGGTTGTAGCTCACTATAATGACTCCCACATCCTGGCTGAGATTCCAGCACACCGATCCACAAGGATTAGTTTACCACGCCATTGTTAGGTGAAGAAATGTGCAAACTTGAGTGGGGGAATTCGAGAAAGCAATCAAAGAAGGCTTTGCAAAGTTACTAATAGTGAAGTTGTTGGATACTTCCCGGGCTTCATCCAGGCCCCCACAACTAGTTAAACTACACAGCTGTGGAGCTGCATTCAACACGCATTCAACTGTAAGCCCATGGACAAAGCATTGATTGAAGAGGCGTAGGGGAACTATGAAAGCCAATCTCTCTAACAACATAGTGGCACAACAATTGACCACACAGGGGTCTAAATTAATTATTTGTTAGTGTCATTATTTCAATTAATTTAATGCGCTCCAAGAATCATTATTTGATTATAAATACATGTGACCCATGTTATATGTTTACAGGTAGAAGTTGTCGATTTTCATGGCAAAAGTTAGGGTTTTCCTCTAACGAGCAAGGTGGCTCCTTAAAAAGCTCCAAGAACCTCGCAATACAGTCAAATTTGCATCACCAAAAGATGAATGAACGTAAACTAGGCATAGTGGCAAGAAAGTATGCATGCACCAGGACCTGGCAACCACATCATGGCAACAACCGGGCAACAAGCATTCTAGGGTTTCCAAGAACCCTCAACATCCTCTTCTTCTCCTTCATTGTATTGTGAGCATCACTCACCAATATGTCAGCAGCTATGCTAGAACTAATTTGAGCACGTAACAATCAGTAGGCAAGAGAAATTTGTGAGGAAGTTCAAGAGTCATGAGGGGAGGTCAAGGGTCACGGTAGGTGAATAGTCACATCATATTTATAAATGAGCCCTCGTGCCTCATTCTGAAGGGACTTTTAGCACTTGAGTTGAGGCTAGGACGAGATAGTTGATTTGTGCTTGAGAGCTAAAGGCACTCAACTCTTGGTAACTAGTAGAGGGAGTTGTAGTGAGGCTGGGGTTTTGCATCACGCAATGGTATGAGAATACCATGTCCCATTGGTGGGTTTTGACTAGTTGCAAGTTATGTAATTGAAGTTGCAATAGCATTAATAATATGTTCTCTTTATTCGGCACTGATTCCTATGATTACTCATGGTGGTTGTATTGGTTGTCTGATATTTCACTATATCTCGTATGTATGCTTTCATGTACGCAATATGTTATGGATTGATTCATAGTGGTTGCATGTATGTTTTGTTTTTGAATCTATTTTTGCGTTTTCTTTGCCATGTCGGTGATCTATTGTGAATTGATTTGCAATTAACTTCTATCATGTTCTTGTTCATGTATGTCCGATTGGGTTTTGGGTTACCAATCCCTCTCATGGCATACCCCTTCTCATTGTTGTTGAGACTTGTTTGTATCTTTGTCTATATTTTTTCAATCATGGGCTGATTTTGTTTCAGTGTCTGGGCATTTCACTCTTGTCCTCGCTATGACACTTTCTCATCTGGCAGTCAAGAGCAAAAAACATTTATGGTGGCAGTCGTGCCCACATACCGGATGGGGCTCTTATCCCAAACAATGTGAGGTCTAATTGGGACTTCACACCGGGGAGACCCCCTTATTGTTGGCGGTACATTCCATCCCGTCAACACCTTCATAAAGAGGCTGCTTCATGTTAAGTCAAGTAGAAAGTGTAATCATGAGAAGTATTTGGAGCCAAGGATGGTGCTTTGTTAACTCTTTAGGGTTAATTGGAGATAAGGTAAATGAACGGGATGCTTATAAAAATTGTCTTAGAAAAGTTCATATTAGATTGGATAGACTAGCTCAAGGATAGGTTGTAGTGAATATTCTACCAAGTGGATTATAAGGTTATGTTTGAAATAGTTAACATCAAATATTGTTGGTGGTGGAAGCATTTATGTAAGCTCAATGCTTCAAAGAAATCCAAAATTCTTCTTTGGCTAACTATTATGAAAAGGGTTTTCACTTGGAAAACGTTATAAATGAGAAACAAACAAAGCTCAAGATTCTATATTCTATGTAGGAAATATTGTGAAACACTTTTTTTAATCTTTTTATTCAATGTTTACATTTTCAAGATGTGTTGAAAGAAGTTGTAAAAATTATAGATCTAGAAAATGTTTAGCACGACAATTTTACAAAATAACATGTACAAATATGATTTTAGAATTTTTTTTTAAATATATCTAAAATCATTCCATGTTTGCTGTGATGGAGCATTTGATTAGCCTAAAACTCCATACTTTTTAAGACAAGTTCATTCCTAAATTTCATTGAAATATTTTAAGAAATAGTACAAAAGTGCATATCAAAGAACTCATATATTATTCCATGATAGATACCTAAGATTCAAATACACAAATCCTTTCCTTACAATTTCCTTAATAGGAAATTTATGATTGCAAGAATTTATTTAAGTCAAAGAATCTTGTATAGGTTAGATTGCTAAAATTTAATTAAATTGGAAGAATTTTGTATAAGTTAGATGAACATTATGTGAAATTTAAAGTAAATTTTGGTAATGGATTGAATAAGTTTATTAATATTATGGCATTCATATATTGAAGAATTCCACATTAACACTAAATGAAACATTACAGCTTCATAATTTAATGCTCAAGCCCATAGTGAATAATTTAAAAGTGATCAACTCTCAATTTGAATGTCTTATATATTCATATCCACCGATAATTAAATTTCATTACAAATTTCCTCTAAAAAGAAGGTCAAAGATTGGTGGAAAATTATATGATCCTAAGAGAGACTTGATATGGAGTTATAAGTGACATTTTCCAACTCTTTTGACATGTTCTTACTCAGCTTAAATAACTCACTTTTTGGTCTTTGTGTTGTCATTAGGTTAAAGGAAATGCGGCAAATTCTTTAGCCTTCTCTTATATCTGTAATAACCTTGGATTGTTTTGATGAGAAAGAATGTAAATATCTCTCATAGCTTATGATCATAAATTAAATGTGTATCTTAAGGAAAAACTTTTAATGATAGACTAGATGTGTATCTGGTCAGCTAGAAAATAGTGGAATGCCTTTTTGAAAGTGCTGTTATATTTAAAATATATAATTATAGTATAAAATTAATGGAAATATAATATTAAAATTATATTAAATAAAAAAATTTAATATATATATATATATATATATATATATATATATATATATATATATATATATAATAAGAAATAGTAAATGTCTTAACAGAATTTTCTGGAAATATTATTTATTTATTTTTTAAATTTTTTTTAAGGCTAGTGACAAAAGGTTTTTGCAAAGCTTTTAAAATGACGTGTCTAAATTCTAAAAAACACACCAACGTGTCAATAAATCAATGATTGCCATTGAACACAAACACACACCATTAGCCATGATTTCATAATATAAAAAAAAAATTTCATTTAAAAATAAATAAATAAATAAGTGATCTAATGCTCATTAACATAGGTGCATTAGTTCGCGTAAAAAGGATGGACAAGATCGGTATATTAAGGACGTGATGATCAATTATTATTATTAAAAAAATAAGCATTCATTTCCTACAAATAATGGTGTGTCAGTGCTCCATATTAACCTACAAAAAATGGTGTGGTCATGTAGGATGCACCATTTGAGTTTAGGACAAATTGTTACTTAAAAAAATAAAAAAAATATGGTGCACAAATATACATGAACAATGTTCTAAACATAACAACAACACTGAGGCATTGCATATATGTATATGCACTAATGTATTTCTAATTTATATTAACAAAATCCAAGTATTTGTGTATTTGAATACCATGGATTAGTGTGTATGTATGTCTGGTTTGCCATGCTACGCTGAAATTTAAGTAAAAATACTAAACTAAATTTCATTGTTACATTTCATCAATTTCTCCTCACCTCTTCATACAAGAATCCATGCATAACCTCCTTATTTTAATGCTTTACAGTGTTCGCACACAAGCATCGATGCTTAACCTCCCTATGTTAATGCTCCATAATGTTCGTCAACTTTGATTTTTTTGTTTTGGTAAATCGGTACAAAATTTCCATTAATCAAAAGATGTTTACAATGAGTACATGGATATCAATAGTTGTCATATGGAAGTGAAAAACACTTGTAACCATAACTATATGCAACTATCCATAAAGTATTTTTGCTTAAAAAACTATCTATACTGACCTTTAACATATCATTTTTAACATTTTCATATAAGAGCATACTCAGGAAATTACAACAGATGTATAATTCATAGATAGATATTCTGAGAAAAAAAGGCACAAAAATAAATACACCGAGGGAGAGAAGAATGATAGAAGGGATGTAAATGTATAGGAGTTAGAAACATCTTTGTGAGCTACCAAACCATAAGTACACCTGTAATACATAAAAGAGTGGTTAAAACAAAATTGTTGCAAGCTAATACTTTTAATCAAAGATGACCACCGGAGAAAGACGAGCTCCATTAACTAGAGGAGAAGTGTTAGAGAGTGAAGAAGTGTTGGTCGGTGGAACATCGATCATAGCAGGAATGTCAGTGATGTTCTTCGAATCAGAATCAAAATCTGACACAACGTACTTCTCCACCCTCTACAGATGAATGAGAATGTCATCCAAACAATATTTAATGCTTATGAGGAGTTTTTTCATATCCAATTGACATGCAAATATCATGTAATGATCCACTTGTTTGTCCCACATGGCCAAACAAAATAGGGTGTCCAACTGCTGATAACCTGCAACATAATGTAAGAAGTGCAATTTCCTCTTTCTAAATCTACAAAGATATGGAACCCATTTTAATTCCTAATTACCCACTTTGGAATCCGGAAAGAATTCTTTGTCCGCAAATTCATGAGATTCAAGTTGTTGAATCTCCTTTCGGTATTCTGGAGGGATTGTGTCAAACAAATTTGCCACTGAATTCCATCTAAATAATCGCTTGGAGGTAGACTTATTGCTGGAGCCTCCCATATGAATTTCCATTTTTTGTCGAGGTGGAATAGTTGCTTGGAGAAGTGCACAAGAATTCTATTCTCTGTCTAGGTGGCATAGTCGCTTGGAGAAGTGCACAAGAAATATAGTGTAGACTAACACCAAGACTGCCTTGAGGGATTCTAATCAAATTTGAAACCCAATCCACAGAAAATGGATGTGATGTACTTTGACAGAGGACTATAACATTAGCAAAACCCGTTGTGCCCAGAACTGGACAAAACCCACCACTATTGAAAATGTCCCTAACCCCAAATTCAAAAGGAATTAAAACTGAAGCCACAGGGAGGACTAAACCAACATGCAAATGCAGTGACCCTTGGCAATCGATATGTTATTTAAATAGGAGAGTGAAGCGATGAACAACAATGTTCCAGGGGATAAATTATTGTCTGAGGAAGGGGAGACGAGTAGCAACATTGAGATTGAGGTCGAATTTTTTGCCTAAAAATTGTAATATATGGCCATTATGAAAAGGAGGAAATGTGTTGGGGAAGTGATACAACAATAGATAGCCTACAAAACATCCAAGTAGAGGAAAATTGCATGTAAACTTAAACAAATCACTCCATCCAATATTAAGTATCAGATAACACAATAAAATCCATTGTAGGTTAGAAAAACCGGGTAAAAATAAGCCATTAAAACCAAACTGAGAAATTTCTCGGGTACCAGACCCCGCACACCAAAACAAGACAGTTAAACAAGATACCTGGAAAGTCGAGGCCTTGAAGTGTAGATGAGGGGAGCACGACCACCAATTCAAAAATGGGTCCTATGTCTGCATTGTGTAAGAATAGAATAAAAAACATTGACTGCAAAACATTTGGTAATACAGGGGTTGTCTAACCTCAGTACCTTCACTCAGTCAAGTTTGAAGGACTAACTGTCGACGCTTAGAGGACATCATGATAAGCATGACAATATAAACTGAAACCCGAAACCATAAAATATTACAGACTTCCACACTATAGAGAATCATGTACACTCACCACCCTTTACATACAACATGCCATTTATAATTACATGATGAGGAAAAATCACATGCAATCCAAGGACCATTACTCTAACATGGAAGGACAAAGATGGGACAAGTGTTCAATATGGCACACTTCTTAAGGTAAACATTCTTTTTGACTTGCGAGGAGCCATTAATGAGTTGCACACATGATTCATCCACTCCCATAGTGGAGCTTGTCAAAGCCATTAATGCAAACCTACCAAGTAATGAATAAATCAGAGTTTGTGCACAGAGAAAAAATGGTATTTTATGGTTTTCATCTCCCATCACCTTCATATGCTGAGTAAGGAGCATCAATAAACAACATGTTTCCCTTCTCAGCATATCTATATTACATGTATCTTATTTAGAGAGATGCTTGTCCAATTCACTGCATTTAACTATGTACTAGGTGACACCCCCATTGGGGAATCTCAACTATTTTTGTCCTTTTCTAGCAACACCATGATTACTTGATTCTCCACATCCCAACCCGGTATTGGCCATGCATTATCCAAGTCCATACCTTGCATCTTGCAACCCAATTTTTCAAGGTAGTCTACGACACCATTTACCACTCGTTTGGTATGTTTGACTAACACATAGTCAAAACCTTTCAAACACTTTGCAATATTGGAAACAACCACTTCCAATCTCCAACTGTGAATGATTTTTTAGGCCAATTTTTCATTAAGGAGTTGACGAATACATTGTATCACCAATAAAGAGTCATCATGTAGCTGTATTAATTTATAACCTTGACGACGTACAATCTAGAGTTCTCTCTCAGCCATGAAGAACTCATAGAGGTTGTTTGTTGCAATAACATATTTGACTGCAAGCACTCTTAAAGGGACTGAGTTAGCATCCTGTAGTATTCCGCAAAAACCCATTGGCCCCAGATTCCCTTTCAATGCTCCATTAAAATGTAATTTGATGAAATTTATTGGGGGAGGCCGATAAAAATTAGTTTGCAATTACCGAATGTTCTACATTATTGGTTGGTAGAGAAACAACCATGCTTCCTTCCAAATGTAGGTTTCGTAGAGTAATTGTTTCTACGTCATCAACTTATCAATCCCTTGAGGACCATGCAACTGATAATATAGTTTGTTGTACATTGGCCAGAATTATTGTTTTTAGTAGGTTTGATGTTTTCTCCTGTTGTCAAAAGATTCTGTTGTTTCGCTCCTTCCAAATGCTCCATAAGATAAAAATGAAGATTAGGTTCTATGCTTTAGTAACTATATTATTCTTGAATTGGTTGGTATTACATTTATTAAATGCAAAAATCATATCCTGAAATTTAGGAATAGGACAACCAAAGATTGGTATTATGAGTTCCCAAACCCTAGTAGCAAAGGTACATGAAATAAATATATGTTTTGTTGTTTTTTGTGCTTCATGACAAAGAAAATAATGGGAATTTCCTTCAAAGCCTCTCATTATGATACTATCCCAAGTTAAAAGATGCTTCCTTGCTATCAACCATAAAAATTTTGAAATTTTTGGCCTCTAGAAGCTCGACCATATCCACTTCAGACCCTGTTGGTTCTCAGACAAGTGTTGTCATGTTGCAATTTGATATGATTCGATGTCTATCAAACAACCATGTTGGATTGTTCCCCAACGTAATATGTCATTGTCATTCAAAAGACAAATTATTTGTTTACATAACTCTTGATCCAACTTTTCCCATGGAAGTGGGTGTGATGTTAAAGGCCAATCACTCGGTTCTTTCCATAGCCTCCAGAGTGATGATTCACATGATCTCTTCCAATAGTATTATACTTTAAACATACCTAGAATTTCCAGGTAACTTTCAATCCCCTTCAATTCAATAATTTCATTAATTTTGGGCATATGTTGCCAAGCTTCATCCCAGAAAATGGCAGTGTCACTTGCTTTCACCTCCCAAAAAGCACATGTTTTAACCATTTCTCTGCTTTCCAGAGCCCAATTCCATATAATAAATACTGCAAAAGACTCACTTGCTCACAAACTCTGCTATGGTGTAAATAGCTGGTTATATTTATGATTTATTTATTTGTATCCATAGTTGTTGTCCTCCTTTGACCCATTGCCACCATATTTTTGCTCTGAGATAAATTCTCATGATGTCTGGATTTCTTAGCCCTAATCCTCCTTGAAATTTAGGTAAGATGAGTTTGTTCCAACTGATAAGCATCCATCTTCTTACTTTGTCAGAGCCCCTCCACAAAAACTCTCTCCAAATTGTTCTGAACTTACTCCCTATGGTTTTAAGAAGTGGCATCGTTGACATCTGGTACAAATGGATAACCTGCAATATCGGCTTAGTAAATACCAACCTTCTTGTAAAATTAAGTGTCTGAAATGTCCAATTTTGGAAATTTTCCCTAATCTCTCTATTATATTTTGCCAACGCCCAATGCGTTTTGGAGAAAAAACTAATGGTACTCTTAGGTATTGTGCTAGAAGATACCCTCTTTTGAATTACAAGACCCTAGTCAAATGATGAGTGATTAAGTCCTTACAGTTGTAAATGAAGACCCTGGTTTTTTCCCTGTTAATCATAGTACCTGAAGCATCCGCAAAGACCTGCATGATTCTTTGAAAGTTCTTTGCTTATCGTAATGTTGGTAAGCCAAATAAGCATACATCACCAATGAATTATTGATGTGTGACTTTTAAATCATGTCCAAATAGCTTAAGTTGTTTGATAATACCCTTGGAGCATGATCGTGCTACTAATATTCCTAGGCCTTCCATTGCAAGGATAAAAAGGAAGGGATATAAAGGGTCCCATTGCCTTAATCCCCTTGATGAAATAAATGTAAAAGGATGGGGAAGCATTGAATATTATGGAAATGAAAGGTGAAGATATGAACTAGAAGATCCATGAAATCTGCTGTCAATAAAAACCGAACGCATCTAAAATGTGGGGTAGATAATTCCAGCTAAGACGATCATAAGCTTTAGATAAGTATAAATTTATTAACATACCATACTTCTTTTTGACTTTAAGGGAGTCAATAATTTCCTGGGTTGCAAATATGCCATCCATAATATGTCAACCTTCCACAAATCTAATTTGATCTAGCGAAATAATACTGGAGAGTAAAGGTTTTAAGCGTTTGAATATAACCATGGAAATAATATTATAAATAACATGGCATAAATAAATGGGCCAAAATCTATTAGGATCCTCTGAACGACCTTGTTTAGGTACCATTGTAATAAAGGTCGCATTTAGGCCTTTCCATAATGAGTGAGTGTGCCTCGATTTCTGTACTAACTCATGTATCTCCTTCCCCATAAACGACCAACATGCTTGATGAAAATCAGAGGTAAACCCATTTGGTCCTGAAGCCTTATTTTTTGGTAGGCCCATAACTACCCCTTCCACTTCCTGAAAATAAATCAACTACATCAAGGCTATATTCTTCTCCTTGGAGATAATTTTGGGTATCCTTGTGAGTACCTTATTTATTTTCTCTTTCCTTTGGGAGATATTTCCTGTTAAGAGTTTCCTGTAGTAATGTACTAGTTCTACCTCAGTTTCTGAGTGTAAAATATTACGTTCACTGTCATGCCTTGTGATAGAGAAAATTATATTATTATGCCTACTTTGCAACATAGAGGTATGGAATAACTTATTGTTTCGTTCGCCCTCCTTCAACCACTGAACTCTAGAATTTTGTTTCCATAACAATTCCTCCTATTGTATCCATTGTTAAGGGTTAGCCCTTCCTCCATAACCAGATCCATAGTCTGCCCTTCAAGGATCATGTGTTATTGTAGGTCCTGCATTTTTGTTTCCAACCTCATCTTTTCTTAAAAATTGTTTCCAAAATGTTGTTTGTTCCAAAGCTTAATATTTCTTTTTAATGCTTGTAACTTAAGTTGAAAATAATGCATTATGTTACTACCCTTAATAGATCCTTCCTGCCACCAAGCTTTGACCTGTTCGATAAAGTGAGGGTTAGTCATCCAAAAGCTCTCTAGGTAAAAAGGGAAATATTTTGGTGTTGGTTTCATATCTATTTCCAGTTGGAGTGGCCAGTGAGTCGACCTTAGACAGGGAAAAATAGTGGCCTCAATGAATACGTCCAAGTGTAAAAATTTTTCCATTATAAGGAAACGATACAATCTACTAGATATTTAATGGTGTTCTCCCTTTATATTATTCCAAGTAAATGTGCCATTAACTATATAGATATCAACTAACCGCAAATGTTCAATGAGATTGTTAAAAATAATTGAGACTAGTTCAAGCCTGCATGAACCCCCTTTTTTGTGTTGTCGACCTTATTATGTTAAAATATCCCCCAAGATAAAAAATTGGTGGGAGAACCATCATATATGATACAAAATATGAGTTAAAAATTTAGGTTTTTCTGATGGTATGGGAGGACCATAGACTGTTGTCAAAACAAACAGGTCTTTCAAACCCAGGTATCTAAAAAGCCCAATTAAAATTCTAGAGTTGGCCACCCATTATTGAAAAACAATCTCTCCAAGGTTATAGAGTACAACAAATCCCCCAACGCTACCTTGAACATAAAGTGCCATAAATTGGCAGCCTTTCCAACAAAAATCATATTTTTTTTCCAATTTGCCCCATCCTATATTTGTTTCTTGCAGAATTAAAATTGTCGACTTTTCTTTTTTTATTTGTTCCTGAACATATCTTTGCTTAAACATTTGTTATTAAGACCTCAAATATTCCATGTGAGGATGTTTTGGAAAAGTAGGATAGTAATCCTCGAGTGTCATAGCTTGTCTAGAATTCATTAGGACATATCCTCTCTCTTAAAAATAATCCTTCTTATTTTTCCTACCCCCTTTTTTTGCTTCTTTAGCAAGATCCTTGGCTAAAATATCTTACTTTTCTCCTCGAAATCCTCTGTGGAGTGTATACCAAGTCCCTTTGAAGAGTCCTTACATTTTAATTTTTCCAGACAAACAAAGCTTTTGCATATTGGTCTAGTTGCTCCTCTGACAAGTTTTCCAGGTCTCTCTTTACCCATTCAGTGAGAAGGTCAATTAGCGGGCTTTCTTCCTTAGACAAAAAATCGTAGGGCTTCCTTGTCAACTAAGAAACCTCCTAAATATTCGTAAGTTAGTAACTTTGATCTTTTCACTCAGCCCCTCTTCATCCTCTAGAGTTTTCCTCTTCGTAGGTTGCTTCATATATTTTCCTTTCTCATTTTGGGTTGTTTCCCACATTTGTACATCATTTAGTGTTTTCTTCGGTGGGTCTTCTTCCATCTCTGGGAGGGTATAAAAATTGCTCTTTCCATACAATAGTGGTGGAATGATGTTAGTCCTCGTCCTAGGATTACTTATGTGGGAGATTACCTTAGTAAAGCCTTCATTACCAACCGATCCCACAATGTTTGGTTCCCTTCTTTGACTGGGACAATCTCGAAATAGGTGACCATGTTCATGGTTGAGTTACCAACGGAAAGGGACATGTTCATAATTAATTGGATGGGACTAGATTTCCCCTTGATAATTCAAATTGATATACTCTGGTAGGGAATGGTAAATGTTCATGTATATGCAGAGACGAGCATATGACATGTTCCGACCTTGTTTGGTTACTTCTGTGATTTTTAAAAAGCGTCTCGGGATGTTCCTAATGCCTTCCAGTATTTATGAGAACCAAAATTAAATTGGGAGTGAGTAAATTCGTATCCAAACAGGTGTAGACGATAATTCCTCTTTGTAAGGGTTGAAAAATTCTTCCCAATGGCGTATGTATAGACCCACATTATTATAAAAATAAGGCCCCCATTCAAAGATACGAGCTTTTTCTTCTAGCTTGGAAAAAAATACCGTAAAAAAAACTTTGGGTCTAAGACGAAGATCAATTTCACCCTTTGGTTGCCATTTTTGCGAAATCCATCCTTCCAACTCTATTTTTGAGGGCCAACCTCCTATAAATTTACAGATAAAGGCATGGTCTTTCAGTATTTATGGTGGTATCCCAAGCATTTCTGTGGAATGTCGAAAGTAGGGCTCTGACGAGCTTTAGGGATACATCTACCTTGAAGACTTGCTTGCCATTTTTCCCCTAAAATGGGCAATTCCAAGGAGTTTGCTTCAATTTCCTCAAATTTGGCCGACCTTGTCGTAGATCGAAAGACAATTTTTTTGTAAGAGGGGGAGGGGGGACTTGGTCCCCCTTTAAAAAGGCTCATTGTATGGTAGTGATTCTATGAAACCCTAAGTTTTGAACTTTGAGGGTTGATATGGTAATTACATAACTCATAACTTCCATGCGCAGTCCTTCCAATCTTTTCCCACGGTCATTTGTTTCATCATTCATCAACTTTGAGTTAGTTGGTTGGATTCATTTTCAAATTTTTGAAAATGGTCCAAAAATTCCTTTTTTCTCTATAGAGTAACCATGTCTTCTTAAAAAGTAAAAGACCAAGTAAATCCTTTATTACTTTCCATTTTAATCTTCACAAATTTCTAATTAGAATCAAATTTGGTTTTTTTTTTCAATTTGTTATAAAAAAACCATGCAATGGGATTAAACCATTTAGCTTTCCCATACTGTTTTTTAACTAACATGGTACACCATTAGCCATGATTCATGATTCATAATTAAAAAAAAAGTATGTTCCTCACTAACATAAGCACAATAATATGCATATCGAGAAAGCACCAATAGTTAAAAATCCCAAAATCGATTCTC
Organism: Pinus albicaulis; assembly: GCA_034641835.2. Lineage (NCBI taxonomy): Eukaryota > Viridiplantae > Streptophyta > Pinopsida > Pinales > Pinaceae > Pinus > Pinus albicaulis. Next base: position 19,157,356 of record CM076583.1, read on the forward strand.
AAAAAAATAAATAGTTATTCAATGCTCCTTTATATTACTAGCACACCAGTGTGCATATACAAGATATGCTAATAGTCATGATTTATAATAAAAAATTCTCAAATTACATTAAAAAATAAAATAGTCTATCAAGTGCTCTTCAATAACAGCAATGCATTGGGGCACATGTAGAGGATGCGTCAAATTAGCATAATATAAAAAACACAAATTTTCTATCTAATGTGTGTCAGTGCTCCATGCTAAGCAACGTGTTGGGTCAGTCACATAGGATGATCAATTAACTTTAGACCAATTCACTTTGAACAAAAAAACCTTTAACTTAGAAACTAAAAATCAACACTAGTGTGCAGTAAGAACCTAAAGCACCAAGCCTGAACTTTTACAAATAGTAAAAAACGTCGGTGATGTCTGTCTCTTTAGTATTTCATGAGAAGTTCGAGAAAGTCAAGCCTCCTACATTCGATGGAGAGATGAAGAATTCAAACTAGGGATGAAGAAGTTCTTCAGATTGCATAACTATTCAGAGAACATGAAATCCACAATAGCTACCTTCAGTATCAAAGGGAAAGCAGAAATTTGGTGGAAATATGTGAATAATGTCAAGGGAATCTGAGAATAAGAGTTGATTTTGGATGAGTTTGAGAGAATATTTAAGAATAAGTACATTCTAAGAGATATTATGATGACAGAGCTAAGGATTTTTATGAACTGCAGATAGGTTCTATGACAGATGACATGTATACTAAAAGGTTCTTGGAGATGTTGAGGTATGTGCCTTAACTCAAGGATGAGAAAGCAAAGATTCAAAGGTTCATCAGTGGGTTGCCAGCAGCATATAGAGACTGGATTGAGCTTGACGAGCCTTAGTTGCTAAAGGGAGCCATAAGGAAACTGAAGCATTGTTATGATAAATCAAAGCATAAAGTTGAGCCTAAGTGTGATTTGAAGGGAGATGATAAAGTTAAAGTGAATTGGCCACCGAAGTGGGGAATGCCTTAGGATGCAGGCGATAAAGAATTTTTTTCTCCTTACAAGAAGTTCAATGCAGTTGAGAAAGGATATCGGTCGCAGCCTAGAGAGTAGCGAAATAGAGGCGATGGTAGGGGACAATTGTAGTGTTGGATATGTGGAAAAGATTATCGCAAGAAGGATTGTCCATTGTACCAAGGTGTAAGGAATCAAATCTACAATACTCAGGAGGTGTAGACAGTTGGGGATGTGCGCTGTTGTGGCTCATTTGCATTTACTTTAGAAATATTTCTCAAAACACCAAAAAAAACATATATGTTAGAAAATGTAAAATTTTTGTATACCGAAAAAGAATTTTTGATTTATATGTTGATGTATTAACATTATGTCCGGAGAGCCCACGTGGTGTAGAGTAGTCGGTGATGGGGTGCATTGTTAAGGCACTCTGTCTGCAAGTTCACCAGTTTTAAACTCGTGGGTTTAGGATTAGTCTAAACTACCAAAAATAAAAATAAAAATTATGTGCGAATATGTGAAGGTGGTCAAGTCGTGCTTATTCGCGTGCAGAGCAGTTCAAGAGTTGGGCCGATTGATGCGTTCAGAACATTGCACACAGGTCAAGGTCGAGTCGTGCAAATATACGTGTAAGACAATGTTTGGAGGTTTAAGTGCAATCGGATGTGGAAAGCCCGCCTGCATATCGAAAATCACAATCGCAAAGCTCAGGAGGAATGCCGCTAAGGAATATGTTATGAATACTAAAATGAAAAGTTCCACAAGGGCCAGATGCGATGCAACGCAGAACTACGATTTAATGTATTCCAATCGTGCATCGCACATCGCAAGCTCATGAGGAATGGTGCTAGGAAATATGTTATGAATGCCAAAATGCGAAGTGTGGCAAGGGCCGGATGCAATGCAGCTTAGAACTACGATTTAATGTATTCCAATCGTGCATCGCACATTACAAGCTTAGGAGGAATGATGCTAAGGAATAAGTTATCAATGTAGAGATGCGAAATACGACAGGGTTTCAAATTGCCGATTGCGATTAGCCCCACCTCCACTTGCCATGTCGTCCCCACCTCTATCGTGCATCGCAAGCTTAGGAGGAATGGCACTAATGGATATGTTATAAACGCTGAAGGCCGAAATGCGATAAGGGGTGGATAAGATGTAGTTTCAGAGTTAAATTGCAAAGGATTTCAAATATGGAAGTAAGGGAATTTCCTTGAGAAATCGCATCAGGGGTAAGAGGAGGCTTATAACGGAGCAATAAGGAAAGTCGAAATGCGATGGAAAGGCGGACACGATGCCATTTAAAGGTTAATTCAAATTTATTTCAAGTCCAAGATTATTTTTAGTGGCGTTGTTTTATGAATAAATGTGAACGTAGCCAGTAGACTTAGGTAATGCCCGACCTCGTGCAAAACAACGTTGTATGCGGTGGTGCCTTGTAAATAAATGGAAGACTAAACACTGCGAGCACAAGCAGAAGAAGCCGAGTCGAGCAGAAGGGGACATGATAACATTGTTTGAAACGTAGAGGCATAGGCAGAGTTAGGCGAAAGGAGTGTATAGTGGCACTGTTGGAAACGTAAGAACTTGGTCAAGTCAGGCAAAGAGGTGTCATTGCAGAACTGTTCGAATACCACATCAAAAACATAAAAGACATGACAACAAGCACGAAAGAAAAACATTGAACTCCAGAAGAAGTGCAGGGCAAGGATGTCCGATCTATCAGGGATACACATAAACACTTCAGGGAGATGCATCAGCAAAAATTCAGATTCAACAAAAAGAATGATATTTCAAGTTTAATTTGTTTTATTTGTTTGTTAAGATCGAAGCTATAGTGATGTCCTTAATTGCAATGTAATAAGTAGTTTTAATAGTTTAGGGAGTCGAAGTAGTTCAATAAATTCTAGCAGTTACGAAGTGTTTTAGATGTATTTAAGCAAGACAGGAAGAAAGAGAAAGGGTTCTGAGTTTTGGACCTTTGGAAGACTAAAACTTTGGTACATACTTTTCTGAGGAATTAATGAAAGAAGCATCAAGTTTCCTGCAACTGTTGATGGTGATTCGTTTTTCCTATGCCATTTTGTGTCCCTTCTTCCTTGAATGAAGTGAAGTAAAGTAGTTGCCGGTCTCTTAATTACATCTGTGAGTAAGAGTTAAATAACCTTAATTTGCGCTCCTTCACTCCAACTCCTCTCCCTTCACAAATTATCTCTGGAACTTAAAAGTAATAGATTATGTGTTTACGACATATTATTTTGATTTTTCTCTCTCTCCATAAATTTATTCTGAAATTTAAAGTGATATATTCCGTGTTACAACATATCATTTTGAGTTTCTTCTACAACTCTTCTTTTCCATTCAGATATCAGCAGTTAATGGCATTGTAGAGTCTTTCATTATACCATATTATTAAGGGTTTTAAAGAATTATTTTCCAAAGGGATTGAACAAAGACCACCTGATAAATTACTTATGTGACACATTGTTAAAAATGTCTTAAGCGCTGATTCCTTTTCACAGCTAAGAAATTGTTTCTTAAGATACAACATTTTCTAGCACCATTTACGGGAACGAAGAGACTAAGTTTATTTTCCCTGGTTTTTACACATTATTTCCTCTGGTTGTTCAGTGAGGAGGAAATATTTGGATATGTTTGTTATTCTCATAATTCTGGCTCACAAAAGGCCTCACACGAGGTCGGATACCTCACAACAGAATGTCCCTACTTTGTCATACCTTGAAAGATTGGTTTCTAAAAGGGTTCGGAAACCCAAAACCCCCTCAACACCTAGTCCTATATTCTGTTCCTGACAGTAGTTCTAGTAATCCTTTGCTTGAAGATATATCTAAAGTACTTACTTTCTTGGAACAAGATCCACCCTTCACACCAATTTATTTTCAAGAAACTAAGTTGGAAGAACACTCCTTTCAGTCTGTTTCTTTTATCTTTACTCAAGCTCAACAAACTCCAGTTGCTGGTCCCTCTGCCATTGTCCAACAACCCACTCCCATATCAGTTTTACCTCCACCTCCGTTGATTTTCATAGCAGGTTCATCGACTGCATCTAACCAAGGAAAGTCAATCAAGGTGCAAACATGGCAGCACCAGCCTTTTTGTTGAAAAAATATGCTCCACTTAAACTTCCACAAGCAATGAATGCAATGCCTTAAGAGTATCTTAAATTACTCCCACGTTTTACTGCAGAAGACGAAATAACTGCAGAAAAAACACTTGCATGTGTTTTGTAATTTTGCTGAAAATCTGAATGTAGAACATCTTGATGTTGTAATGAGGCTTTTTGTTCAATCTCTGGATGGAGAGGCTAGAAAGTGGTTTAAGGGATTGCCAAATGATTCTATTAATACATGGGAAGAACTGGAAAATCAATTCACTCAGAGATGGGGTGAAAAAAGGGATCATGGTTATTCACTAACATAATTCATGCAATCAAAAGAAAAATAGATGAGAATATATCAGATTTTATCAAAAGGTTCAATAAATTGTATAACAGTTTGCTTGTAGAAATGAAGCCCCCTCCTGTTGGAGCAAAGGTAGTTTTTGCTGGGGCTTTTGAAGTTGATTTTAGTTTAACACTTAGAGAAAGGAAATCCCCTACTCTAGAGCAGATACAAACAGATGCTTTAGAAATTGAAGCTAATATGATTGCAACGGGGAAGACGAAAGGGAAACAACCAGTCCAAGAGAAGGGGAAATAAAAATAAGAATCATCACAAGATCAAAGAATTGAAGATATGACAAAGGTGATTAAAAAATTGTCAAATAAGCTAGTTAAGATGGGATTGGAAAGCAAAAAATCCCAAAGGCAAGTACAACAAAACCGAGGAGGATTAAACCCTCAATTCAGAATACAACCCCTGCAAATGTTGCAGAGGGAGAGAAAATATCAAGACCAGGTTCAAGCACCATTGTATATAGAAGCCACACCTGGAGAGTCAACGAAAGATGACCAAAAGGAAGCCGAAGATCATATATCTTCTATGTACACAATAGAAGAGGATGAAGAGGAATATTGTGAGGGAGAATATAATGAAGCTGAAGTTTCTTTTGATAAAGATGAAATGGATAAATATTGTAGGCAATTCACATATTTCATGCAAGCTGAGTTACATAAAACGTATGATTTAAGGTCTAGAAAGAGATCTAGAGTGTAGGATAATGAAGGTGAACAACAAGATTCTATTCCTCCTCCATTGGCAACTCCACAATAAAAGGACCATGTAAAACAAGTCAGTAATGGGAAGCAACCTGTAAATTTAGTTAATAGAACATATGTGCAATAGGGTGAACCTTCCCAGAGAAAATAAGTTGATACTAATATTTTGGAGAGAGTTGTTCCTATACCCAAACAAGCGGAAAATTCTAGAAAGAGTGAAGAAGAACCTGAAAAGAATGTTAAACAAACTCTAAGTTTTACAAAAGAGTTGGAGAAGGCAAAAATTCAGGTACCTCTTATAGAATTAACTAAAATACCAGTCTACAAGAAAGAAATTTCAGAATTTATTAATCTCACACAGATTGAAGATATAAGTGACACTGTGAACTTACAAGAAGAAAATCCAGTGGTCACGTTTGGTCCTCATGTAGAAGAAGTAGACCCTTATGTTCCAGCATTTTATATTTCTCTGTTGCTTCATGATTTTACTCTCCATAATTGTATGTTGGACTCAGGTGCATCCCATAATCTCATGCCATTGTCTATTATAAAGGAACTAAACTTGTAGAATACCAAACCTTACAGGGATCTGTATTCATTTGATTCCAAAAGGGTGAAATGTGTTGGGTTAATTAAAGATGTAGTAGTTTCTTTGGCGTAAATTCCAGCTAAGAGTATAGTCATGGATGTAGTTGTTGTTGACATTCCAGCCAGGTTTGGAATGCTCCTGTCAAGATCTCGGGGAGCAAAGTTGGGAGGTGTTCTAAAATTATATTTCACTTTTGCTATCATTCCTGTTATTAATGGGGAAGAGAGGAGATTGTACAGGGAAACAAGGTTCGTGAAAACCACCACCAAGAAAGATGCAGGAAATTCCCCTATTTATAGTCGAGAAATAGAAGACCTTTCATGTTTCATGCTTCATGAAGATGCATAATTTGCTGAAGACATAGGGAAGCAACTCTCTTCAACAATTGTAAATATTGAGCTGCACTTAAAAAAGATTTGGAAATGCTACTTTGATGGTGCCTACTCTAAGGAAGGCGCAGGAGCTGGATTCTTGCTGATATTGCTAGAAGGTAATCTCATGCCTTTTTCTTCCAAGTTAGAGTTTGATTTAACAAACAATGTATCTGAGTATGAGGCCTTGATCATTAGCCTTCAAGTTGCTAAAAAGATGGGAGTTCAGTGTATTTCATTTTTTGGAGACTCCGAATTGATAATAAGATAGATTAAAAATCATTTTCAAACCAAGCATTCAAGATTAAGATCATATATGAATGAAGTTTGGGATTTGATAAAGAACTATTTTGAAGCCTTTAATCTTCAGTTTATTCCGAGGGAGGAGAATAGATTGGAAGATTCTTTAGCAGTTGCTGCTGCCACCTTCAAGCCACCTATGAATCCAAGGTTAAGGTACAATATTGAAATTAGACATAAACCCTCTATTCTTGATAATGTGAAACATTGGCAGGTGTTTGAAGATGATGAGCAGATAAATAATTTCTTGACAATGATTGGAAACTTTGAAGATGTTGAGATAGATCAAGAAGAAGAACAAACAGAGAAAAAATCAGAGGTAAGACATTTAAAAAATTTAATAGGTGATCAGAAGATTATTCAGTTGAAAGATAATGTACTCCCTAAAGGTTTGGTTCCTCTTGAGAGACTATTTGATTCAAATGACGTTGCTGTTAATTCAAAGAAAATACATCAAGAGGAAGAGATGGAAGATTATAATTTGGGAACTCAGCAGGAGCCAAAAACGGTGAAATTATTCAAAGGTGTTCCAAAAAATTATAAAGAAAGATATATTGATCTCTTTAAAAAGTATATGGACGTGTTTTCTTGGTCATATGAAGACTTGAAAACGTATGATAAAAGCATAATACAAAATAAGATCCCATTGGAATAAGGAATTAAACCACACAGACAAAAGCTAATAAATATTAATCCATTACTTTTGGCTCCAATTGAAAAGGAAGTGAAGAAATTGCTGGAAGCAAAAATCATAGTCCCTCTCAGATATTCGGATTGGGTTTCTAATTTGGTCCCTGTGAGGAAGAAAAGTGGAGAGATAATATTGTGTGTGGACTTCAAGAATTTTAATAGAGCATCTCTAAAGGATAATTATCCTTTACCTAAAATGGATTATGTCTTACAAAAGGTGATAGGAGCTTACATGATGATGCAGGGTCAACCTGCAACACCCAGAATATTTATTTACCATGCAAATTCACTTGCATCTCAGCATCAAAATTACAAATTCACCCACTGCCTTTATCATGCGGAAGTTTTTTGTTTAAAACTTAAGATTCAAACGACAACCCACAATCGACACGCCTTAATCGAATGCCATAGCATATTTGCCAATACCCAAATTTGATTTTCACTATCGTCAACGCCCTTATATTTCATCTCATTCAATTTATAACGCAGGACCTGTAGATTTACTCTTTCAACATCTGAACCAACACCTTTTATAAAAACATTCAAACAGCATTAACGCCTTATCAAGCAATACAACCCATGTATCCTCTCGCTCCACAGATCTGATCGATCCTTAGCTTAATTCATAAATCGGGTTGAACGCTCTTACAAACAGAGCGTTATGAAGATTCTTGCGCTCAGATCCACGTCTTCAAGGTTCCTGTCTATGAATCACTGCGGCCCTGTCAAAGGCATCAATTCACAAAACCAAATCACTGATCCAATGATTCGGATCGATTTCCCTTTCACTGTTCAAAAACGCTCCAAACTCTGGTCATACACCGATATATCAATCATCGATCCTAATCTGCACTTATAACCATTACAATCATTACAAAAAACCTGCGCCACAAAACAATCAAACACAAATCACAGTCGGAAATATACATTTCCCTTTTTCTATGATCATCGGAGTTCCGATTCGATACATTCCCTAGAGCCCGATCCGATTCAATCGGAAATCGGAGATTAGCATTTACAACGATCGGCAGTCGGAATTTAAAATGCGATTGATTATCGCCCGAACTTCCCGGACCTGATTCCACATCACTCAAGGTTTAATATAACATTCCAACACCGATGCAATACCAAATCTGCGATCACTATCCCAATGTTGATATTCAATCGCTCCGACGCGATGTCACTCCACCTCCGCAACTCTACTGCGCTCCAATTTAAATCTACACCGATATCCTTTGTTGCCAAAACTGTCGACCATTGTCACAACACCAATGCGATATGATTCAATTTTCTATCGCAACCAATATTGTGCTATCATTTATGTCATTTTACAGTTTTTCCGATGCGAGATTCTAGGCCCAATGCAATTTCCAAACCAGTCTATAAAACTTTACATTCGGCTCATTGATATATGTTAAGGTATGCTATGTTCATGGGCTGATAACACATAAAATCAACCCTTATATTATTCGAAATCCGCTTCAAAGGTTCAATCAAAGATTATAAAGATACGCGTTTTATCTAGAACGCTCATATCCTAACCGAGATCACACACCCTGTAAATTGACTTGAATTCTCACAGCATTTAATAACGCAATTCTTCCTCCTTTGAATTACCTCACGAAAAGGAACCAACGATCTACCAAATGGAATAATCTCTGCCAATTTAATTCGGTGATCCAAGTTTTCAACAAACTCCGCTAATATCCGAAATTCATTAAAACAGCACTACATACAGTTAATTTGACACCACACAGAACCATATTTATTTCAATCCATTACGCAGATCAATAAAGTTCAAGCCTTCAAAATTTGTCATTCGACTATGCACAAACCACAACTGTAATTATATTGTTAAAAAAGAAAACAAAATAGAGTCTCGCCTTTTCCTGGCCATACCTGGAATGGCTTCTGTTATTAAAAAAAACAATTCTCACACATAATCCGAGCTTTCGCTCCACCCAAACACTCACACTAACACTCTAGTTCTATAATAAATCTACCCATCGACATTTACACTCCAATCGACTTTCCCTTTTATTCAACCTTTCCAACCTTTTTTTTATTAACTAGCTCCTAAAAACAATGCTAACGCTATCTCTTAAGAACAGAATTATGCTATTTTATAGCTTCTTGATTACATCTATACAAACAGATCTTATCGCTTATCTAAAATAAGACAGTCTCTGATTTATTATAATTCTAAAACTATTTGAGGAATCCAACCTCCTCAGAAAATCGATTTTGAGCAACAGTAAATAAATTTTACTGGATTTAACCACAACATGTGGACAAATCTCCACATTGCTGGCTAATGCCGATGCTCCTGCATCAGACTCCCGAAGTTTAAACTAACCATGATCTCCTGATCATGCAATTCTGTTCTATGTCCTCGTGGATCCCATACTTGGTTTGATAGTTTGTCCTTGGTTACTGTTGTTGTTGTTTGTCCCTCAAGTCTTCCGCCTTTGTGCTGTAATTCCTCACTGTCTGCTGCTGTCCTTTTCACATATTTTTCTGCTACTTTGGTCACTTTAAATTGCAATTTTCCATTCCCTTCACCTGTACCATTTCTTCCAGCCAATCTTCCTTTCTTCTTTTGTCCTGCATTTGTTTTACTGGAATGCTGTAGTATGAGTTTCCACAACTCATCCAATTCATTGTCCATTTCACTCCTTGTGTGCTGAATACTTTTCTGCTGCAACTGATTGTGTTTTTGAATTAGAACATCATAATCTTTGTGCCAATAATCTTCCATATACATTTCTGAAATGTACAAATGCCTTTTCCCAGGTTCTTCTTCCGGTTTCTCATTTATGACTTCATCATTCCTTACTTCAAATTCCACCGTACCTTCCATTAATCCAATCTGTTCTTCTTGGTTCAGATCGACTTCACACTGCCCTTTTCCTGCATATAAATCTTCATCAAAATTAATCAACTCAATAAACACAAATGCTTTACCTGCCTTCCTCATCAAAAGATTCGACTTATACAAATCTGCCATCTCATCTGGAAGTTCTCTCAAAAGTTCTGTACCATCTTTACTAACTGCATTGTCCGCAATATCTGTCTTTAATCCTCCTTCACTCTGGCTTGCTTCAAGATCAATGATCTTCAATGACTCAGTGTATCCTTTGAATTCAAAAATTCTTTTGCCATCCTCCTTATTCTGCATATGACTATGAGTAGTCATTTCTTCAACAATCTTCAATAACTGTTTGTCTTTCCTCAAGTCAATGTGACCTGCAAACACACAACAACCTTCAGTTTTCAAAATACAATACCTTCCATTTTCCTTTGATGCTTCAAGCACCAATCCTCCATCATAGATCTTTTGGATTCCAGCGGATCCTTCTCGCGGTGACTTCAAATCAATATGAATTTGTTCAAGTTCCCTGAACTCATTCATCAGCTTGCCATTACACCTCTGTTGCAATAGCTTCCACTTCACCCTTTTCTCCAGTTTCCATCTGTATCTTCGGTCTTCTCTTGTCTTTCTTTGTACTGTCAGACCAATTTCTGGTTCTTCATTTTGCTGCCAGTTTCTATACTTCTGCAATTTAATGCTTTCAAATTCATTCTCATGTAGCTGATCATTCTTTCCAAATTTCTGGTTACTTCCATCTTGCTGAGTTAATATTTCTGTCTCCTTCATGCCTTTGAGGACATAACTCCCTTGTTGCTCCTGATCTTTCATATCACCTTCAAATAATCGCTGCTCAATTTCTCTGATTTCAGCATCATATTTATTAATGCTGTCTTCCACACCTTTTCCTCCATCAGGTTCTGTAAGCTTCGTTTCTCCTTTGGGTTCCTCGAGCAATCTCTCCAAGAATTCTATCTCCTTATGAAATCTCTCCAGCAGATCATCACAATTTCCATTCTCAGCTTCATTCTTTTCTTGGCAATCCTCCTGAGTTAACCTGTTTTCCACATTATCATATTTCAAGCATCTTTCATCAATTCCATTAAATAAATTCATTGGTTTACCTTCTTGTAGTCCCACCATGGAATTGTTATTAGACTTCTGGCCTATATCAACCTCATCTGACTGTTTCACACCAAACAGGATTTCATCTATGAACTCCTTCTGTTTCAATAGATCAACGCCTTCTTCCTCTAAAAGGGATTGACCATCATACTTTACCTCAAGATCTTCATTCCTGGTTGTGACAATTTTATCAGGCTGTCCATCATCCTCTGCATATCCTGCAAACATACACAAACTATAAGAATCAAAATCACAAGGCTTCATTGCCTCATCTGCTTCCTTTGTCAACATATCTTCGAATTGTTCTGAACTCTGCCAGTAGTCCATGAGATCTTCAGCTGACCTCTCATTATCCTCTTCCCCCAACATTTCACCTTTTTCTGGTCTGCAAATGGAAACTTCCAATTCTACCTCTGCTTCTCTGAGTTTCTCTGATTCCTCTTGAGCACTCAATATCTGCTCAATCTTTCTCAATTCTTCTACTATCTCTAACTCCACTTGCTGATTTCTCCTTTCTCGTAGCCTTGGCCACTTTACTCTTTTCCTCATGGTCCAAACACTTTTCTGCAGCATCTTCATCAATATTCCAATCTGGAAATCTATCTCAGCTTTCTCTCGGTCAAACTCTTCTTGACTCATCCTCATGCCATTTGCTTTGGCATCTTCCCTTCTGCTATGGCTTCTTTGTGAACTTCTGTTATGACTATCTGTAGTCAATTTCTGCTCCTCTCTTTCCATGAGCTCCTCGCACTTCTGCAACAAGCCTCTGCATAGCAAGTCCTTCTTGCTACAATCTCACCTCACTAAGCTCTCCTCACTCAGTCTTTTGGTAAGCACGATCCCCTATCCGGAATCTTCTCTTGAGCAACACCTTTGCTCCCTCTAGGCTTCTGCAATCTCTCACTCTTTCTTTCGAGAACACCTCAATTGTCCTCTCTGTCCAATCTCTTGTTGGATTCTTCAGGTTCACTGCCACTTCTATCTGGTTATTCTCTCACAACTTCTCTTGATTTATATTGCTGCAGTCTTCGATTCAACAGAGCCAAGCTCTGATACCAAAAATGATGCAGGGTCAACCTGCAACACCCAGAATCTTTATTTACCATGCAAATTCACTTGCATCTCAGCATCAAAATTACAAATTCACCCACTGCCTTTATCATGCGTAAGTTTTTTGTTTAAAACTTAAGATTCAAACGACAACCCACAATCGACACGCCTTAATCGAATGCCATAGCATATTTTCCAATACCCAAATTTGATTTTCACTATCGTCAACGCCCTTATATTTCATCTCATTCAATTTATAACGCACGACCTGTAGATTTACTCTTTCAACATCTGAACCAACACCTTTTATAAAAACATTCAAACAACATTAACGCCTTATCAAGCAATACAACCCATGTATCCTCTCGCTCCACAGATCTGATCGATCCTTAGCTTAATTCATAAATCAGGTTGAACGCTCTTACAAACAGAGCGTTATGAAGATTCTTGCGCTCAGATCCACGTCTTCAAGGTTCCTGTCTATGAATCACTGCGGCCCTGTCAAAGGCATCAATTCACAAAACCAAATCACTGATCCAATGATTCGGATCGATTTCCCTTTCACTGTTCAAAAACGCTCCAAACTTTGGTCATACACCGATATATCAATCAGCGATCCTAATCTGCACTTATAACCATTGCAATCATTACAAAAAACCTGCGCCACAAAACAATCAAAAACAAATCGCAGTCGGAAATATACATTTCCCTTTTTCTATGATCATCGGAGTTCCGATTCGATACATTCCCTAGAGCCCGATCCGATTCAATCGGAAATCGAAGATTAGCATTTACAACGATCGGCAGTTGGAATTTAAAATGCGATTGATTATCGCCCGAAATTCTCGGACCTGATTCCACATCACTCAAGGTTTAATATAACATTCCAACACCGATGCAATACCAAATCTGCGATCGCTATCCCAATGTTGATATTCAATCGCTCCGACGCGATGTCACTCCACCTCCGCAACTCTACTGTGCTCCAATTTAAATCTACACCGATATCCTTTGTTGCCAAAACTGTCGAACATTATTACAACACCAATGCGATATGATTCAATTTGCTATCGCAACCAATATTGTGCTATCATTTATGTCATTTTACAGTTTTTCCGATGCGAGATTCTAGGCCCAATGCAATTTCCCAAACCAGTCTATAAAACTTTACATTCGGCTCATTGATATATGTTAAGGTATGCTGTGTTCATGGGCTGATAACACATAAAATCAACCCTTATATTATTCGAAATCCGCTTCAAAGGTTCAATCAAAGATTAAGGGAAGAAAACATCGTTTTATGCAGAACGCCATATCTGAACTGAGATCACACAATCTCCTGTAAATTGACTTGAATTCTCACAGCATTTAATAACGCAATTCTTCCTCCTTTGAATTACCTCACGAAAAGGAACCAACGATCTACCAAATGGAATAATCTCTGCCAATTTAATTCGGTGATCCAAGTTTTCAACAAACTCTGCTAATATCCGAAATTCATTAAAACAGCACTACATACAGTTAATTTGACACCACACAGAACCATATTTATTTCAATCCATTACGCAGATCAATAAAGTTCAAGCCTTCAAAATTTGTCATTCGACTATGCACAAACCACAACTGTAATTATATTGTTCAAAAAGAAAACAAAACAGAGTCTCGCCTTTTCCTGGTCATACCTGGAATGGCTTCTGTTATTAAAAAAAACAATTCTCACACATAATCCGAGCTTTCGCTCCACCCAAACACTCACACTAACTCTCTAGTTCTATAACAAATCTACCCATCGACATTTACACTCCAATCGACTTTCCCTTTTATTCAGCCTTTCCAACCTTTTTTTTTATTAACTAGCTCCTAAAAACAATGCTAACGCTATCTCTTAAGAACAGAATTATGCTATTTTATAGCTTCTTGATTACATCTATACAAAAAAATCTTATCGCTTATCTAAAATAAGACAGTCTCTGATTTATTATAATTCTAAAACTATTTGAGTAATCCAACCTCCTCAGCAAATCGATTTTGAGCAACAGTAAATAAATTTTACTGGATTTAACCACAACATGTGGACAAATCTCCACATTGCTGGCTAATGCCGATGCTCCTGCATCACATGATGTCTATGGTTGATGGATTCTCTGGATATAATCACGTGGCAGTGGATCACAAATATCAGAAAAAGACAACTTTCACAACCTCCTGGGGCATCTTCATGTATGCAATAATGCCATTTGGTCTTATGAATGCAGGTGAAACTTTTCAGAGGGCCATGGACATAGCGTTTATTGGAGACAAGTATGTGGTTATATATTTGGATGATGTAACTACTTTTTCAAGATCAAAAGATGAACACCTGGAACATCTGCAAAAAACGTTCGAAAAGTGTAGGAAGTATGGTTTGTCACTAAATCCCAAAAAATCTTTGTTTGCCTTGGAGGAAGGCAAATTATTGGGTCACTTAGTTTGAAAGCAAGGGGTAAAGATTGATCCAACAAGGGTGGAGGAAATTCAGACCATTCCTTTACCCAGAAGCAAGAAAGATATTCATATATTTTTGGGAAAAATAAACTTTCTGAGAATATTTGTACCAAATTATGTTGAGATTGTGAGAAATATAACTAACATGTTGAAGAAAAATGCAGAAGTGAGGTGGGATAAAGAAGCAAGAGAAGCATTTTCCAGAATAAAGGAAGCACTCAGGAAGCTCCTACTTTAATAAGTCCCGATTATCAAAAGGTATTTCAAATATTTTCATTCGCTTCCCCCACTACTATTGCTGCTGCATTATTGCAGAAAAATGAGGATAGTAAGGAACAACCAGTGGCATTCTTCAACAAAGTTATCAGAGATGCTAAGCTCAAATATAAAATTTTGGAGAAAAAAGTGTATGCATTGGTAAAAGCACTCAAAGCCTTCATAACTTAGCTGTTACAATCCAAAATAACCGCTTATGTACCTAATTCTGCTGTCAAGGACATGCTGGTTGAAAGTGATGTTGAAGGAAAAAGAGGAAAATGGATAGCTAAAATCCAGGATTATGATTTGGATATTAAACCCACCAAGTTAATCAAAGGACAGGGTTTAGCAAATTTTCTAACATAAATAAATTTTCAAGCATTGAGAACTAACCTCTTGGCACCAATGGATGTGGTTGACAACGAAGAAGGTAAGAATAAGCCCAAAACAAGTATTTAATACAAATTCTTGTGTTCAGATTGGTATACAGATGTTGTTCGGTACCTATGTTTCTTTTCTTGCCCATATTCACTGAATAGAACCAAATACAGAGCTCTCAAGCTTAAATCTCAGCCATATGTCATAGTAGAAGAAAAGTTGTACTGGAAAGATCTTGCTAGTATTTTGCTGTTGTGTTTAACCGAAGGTGAATCCATTGAGGTTATTAAGGAATACCATGAAAGTCTATGTGGAGGACATTATAGTTGGAAGGTCACAGCCCATAAAATCCTAAATTCGGGTTTCTATTGGCCCACCCTGTTTGAAGATGTACATAGATTGGTCAGAAGTTGTCAAAAATGTCAGTTGTTTGCTGATAAGAAAAGACTTGCTCCATTACCTCTTATCCTTGTATTCATAGAAGAGCCTTTCAGGCAGTGGGGACTGGATTTTATTGGAGAGATCAATCCACCATCAAGTGGGCAGTTCAAAAGGATTCTAACTGCCACTGATTACTTCACAAAGTGGGTTGAAGCAATCCCCACCAAGAAAGAAAATGACCAAGTGGTGATGAAGTTTCTGGAGGAGAACATCTTCAGTAGGTTTGGTTGTCGAGTCAAGATTGTAACTGATAATGCTTAGGTATTTAATTATGCTCGATTCTTTAATTTTTTCCAAATATATAATGTAATATTTTCACATTCCACAGCATATCATCCACAAGGGAATGGGTTGGCATAATCTTCGAACAAGAACCTAGTTAGGATTTTGAAGAAGACAATCACTGAAAATAAAAAAGACTGGTATTCAAAGTTGAAGTTTTCTCTTTGGGCAGTCTGAGTAACCATCAAGATTTCTACTGCAATTCACCCTATGAATTGGTTTATGGAACTCAGGCACTGTTTCCTACTCATTTGGACAAACCAGTGATTGATTTCCTTCAAGAAGCTCAGGAATAACCTAATGCTCTAGTGAGAATATTGAACAAAGTGATTGAATCAAGTGAAAATAGAAACAAAGTTAGAGATAACTTCAACTCTTATCAGGAAAAGACGAAGTCCATATTTGATAGAAAAGAAAAAGAAATCCTCTTCCAAGAAGGAGATTTAGTATTAAGATGGGACACCAAAAGGGAGGATAAAGGAAAGAATGGTAAGTTTGACCCTCTCTAGTATGGTCCATACAGAATTTCTGAAGCCAGATCAAACAATACTTTCATCCTAGAAGATTTAGATGGAGAATGTCATAGCTGCCTGTGAATGGGCAGTATTTAAAGCATTGAAAGTCAACATTCCACCATTGTAAATACCGGATTTCTCATTGTTCATATGCCACCAATCAATATTTGAATCCATTCCCAATGGATAAGGCACTAATCTGTGGTTCTTAGCGCTTCCATGGAAAAAGTACTATCCCCAGGTGGAGCCAAATGTTGTGGCTCATTTGCATTTACTTTCGAAATATTTCTCAAAACACGAAAAAAAGCATATATGTTAGAAAATGTAAAATTTTTGTATACCAAAAAAGAATTTTTGATTTATATGTTGATGTATTAAAATTATGTGCGAAGATGTGAAGGAGGGTCGAGTCGGGCTTATTCGCGTGCAAAGCAGTTCAAGGGTTGGGCCGATTGATGTGTTCAGAACATTGCACATAGGTCAGGGTCGAGTCGTGCAAATATACATGCAAGACAATGTTTGGAGGCTTAAGCGCAATCACATGTGGAAATCTCGTCCGCATATTGCAATCGCAATCGCAAAGCTCAGGAGGAATGGCACTAAGGAATATGTTATGAATGTCGAAATGCGAAGTGCGACAAGGGCCGGACATGATGCAGCTCAGAACTACGATTTAATGTATTCTAACCGCGCATCGCACATCGTAAGCTAAGGAGGAATGGTGCTAACAAATATGTTATGAATGCCAAAATGCGAAGTGCGACAAGGGCCGGATGTGATGCAACTCAGAACTGCGATTTAATGTATCGCAAGCTCAAGAGGAATGGCGCTAAGGAATAAGTTATCAATGCCGAGATGTGAAATGCGACAGGGTTTCAAATCGTCAATTGCGATTTGCGATCGACCCCACCTCCACTTTCCACTTCGTCCCCACCTCTATCGCACATTGCACATCGCAAGCTCAGGAGGAATGGCGCTAAGGGATATGTTATAAACACCGAAGGCCAAAATGCGATAAGGGGTGGATGTGATGTAGTTTCAGAGTTAAATTACAAAGGATTTCAAATCCGGAAGTAAGGGCCTTTCCTTGAGAAATCGAATTGGGGGTAAGAGGAGGCTTATAATGGAGTAGCAAGGAGAGCTAAAATGCGAATGAAAGGTGGATGTGATGCCATTGAAAGTTTAATTCAAATTTATTTCAAGTCTAGGATTATTTGTAGTGACATTGTTTTATGAGGAAACGTGAACGCAGGCAGTAGACTCGGGTTAACGCCCGACCCTGTGCAGAACAACGTTGTATGCGGTGGCGTCTTGTAAATAAATGGAAGAATGAACACCACGGGCACGACCAGAAGAGGCAGAGTCGGGCAGAAGGGGACATGAAAACATTGTTTGAAATGTAGAGGCATAAGCATAGTGAGGCGAAAGGAGCGTATAGTGGCATTGTTGGAAACACAACAGCTGGGTCAGGTCAGGCAAAGAGGCGTCATTACAGAATTGTTCGAATACCACATGAGAAATAGAAAAGACATGGCAGCAAGCAAAAATACAAATATTGAAATCCGGAAGAAATGCAGGGAAAGGATGTCGATCTGTCAGGGAGACACTTCAACACTTTAGGGAGACAATCAACAACAAATTAGATTAAAAAAAAGGAATAATATTTCAAGTTTAATTTGTTTTCTTTGTTTGTTAAGATCAAAGCTATAGTGATGTCCTCAATTGCATTGTAATAAGTAGTTTTAACAGTTTAGGTAGTCAAAGTAGTTCAAGAAATTCTAGCAGTTACAAACTGTTTTTGATGTATTTAAGAAAGACATAAAGAAATAATAATGGTTCCGAGGTTTGGACCTCTGGAAGACTAAAATTTGATACTTACTTTTCTGAGGAATTAATGAAAGAAGCATCAAGTTTCCTGCAACTGTTGATGGTGATTCATTTTTCCTGTGCCATTTTGTGTCCCTTCTTCCTCGAATGAAGTGAAGTAAAGTAGCTGCTGGTCTCTTAATTACATATGTGAGAAAGAGTTAAATAACCTTAATTTGTGCTCCTTCACTCCAACTCCTCTCCCTTCACAAATTATCTCTGGAACTTAAAAGTAATAGATTCTGTGTTTACAACATATTATTTTGAGTTTCCTCTCTCTCCATAAATTCATTCTAAAATTTAAAACGATAGATTCTGTGTTACAACATATCATTTTGAGTTTCTTCTACAACTCTTCTTTCCCATTCTGATATCAGCAGTTAATGGCATTGTAGAGTCTTTCATTACAGCAGATTATTAAGGGTTTTAAAGAATTAGTTTCCAAATGGATTGAATGAAGACCATCTGATAAATTACTTCTATGACACATTGTTAAAAATGTCTTAAGCACTGATTCCTTTTCACAACCAAGGAATTGTCTCTTAAGATACAACATGTGCCATAGAATTCCTCGGATATATGTAGTTGTGTTAAACGAGCAGGAAGATCATCAGGCATCCATTATTGAGATGGAAGGTAAGATTTCTGGTCAAGTTATTTCTATTTTGGTTGACCCTGGGTCTAATTATAGTTATGTTAATACTGACCTGGTGGATAAGTGTGGTTTGAGAAAATAAGTGCAGGCAAAGTCATGGTTGGTGCAGTTGGCTATAGGTACTATGAAGCGATTTCACCATTGGGTAAGAGCTTGTGCATTTGAGCTGAATGGTATGCCTACATCAACACATATACATGTGCTTCCATTGGGGTCATATAGTATGCTTTTGAGCATGGATTGGTTGTACCTCCGTAGAACCAAAGTATATTATTATGACAAGGCTATTGAGTGCCTGGATGATAATGGGAAAATAGAATCTTGTAGGGAAAGAAGAATCCTACAATGATGAGGATGGTCATGGATATGTAGGAAAAGCGCGGTTGCAAGAAAGAGTGTGTATTATTTGCAGGTCATATATCCGGTGAAAAGGGTAAGGATGTTGAGGATGAAAAAATCGTCAAGAGGTACCATGTCTTGCAGCAGTTTCAGGATGTGTTACTAATAGAGATTTTAGAGTTTCCTCCCCACAGGGAAGTGGAATTTTCTATTGAGTTGGTACCAGGAGTGACACCATCATCAAAGGCACCATACATGATGAGAAATCCATAATTAGTGTAATTGAAGTTGAAGTTGAAGGAAATGCTTGATAAGGGATACATTAGGCCAAGTGTATCACCTTGAGGTGCACTAGTGTTGCTCATGAAGAAGAAGGATGGTAATCTCAGTTTGTACATTAACTATAGGTATCTGAACAAGGTGAAAATTAAGAACATGCATCCATTTCCAAGGATCAATGAATTGTTTTACCAGTTAAAGGGAGCAACAATGTTCTCAAATATTGATTTGAGATCAAGATATCATCAGGTACGCATTGTAGAAGAGGACATCCACAAGGCTTCTTTCCGGACCATGTATGGGCATTATAAATTTGTTGTGGTTCTTTTTAGTTTGAATATTGCTCCAGCTACTTTTATCTGCTTGATGAATAATGTGCTACATCCTAATTTGGGCAAGTTTGTTATTGTATTAATTGATGATATATTGATATATTTTAAGAATGAGGAAGAGCATGTCAAACATTTAGTAGCAGTAATGATATTGCTAAGAGAGCATCAGTTGTACGATAAGCTTAGTAAGTGCAACTTATTTTAGATGAAGGTACATTACTTGGGGCATGTTGTTTCCAAGGAAGGCATAGTAATGGATCCGCAAAAGATAAGAGCTATCATGGAATTAGAAACTCTTAGAAATATAGATGAGGTTAGATCATTCATGGGGTTAACAAGTTACTATATGAGGTTCGTCAGGAAATTATTGCGGATTGCCTATCCTATTACATCTTTGCAGTGAAAAGGAAATAAGTTTGAATGGACTGAGGAATGTGCATCTAGTTTTGAGCAGTTGAAGCACTTGCTTACAAACACTCCAATCTTAAATATTGCAGATCTAGACAAAGAGTTCGTGGTATGCATATATGCTTGCAAGAGAGGACATGGTGGAGTCTTGGTGTAGGAGGGACAAGTAGTACGTTCTGAGTCAAGGAAAATGAATGACCACGAGCATAAATATGTGACACATGATCTGGAGTTGGCAGTTATTATTCATGCATTGAAGATGTGGAGGCACTATCTTCTTGGTAGGAGGTTTGTGTTGATGAGCGATCACAGTGGGTTGAGGTATCTATTTGACCAATCAAATTTGAATTCCAGGCAAACTAGATGGTTGGCCATGCTCAATGAGTTTGACTATGAGATCAGGTACATTTTCCCGAATACGACTCTAAGTTTGGCAATTTCAACATTTAATTGCGGAAGCTCTTCAGTCATATAGTTCAAATCATTCAACAACTATATTCTTTCTGAAGTCTTAAGAAAGGACTTTAATTAAAACCCCATTGATTTAAACTCCCAACCAAAGCTTATCACAACTTAACTCAGAAGTTCCAATATTATGTGCGCCCTTGCCTTTTCAAAATCACACCATATTCAATGTATGCAATTATGCCCTCTTTAAAAGTTCAACTTACAAATTGCTAATGCACATCGATTTCAAAATATGAGCTCACAGGTTATCATTTCTCATCAAACATAATTTTTAACACATATCATGTCCTCACTGCAGTATTTGTGAAATTTTATAATAAGCTTTGATTGCCCGCGTTTCCCATTAAATATCACAACCATTTCTATTAAAATGAAATGTTTTCGCCCCAATTAAGAAAATGCCAGCGCTTATAATTATTATACCTCTATGAACATCTCTGCAAATTCATAATTCTCCTTTCACCTATTCAGGTCTGACGAACGCTTTCACACATCAATTTCACTAAGGCAATTACCCAACTCAGGCTATGATTAAAAATCGAATGTTAACAACAATTGAACTACGCACTTACCATTCCGCCTCTACGCTGCACGTGGAATTGCAATTCATCAAATTTATGTTCCAATTTCTTACACGCAGAACAAATGTACGGAGAATTTGCAATTGAATGCTATGATTGCGCCTTCGTCCTTTCCACGTTCAATTCCAATCAAATAAACGCAGACCTCCACGTTTTATCAATTCATTGTTCACAATGCAACTTCAACCTTCTCTTACATGTACTCCAAACCCAACGCAGAGTCTTTCTCTTGCGTATGTTTCTTCATAGTGATCACAGGCCGTAATTTAACAAGGCTGTAATGTATATCCACATAAGAATTCTCACCATAATCTGGAACCTGCGCCTTTTACATTTCAATTGTTTTCACGACTTGATTGCTCTTTCTTCACACGCTTCTGCAAACAGTCTTTTGCTATGGCAACCGATTCACATAAACTTAGATTTCATTTCAAAGTCAAGTGCTAACAAAATAACATTTCCCCACATGTTTGCAACAACGATCCATGTACATATTCGAACAACCCAGTTCGATTTTCAATTTACACAACACAATTTCAACGCTTTCTCTGCATTAAGGCTTGATCCATTGCTGCACAAATTTGCTTTGCAAATTGCCATGCTGTTCATTCAAACTCTTCCACTGCTATTGAAACACAACAATTTAAAATTGTATTTAATTGAATTCCAAACAGAGTTTTGAAACAACAACCCTGTGCCCTCTTGCCTTCGATTCCCAATTTTCACTGCCCTACATATCAACCAACAACGCTCTTCTTCAACGTATCAAAAGATTAAAATTCGTTGATTCTGTGTGTTGAGCCCTTGACACCAATCAATGTCGATTTAAACAAATCGAACCACATCTTCCCACCAAATATAATCGATCTCCAATAATTGAATAGTAGGGTTCTGTTCAGATCAGAACTGTTCTTCCACCAGCATAAATTAGAATCCAAAAAAGGAATTAGAACTCTCGATTTTCTTTAAGAGATTTCACAGAAATTAATACAAATTTGTTATGGATTCCAACGAAGGATCAATGTCCGTCGATTCCATCAACCCTTACCACAGAATTCGAACCATACACAAACTGACCAATTTAGGCGCATTATTCAAACCCCATACAGAATTTAAACATACAAATTCCAGTATAGTTATGAAACAAACTTTCCATATTAACAAATGAAATACTTACAAACTCTTGTCTTTGCCAGATATTCAACATTCATGGCCTTCCAATTGCCCGGAGGTTTATAAACTTTGGCTGTCCAAGCCTCACCTCTCCTCTCTATTCTATTCTACCTGCTCTCTTTTTGCCTTTGAGGCATATCAATTTATACAAATTCAAAATTATCTAATTTGAGTTCAATCCCTTTAATATCTCAACAAATCCCCAAATATCTCAACACCCCTAAAGTTTAGATCTCTATCCCTAAAACCTTGCAACTAAATCTATCTTAGGCTTCCTAATTATCTCTTAGATATCTCTCATCTAATTTCTCTCATGTTTTCCAGTTGTTTGGAAACATTTACAAATTCTCACAAATAATTAATAAAAAAATATAATTAATCACTCAAAATAATATTAATATTTACATGAAATTAAAAACATGAGACCCCTAGGTTCAATAAAAATACAAGGTATTTTTTCGAGCTAATGCTCCTGCATCAATAGAGTTAGGTAAAGTGTGTTTCTTTACTATGTACATTTGTAACTTATAATATGACGGTCACGATATGTAGTGATCCGAAGGTTCACTCTCTCCTAGGTATTACCAACACTTGATCCATGGCTTAACACCTGATTGGTCCATGATCTCTATTTAAAGAGCATGGAGGGTCATTTTTCTGGTAACCGTTTATGAGGGAAACTTATGTAAATTTTATTTTTTATATTAATAAATTTCCTGAAGTGGCCGCGTTGGCTTAGGCCGTGGACTGTTTCCCTCTTTAAGGGTTTTAACCACGTCAAATACTGGTGTACTGATTTGTGATCTGTTTGTGAGTAGTGACATTTGGTTTTTGATCTAAGTAACTTACCTTGTAAATTCCTACATGGTATCAGAGCCAAGTTGAGGGTCACATCCGTTGTTGATCCAAATCCGAAGCCGGTTTGACTGTATGCGACTGCCGTTTTCCAGATCTATTATTTTTGACTACTTTCAGGCTGGGAGAACTATTTTTTTGTGTCCGTAGTGTCTGTTACTGTGAGGAACCCCTTTCGTTTCATACGAAAAGGTTTCTGGTTGCCCGAGTTATGTCATTTTTGATCTGGAGGTATAAAGTATCTTTTTTAAAGTTATATTTATTAATCGTTCTGTTTATTTCGGTTCCCTCTGTTTATTTTGGTTTATAGTTTTTTTATTTTTCCGGATCTATACCCTCTTCTCTATGTATGCTCTTTGTTCTGTGCTATGTGCGATCTCGATAAATCAGAAACAAGAAGACAGGTTTTTTTGCTATGTATTCTCTTTCCTTGCGTCTTCGTGTGATCTTGGGAAATCAGAAATAGCGGAAAAAAGGATAGTTGCTGATAAGACTAACTGAAAATCTAACGTTCTACCGTAAGGCTTGCATTTTGTTTTTTTTGTGCATGGATTTTTGTGTTTTTTTGTAAGAAAAAGCACACACATCGAAGAGCAAAAAAAAAAAAAAAAAACCCCTTCCTCCTTTCAAACAATTACATAATCCTTTTACTAGCTCACTTGGTGTAAAGTTAGTTTATGAGAATTGAGGTCTTGGGTTCAAGTCTCCCTCTCAAACTTATTTTTGTAAAAAGTTTTTTGTTAAGTTACTTTTTCTTATAAATCCCTTTGGCAAATTGACGGTTTTAAAAAGAGGGTTTTATTTCAAAAGCACATGTAAAAGTAACATTGTAAAAGTGACTCTCACTTATTTATAAAAGTGGGTCAAATAAAGTAGTTTTTTTTTAAAGTGAGCTTATTGTATTAAGTTTGAAAAAGGGGGGTGGGGGGGATTTTTTTTTTAAAGTATAACTTCATCCTCAGCTTTCAACCTTTCACGTAACTATTCAGCGTCTACAACACATTTTTTTCATAAAGGCATAACTTCTTCATCCGGAAGCCATTTTCTGAGCTGCTTTTTTTAAATTGGGCTAATTTTTCAAGATCTTTCCATTGGAGCAGTTAGTTTTAGCATTTTCAACTGTTTTTTTAAATGGAAAGTGCATGCGCGGTTATTTTTAACAACACCAATTATTTCCAATGGCTATCCTACATGATAGAATTACTTAGAAATAAAGGGATTTATAGAATAACCTCATGACAAGAAACTAAACTTCCTGATGAAGATAAAGCCGTTAAATGGGAAAATAAACAAGATCAAGCACGGGGGTTGATAGGAATGTCCATTGCTCAAGATCTCCGATTTCATATCCAAGAAATTAACACCCTTGATGCAGCTATGAAAAAACTAAATACTGTTTTTGGCATTCAATATGAAATCAGGGCCCACCAGCTTAAAAATGAGTTGCTTACTTTGGAACCCAATCATTTCTCCTCTATTGAAGATTTTTTGTCCAAATTCAAGACCCTTAGACTTCTTTTAGAAGGTTGTAAGGTAAAAAAGGAAGATGGTAGCCTTATCTATTCCATTCTTGCTAAGCTTGGACCTGCATACTCTGTATTTTTTTCCACCTTCCATTCTACTAGAGAAGGCCTCATTTCTCAAGGAACAACCCACAAGTCCCCCTCCTTTGATTCCTTTTGTGATTCTTTGATAAGAGAACAAGAAAAACTCTTACACCTTGGTCTTATCAATACTGGAAACTCTTCTAAGAAATCCTTAGCAGCCCAACATCAACCATATCAAAAGAATCCCAAGAAACAGTATCCTAAAAAGAATGGTCCTAAACCAAACAAGGGTCTTAAGCAATTTCAGCCGCAAACTGGAAAAGCAACTCACCAAACTGATAAGGCAAATAAAAACAAAGAGAAGAAAACTAATAGACATTGCAACTTTTGTAATGGTGATGGCCATGTAGAGTCCAAATGTTTTAAGAAGATGGAAGCCTTGGAAGAAGCAATGAAGAAGCACCATGTCAATTTGGAGAACTCTTCAACTTCATCTTCAGGAATGTCACTTCTGCTTGTGGTTGTCAAGCATCAAGATATGGTTATGCATTAAATTTATCTTCTTCTTCTCATTCTTATGAGTGGCTCATTGATTCTGGAGCTTCTTACCACATGGCCAAAAATAAAGCCATGTTTTCTTCTTTAAATGATTGTAACACCAAAAATATTTATTTTTGGTGATGATATATCTCTTAGCGTTGTAGGATATGGAACCATTCATCTAGATAATGGCCAGTTTAATGATGTATTATGTGTTCCTACCTTGTCCTGCAACCTTCTATATGTTTATCAGATAACTCATTTAGGTGAAGAGAAAACAATGGAATTATCACCTCATGATGTTGTAATCATGGATCTCAAATATCCTGGACATATTTTAGCTATTGGCATTGTTAATGATTCCACAAGTATGTATAAGTTTGACAACTTTGGGTGATCATGTCTTCCCTCCGTTTTTGTTGGTCATAATGATGAAGTGAGCAAAATTTGGCATGAGAGATTTGGTCACTTAAATTATCGCTCTCTTCAAACTCTATGTAAAGAAAATATGGCGACAGGTCTTCCTATGGTATCTTGTCGAGATGGTGTTTGCTCTGGATGTGTACTCGGAAAATGTCATCAGGATAGTTTTGAAAAATCTGCCTCTTGGCACGCTTCAGCCCCTTTGCAACTTGCGCACAGTGATTTATGTGGTCTACTTCATGTTGTTTCTTTCTCTGGTTGCAAGTACTTCTTAACTTTCATTGATGATTTTTCCAGACGCACTTGGGTATACTTCTTAAAACTCAAGAGTGAAGTTTTTAACATGTTCTTCGCCTTTAAGGCCTTTTTGAGAAACAATTTGGACATCAAATTCTTAAGTTAAGATCAGACAATGGATGAGAATATGTTAACAAAAAATTTATGAAATTTTTCATTGAGCATGGCATTCAATTTCAACATACTGTTCCATATCACAAAAAAATGGTGTATCTGAAAGGAATAATCACACCTTAAAAGAAATGGCTAATTGTATGCTTCAATCTAAAGGACTTAGTCTCAATTTTTGGGCAGAAGCAATTAAATGTGAAAATTACATAGTAAATCGCACTCCTACTAAGGTTTTAAGGAATATAACTCCAGAAGAAAGCTGGAGCTCAATCAAACCAGATGTAAGTCACTTTCGTGTTTTTGGAAGTGATGCTTGGGCCCATATTCCAGATGCGAAACATAAAGCCTTAGAACCTAAGAGTGAAAAATGCATTTTTGTTGGATATTCTGATGATGTTAAAGGATATAGAATTATTCAACCAAAATCCAAAAATATAATCATTAGAAGAGATGTAAAATTTGATGAAAATATATTGGCCTGCGAGCCTAGTTCGGTGGGTGTGCCACCTTTGGCTTGTGAGCCTGATTTAGCATATGTGCCACCTCTCTCTATCTCTTCTATTTTTGATAGCATTCCTTCTAGTTTAGATGATGAGAACAAGGATGATAATCCTCCTCCACCTCTTGAAGATATTCCTTCATCTCCATAGCTTCCAAGATGGGTCCACTCTACTCGAGATGCAGTAGGTTCTCTTGCATGTTACCCTACAGATCGACGTCGTACACGTTCTCAGTTCGAAAGAGCCTCTTCCTTATTCACTCAAGTTACAAGAAATCTCGATCCAAACACTTTTGAAGAAGCTTCAGGTCATCCAGATTGGGATGAAGCTATGAATGAAGAAAATCGTTCCTTGTTGGAAAATGATACTTGGGATATTTTTCCTCTTCCAAAGGGAAGAATACTTGTCAGATGCAAATGGGTTTACAAAAAAAAGTTTGGACTAGATGGAAAAGTGGATAGTGTTGAGATTGCAACAAGATGAAGAGCTTAGTGGAAAGAAGTCGCCTTCACTAAGTGGGCCCGCGGGCTACTTTTGGCGCAAAGTCTATTTTTAGACATATGGATCATGTTCTATGAGTTGCAGGATGCTATTTGTGGATGGTTGGTCAAGTCGGAAAAATAGATGGACTTCTATTTTTAGACATACTGGGTGGAATCTATTTTTAGATTGCCAGTCTAAAAATAGATATGTCGAATATTACTAGCTCTTAATAATATTTGGACTCTAAACATTATCTTATTCTCTTGGAGCACTTCACTTAAGTGCACAGATGTAGCACATGCAGCTGACAGAAGGAATTATGCTATTCCTGAGGGTTTAGTGGAGCTATTGCATGGAGAATTTAGTTAGAACTCAAGTGACAGAGTTTGGTGGAGTTGATTGAGGAGTTAATGGAGCTGTGTTCAGTTTAACTCAGTTAAACATAGTTGAGCTAGTTGTATCTAGTCTAATTGATTGATACACTAGTGAGAGTGGTGTGAATTAATTATTAATTAATTCACTAATTATAAACTCAAAAATCAACTAAAGAATACATCAGTTAACTTCAGTGCATGGACAGTTTCAGTGGAGACCAGTGAAGAGGTAGGTGAAAGAGCAAGTGTGACTATCAGTTGTGACTATACTGGTGCATGAGTTTGCACCACACATTGATGGAGATGCCAATGAGGATTGTGCA
This sequence comes from Pinus albicaulis, assembly GCA_034641835.2. Lineage (NCBI taxonomy): Eukaryota > Viridiplantae > Streptophyta > Pinopsida > Pinales > Pinaceae > Pinus > Pinus albicaulis. The sequence goes on from CM076583.1 coordinate 19,185,426, forward strand.
GTGCATACCAGAGAAGTTCTAACTCGGTTGGGCCATTATTCATCTTGGATTGCGCGATGAGGCAGGCTATCAGGTGGCAGAGATTGGAGCATGTGTTTTGCTAGATCTAGCTTGATTAGTGTGTAGCAATTGGAGATTGTACTGAGAGCTTGTGAGGATCTTTGTACAATGATTGTTACATGATATCTATGACATATAATATACAGATAGTTGGGGGTTTTGAGCTTTAAGCTTTCCCATGAAATACTGTGTTCATATGTGTGATTGTTTGTGGTTTTAATGTGTGCATGCAATTGATTTTATTTCGGCATGTAATGATCAATGGTAGAAGAGGTTATGTATTATGCATGAAGCTCAAATAGTGTGTGATCAGGATAATCTCGGTGAATAATTTAACAGTTATTCAAATTTCTAAAGATAGACATAAAACTCGTCTTGTTGCTAAAGGATTTTCACAAGTTGAAGGCATTGACTATACTGAAACCTTCTCCCCTGTTGCCAAAATGAATTCTATCCACCTTGTTCTTTCCCTTGATGCCTCCTTTAAATGGGAAGTCCATCAGATGGATGTTAAATCCACCTTCTTACATGGAGATTTGCATGAAGAAATCTACATGGAACAACCCCCTAGCTTTATCCAAAACGACTCTAGCCTTGTTTGTCACCTTAGGAAGTCTCTCTATGGTCTCAAACAAGCTTCTCGGGCTTGGTATGCCAAAATGGATAGATTTCTATTAGATAATGGCTTTTATAGGTGTCATTCTGACAACACTGTCTACACCAAGAAAGTGGGTAAGTCCTTCACCATCCTTGTTCTTTATGTTGATGATCTTATCCTTACTGGTAGTGATCCAAACCATATAAACCATGTGAAGTCTAGCCTCAAAAATAATTTTGAAATGACAGACTTAGGACACTTGCATTATTTCCTTGGTCTTCAAGTCTTGCAATCCAAAGAGGGTATTACCCTTTCTCAGTCCAAGTATGCCTGTGATCTTCTATGCCACTTTCACATGGAAGACAATAAGCCAACCCCTTCTCCCTTTCAGTCTGGATTCAAGCTTTGAGTCACTTGTACTACCCCTGAAGTTGATTCTACCTTATACCATCAAAGTTTTGGTAAACTTCTGTATCTAACCCATACCCGTCCTGACCTTTCCTTTGCGGTTGGTATTATTGCTCAATTATGCACCAACCTCACGATAGTCACTGGAAAGCAGCTAAAAGAATACTTCAATACATTCGAGGTACAATTCATTTCGGGATTCATTACAGTGCAGGAGCATCTCCATTATTCATTGGTTTCACTGATTCTGATTGGGCTGGTGACCTTGATGATCGAAAGTCTACTGCAGGATATGTATTCACTCTTATTCAGGACCTATTACATGGTCTTGTAAGAAACAAAATTGCCATCTCTATTTCTTAGGCAGAAGCAGAGTATCGTGGTGCAATTGAAGCCAGCAAGGAAGCCATGTGGCTTCGTCAGATCCTATCTGAATTTGGTCTTCATCAGCAGCATCCAACTACACTTTGGTGTGATAATCAGAGTGCCATTCAACTATGTAAAGATCTAGTTCAACATCAGCATATGAAACACATTGAACTCCACATACACTTCATTAGAAATCTCATTCATGATCGTGTTCTTGAAGTGCAGTACTGTCCAACCAATGATCAAGTAGCCGATATCTTTACAAAGGCTCTCACAGAAGCGAAGTTTACCAAACTTCGATCCATGCTTGGAGTTCAAGAAAGTTGTCATTAAGGGGGGATAGGCTCTAATGCCTCCTTCCTTCTCCTACTGTGTCACTTTTGTAAATCCTTCAATCCTATCCCAATTTGTTCTTAAGGGGGAATGTTAGGATATTTCGACACATAGGAAATAGGCTCCTTTTGTGTCACCTTTGTAAATCCTTCAATCCTATCCCAATTTGTTCTTAAGGGGGGATGTTAGGATATTCCGACACATAGGAAATAGTTAAGAATAACTTAGTCTAGTGTAGAGTTAGGTAAATTGTGTTTCTTTACTATGTACTTTTGTAACTTATAATCCGATGGTCACGATATGTAGTGATCCGACGGTTCATTCTTTCCTCAGTATTACCAACACTTGATCTGTGGCTTAATACCCGATTGGTCCATGATCTCTATTTAAAGAGCATGGAGGGTCATTTTTCCTTATGACCATTTATAAGAGAATCTTATGCAAATTTTCTTTCTTTATATTAATAAATTTCATGAAGTGGCCATGTTGGCTCAGGTCATGGACTATTTCCCTCTTCGAGGGTTTTAACCACGTCGAATATTGTTGTATTGATTTATGATCTATTTTTTAGCGATGAATTTTAGTGTTTGATCTAAGGAACTTACCCTATAAATTCCTACAGATTATCATCTCACGACAGATGAATTGGTGATATTTAGGGACATGATCTATGTGTCGGATGACAGTAAATTCCAGAAGCTTATCTTGAAGGATTTTCATGTCAAGCCATATTCGAGTCACCCAGGATACAAAGAAGACATTGACAGTTATGAAGAAGGTTTACTATTGACCGAATTTGAAGAAGGAAGTTGCAGAGTTTGTTGATAGATGTTTGGACTATTAGCAGGTGAAAGTTGAGTGTAAGCATGTTAGGTCCCTATATTACTAGTATAGTCCCTTATTGTTGTTAGTGTAACCCCCTTATTGTTATTATTATACCCTTGTTGTATTTCATATTGTTATTATTGTACTTATGTACAATTATTATTGTTAGGTCGGCTAGGATTACATTGTGGCCCCACTAGGATTACATTGTGGCCCTATGGACTCCTATATATAGAAAGGAGGTTTTGTAATTTGTATCATCCAAGAACTGTTCCTTCATGTAATGTATTGGAGGTTTCCCCCTTGAAGTGGCTTATTTCTAAGGCATTGATATCTCTTTTCTTCCATTTCTGGAGCTGGTTTCACAACATTTGGTATCAGAGCTTTGGATTCTAGGGTTTCGCTGCCCCAAACATGTCATTGTGGCATTTTTGCTATAAATTTTTTTCTACGAAGGTTCAGAAGCTGAAATTTTGAGAGTGCGAAGCAGAAATCCTAAGGAACATCTTCACAAAATTTCAAAGCTTGGTTCGTAATATTTTCGGAGATATGATCTGTGGAAGTTAGGGATTTGTGCAGGTTCCTGAATTTAACCTAAACAGGTCATCGCGACATTTTTGCTATAAATTTTGTTCTACGAAGTTTCAAAAGCTGAAATTTTTAGAGAGCGAAGCCAAAATCTTGAGGATCATCTTTGCAAAATTTCAGAGCTTGGTTCGCAATAATTTCAGAGATATGATCTATGGAAGTTAGGTCTTTTTCAGGCTCCCAAATTTCATCTCAAAGAGGTTATTGTGGGAAAACTTTCATAACTCTCTCTCTGAGCATTGGATTGGAATGCTATAAAAAGAGGCCGCAAGTACATGGAATGTAGTTTCCTGTCTATCAATTTCAGAGCCAAAGGAGGAAACAATGACATGTGGAAAGTCATACAAGTTTGCTATACTGAACTAGTCCATAATTGGGTCATTGTGGGAGATTGGACATAACTTTGACTTGAAGAATCCAAATCAGGTCAGACCTGTGGCATTCGAAAGAAGATTCAGAGGGTGACTTCAGGGAAAAATTTAAGATATTGAAGATCAGAAATCACAAAGATAATTCAGTTTCAATATCGAGCTCCTCAAAATCAAGAAAAAAGTGTGTATTTTTTTTTCAAATTACATAAGTCTTGTTTGAAAAATCAGTTCTAGTTGATTCCAAAGGCCTATTGAGCATAGCTATCAGTATTGGGTTCTAAAATGCCTCCTAAAAATAATTCAACACCCATTAAGCCTTCAGAAGGCTCTACTATGACTCATGAAGACGAAGAAATGCAACATGAGATATCAAAAGTCCATGAGCAAGTGCACCAAATTTCGTTATCACCAAGAGCAACAAAAAATGAAATGGAAGTTGTGAAGAAAGGCATGGAAACTAAGATGGATGGTTTGAAGAAAGGTGTGGAAGCTAAGATGAATAGTTTGGAAACTAAGATGGATGGCATGGAAGTTGGCATGGAAGCTAAGATGGATGACATGGAAGCTAAGATCGATGAAAAAATGGAAAACATGAAGAATGATCTAAAAGCAGACATGGAAGGTTTGACAAAGTTGATACAACAAATGCTTCCTAATGGTGAAAAGATAGTAGAGGAAACTCATGATGAGAACAAAATAAATGATAATCGTGATTTCATAAACTCTAATGTTGGTAGGAAGAATCACCATATTCCAAATATGGATATGAGGAATTTTGATGGCAAGGATCCCGTAACATGGATACTACAGATGGGGCAATATTTTGATCTCAATAATGTGAAAAACACACAAAAGGTGCGCATTGCAACTTTATATCTAGAACAAAATACATTTGTATGGTATCGATGGCTTTGATCCCGTAAAAAAATTGTCACTTGGTCAATTTTTACGGAGGAAATGATAGCACATTATGAGGATACAAAGAGCAACACCTTCTTTAGCCAATTGATAAATCTCAAACAAAAGGGTTTAGTGGGGCAGCACATTGAGGACTTCCAAAAATTGAATATAAGGGTAGCTAATATTCCAGAGGAACACAGGATTGATCTCTTCATAGGCACTTTAAAGGATAACATCCAACATGAAGTTCGCGTTTTGGAACCTGATTCATTGGAGAAGGCATTCAGGTTGGCAAGAAAAATTGAATGTAAAATTATGGCGACAAGGAAGCCTACCACTCACTTATATAAAGAAGGAAGTGTTGCTATGCCTAGATTTCCACAACCTACAAGGTTGACACCACAACAATTGGAAGAAAAAAGAGCAAAAGGGCTTTGCTACGGTTGTGATAGCAAATACACTAAAGGTCATAAGTGTGCTGAGAAGAAATTATTTTACATAGATTGTGAAGAAGAAGAAGAAAATGAACAAGAAGAGGATATACACGAGGAACCACCCCTAGAAGAGGAAGAAATGAATCCGACCATATCGTGTAATGCACTGGCAGGAATTACCACTCCTCAAACTCTCAAGATAGAAGGACATATCAAGAAAAAAAGGGTAATAGTGTTGATTGATTCAGGTAGCACCCATAATTTTATTCATTATAAGGTAGCCAAGGAATTAAATTGTTTCCTATACCCAGCACCAGAATGTCAAGTGATGGTTGCAAATGGAGGAACTATATATTGCTCTGGAAAATGCCATAATATCAAGCTAACCATGGGGGAATATGTATTGACTAGTCCAATGCTTTCCATTCCTATGGGAGGTGCTGATGTTGTACTAGGAGTACAATGGTTACAATCTTTGAGGATGGTAGCTTTTAATTTTCAAGAACTTTTCTTGAAATTTTTTTCAGAAGGAAAGGAAGTCGAATTACGGGGTATTGCAGGGAAGCCGGGAAAGATAATAAGCTCTAATGTCATGACAAAGCTTCTAAAGAAAGAACAACGAGGGGTAATTGCACAATTATGCTCACTAGAAGTTCCAACATCAAAATCATCTATTTCTGCAGATCTCCAACAAGTCTTGGACAATCATTCCAATGTGTTTGAAACTCCCAAAGGACTCCCACCTATTCGTGATCATGATCATGCTATTCATTTGATTCCAAGAAGTGTTCCTCCAAACATCCAACCTTACAGATATCCTTATGTCCAAAAGAGTGAAATTGAACGTATGATTGCAGAAATGTTAGAGGCTGGTATAATTAAACCTAGTCAAAGTTCTTTCTCTGCTCCTGTAGTATTGGTACACAAGAAGGATGGATCATGGCGCATGTGTCCCGATTATAGGGAGCTCAATAAGCTCACCATTAAAGATAAATTTCCCATTCCTGTGATTGATGAATTATTGGATGAATTACATGGAGCAATTTATTTTACCAAGTTGGATCTTCATTCGGGATATCATCAAATTAGAATGAAGACTGAAGATATTCCAAAAACAACATTTCGAACTCATGAGGGTCATTATGAATTTTTGGTCATGCCTTTTGGCCTTACCGATGCACCTTCTACATTTCAAGGGTTGATGAATTCCATTTTCAAACCCTTCCTTAGAAAATTTATGCTAGTATTTTTTGATGATATACTAATCTACAGCAGGTCTTGGAAGGATCATGTTGAACATGTTGACAGGGTGCTCAAACTATTGCAGGAGAAACAATTATGTGCAAAAACATCCAAATGTTTCTTTGGAGTACAAGAGGTGGAATATCTGGGTCATATTGTATCTCACGAGGGTGTTAAGGTAGACCCTAACAAAATTAAATCCATTAAGGAATGGAAAGTCCCCACAACCATAAAGCAGTTGCGAGGATTTCTCAGGTTAACAGGGTATTATCGCAAGTTTGTTAAAAATTATGGGAGAATAGCAGCACCTCTAACAACATTATTGAAGAAAGATGCATTTTCATGGACTCCTGAAGCAACTAAGGCTTTTGAACATCTTAAAGAGGCAATGTGCCTAGCGCCTGTCTTAGCTACGCCAGACTTCACAAAAACCTTTATTGTGGAATGTGATGCCTCGGGAAATGGAATTGGTGTTGTTTTAATGCAGGAAGGAAGACCCATTGCTTTTGAAAGTCGTCCAATCAAAGGAAAGTATTTACATAAACCTATTTATGAGAAGGAAATGTTAGCAATACTGCATGAACTAAAGAAATGGAGAACTTACCTAATGGGAAGACACTTCAAGGTAAAAACTGATCATGATAGTCTTAAACACTTTTTGGAACAAAGACTATCTTCAGAAGAGCAGCAAAAATGGGTCACAAAGATGTTGGGTTATGACTTTGAAATAATCTACAAAAAGGGGAAGCTAAATGTTGTTGCAGATGCACTCTCAAGAAAGAATGAAGAGGTGGAAGCATTGCTTTGTGCCATTTCTATTATCCAACCAGATTGGATAACCGAAGCAAGAGATGAATGGAAGAAGGATGAAGAAGTGTGGACACTTATTCAAAAGTTGCAGCAAGATCCTAGTACATCTGATACATTTAGTTGGAAAAATGATTCCTTATGGTACAAAGATTGCTTATATCTTTGTAAGAATTCCCAACTAAAACAAAATATTCTTCTGGAATTGCACACTTCTCCTTTAGGAGGACACTCAGGATTTTTAAAAACTTACCACAGGGTGAAGAAAGATTTTTTTTGGGATGGCCTTAAATCTGATATTCAAAATTTTGTGGCGGAATGTTTGGTTTGCCAGCAGAATAAAGTTGAGACAATTAAGACCTTGGGTCTTCTACAACCTTTATCCATTCCAAGTCAACGTTGGGAGGAGATTTCAATGGATTTTATCACAGGTTTACCTAAGTCCGAAGGAAAGAGTGTCATCATGGTGGTAGTTGATAGACTTACCAAATATGCACACTTTTGTGCATTATCTCATCCATTTAAAGCAAGTACAGTTGCTACTACATTTATGGATAGAATTCAAAAGCTACATGGAAGCCCAAGGGTTATTGTGAGCGACAGAGATCCCATTTTTACTGGAAATTTTTGGACGGGGTTATTTTCTTGTTTGGGTACTCAATTAGCTCATAGCTCATCTTATCATCCTCAATCTGATGGTCAAACTGAGATAGTAAATAAATGTTTGGAAGGATATCTTCGTTTGTTTTGTATCTAATAAATAAACACAATGGGTCAAGTGGTTTGTTGTGTAACTCTCCAAAAAGAGAAAACTAAGAATGTCAACCTTAGAAAATAAGCCACTTAGAGCAAGAAAAAGCCCCATTACACTTGAATGAACAATTCTTGGATGATACAATTTACAAAACCTCCTTTCTATATATAGGAGTCCATGGGGCCATAATGTAATCCTAGTGGGCCACAATGTAATCCTAGCCGACCTAACAATAATAATTTAAGGGCACAATAATAACAAATGGGGGTTACAAGGGTACAATAATAACAATAAGGGGGTTACACTAACAATAATAAGGGACTATACTAGTAATATAGGGACCTAACATGCCCCTATCCTTCAAAAAAAGTGTTGTCCTCAACGCTTGAGTAGCTCTGGGTGCTTTTGTATAAAATTCTCATCCTCCCATGTAGAATCTTCAGTGGGTAAGTTCTTTCACTTGATGAGATACTCTGAAATTGATCGATTCCGTAGTTGTCGAGTTCTTGTTTCCGTGACCGCTTCAGGTTCCAATATGATTTTTCCTTCCTCATCAAGTTCTGGCAATATTGTTTGAACTGGAAGATTTTCACCTATAACCTTCTTTAAACATGAAACATGGAAAATTGGATGCACTCGTGAAGAAGCAAGAAGCTCCAATTTGTATGCCATAGTACCAATCTTTTGCAACACCTTGTAAGGACCATAGTACTTTGGCGATAATTTATTATCCTTCTTAGCTTGCTTGAGGGACATTTGTTTATATGGTTGTAGCCGTAAAAATGCCCAATCTCCTACATCAAAACTTCTCTCGCTGCGATGTTGATATGCCTGTTGTTTCATTCGATTTTGTGCCAAATTCAGGTTATCCTTTAAGAGTTGGAGAACTTCTTGCTGATGCTCGATGTGATCTTCCACTGCTTGAACCTTCGAATTTTCCTTAAAGATGATGTGATGGATGGTGGATGATATCCATAAAGTGCCATAAATGGGGTCATTTTTGCTGCAATATGGAAGGAAGTGTTATACCACCATTTAGCAAGAGGTAACCACTTGACCCATTGTGTTTGTTTATCAGATACAAAACAACGAAGATATCCTTCCAAACATTTATTTACTATCTCAGTTTGACCATTGGATTGAGGATGATAAGATGAGCTATGAGCTAATTGAGTACCCAAACAAGAAAATAACTCCGTCCAAAAATTTCCAGTAAAAATGGGATCTCTGTGGCTCACAATAACCCTTGGGCTTCCATGTAGCTTTTGAATTCTGTCCATAAATGTAGTAGCAACTGTACTTGCTTTAAATGGATGAGATAATGCACAAAAGTGTGCATACTTGGTAAGTCTGTCAACTACCACCATGATGACACTCTTTCCTTCGGACTTAGGTAAACCTGTGATAAAATCCATTGAAATCTCCTCCCAACGTTGACTTGGAATGGATAAAGGTTGTAGAAGTCCCGGGGTCTTAATTGTTTCCACTTTATTTTGCTGGCAAACCACACATTCCGCCACAAACTTTGAATATCAGATTTAAGGCCATCCCAAAAAAATTCTTTCTTCACCCTGTGGTAAGTTTTTAAAAATCCTGAGTGTCCTCCTAAAGGAGAAGTGTGCAATTCTAGAAGAATCTTTTGTTTTATTTGGGAATTCTTACAAAGATATAAGCGATATTTGTACCATAAGGAATCATTTTTCCAACTAAATGTATCGGATGTACTAGGATCTTGCTGCAACTTTTGAATGAGTGTCCATACATCTTTGTCCTTCTTCCATTCATCTCTTGCTTCAGTTATCCAATCTGGTTGGATAATAGAAATAGCACAAAGCAATGCTTCCACCTCTTCATTATTTCTTGAGAGTGCATCTGCAACAACATTAAGCTTTCCTTTTTTGTAGATTATTTCAAAGTCATAACCAACATCTTTGTGACCCATTTTTGCTGCTCTTCTGAAGATAGTCTTTGTTCCAAAAAGTGTTTAAGACTATCATGATCAGTTTATACCTTGAAGTGTCTTCCCATTAGGTAAGTTCGCCATTTATTTAGTGCATGCAGTATTGCTAACATTTCCTTCTCATAAATAGGTTTCTGTAAATACTTTCCTTTGATTGGACGACTTTCAAAAGCAATGGGTCTTCCTTCCTGCATTAAAACTGCACCAATTCCATTTCCTGAGGCATCACATTCCACGATAAAGGTTTTTGTGAAGTCTGGCGTAGCTAAGACCGGTGCTAGGCACATTGTCTCTTTAAGATCTTCAAAGGCCTTAGTTGCTTCAGGAGTCCATGAAAATGCATCTTTCTTCAATAATGTTGTTAGAGGTGCTGCTATTCTCCCATAATTCTTAACAAACTTGCGATAATACCCTGTTAACCCGAGAAATCCTCGCAACTGCTTTATGGTTGTTGGAACTTTCCATTCCTTAATGGCTTTAATTTTGTTAGGGTCTACTTTAACACCCTCGTGAGATACAATATGACCCAGATATTCCACCTCTTGTACTCCAAAGAAACATTTGGATTTTTTTGCATATAATTGTTTATCCTGCAATAGTTTGAGCACCCTGTCAACATGTTCAACATGATCCTTCCAAGACCTATTGTAGATTAGTATATCATCAAAAAATACTAGCACAAATTTTCTAAGGAAGGGTTTGAAAATGGAATTCATCAACCCTTGAAATGTAGAAGGTGCATTGGTAAGGCAAAAAGGCATGACCGAAAATTCATAATGACCCTCATGAGTTCGAAATGTTGTTTTTGGAATATCTTAGGTCTTCATTCTAATTTGATGATATCCTAAACGAAGATCCAACTTGGTAAAATAAATTGCTCCATGTAATTCATCCAATAATTCATCAATCACGGGAATGGGAAATTTATCTTTAATGGTGAGCTTATTGAGCTCCCTATAATCCGGACACATTCACCATGATCCATCCTTCTTGTGTACCAATACTACGGGAGCAAAGAAAGAACTTTGACTAGGTTGAATTATACCCGCCTCTAACATTTCTGCAATCATACGTTCAATTTCGCTCTTTTGGAAGTAAGGATATCTATAAGGACTAATGTTTGGAGGAACACTTCCTGGAATCAAATGAATAGCATGATCATCATCACGAATAGGTGGGAGTCCTTTGGGAGTTTCAAACACCTTGGAATGATTGTCCAAGACTTGTTGGAGATCTGCAGAAATAGATGATTTTGATGTCGGAACTTCTAGAGAGCATAATTGTGCAATTACGCCTCGTTGTTCTTTCTTTAGAAGCTTTGTCATAACATTAGAGCTTATTATCCTTCCTGGCTTCCCTTCAATACCCCGTAATTCGACTTCCTTTCCTTCTGAAAAAAATTTCAAGAAAAGTTCTTGAAAATTAAAGCTACCGTCCCCAAAGATTGTAACCATTGTACTCCTAGTACAACATCAGCACCTCCCATAGGAATGGAAAGCATTGGACTAGTCAATACATATTCCCCCATGGTTAGCTTGATATTATGGCATTTTCCCGAGCAATTTATAGTTCCTCCACTTGCAACCATCACTTGACATTCTGGTGTTGGGTATAGGAAACAATTTAATTCCTTGGCTACCTTACAATGAATAAAATTATGGGTGCTACCTGAATCAATCAACACTATTACCTTTTTCTTCTTGATTGGTCCTTCTATCTTGAGAGTTTGAGGAGTGGTAATTCCTGCCAGTGCATTACACGATGTGGTCGGATTCATTTCTTCCTCTTCTAGGGCTGGTTCCTGGTGTATATCCTCTTCTTGTTCATTTTCTTCTTCCTCTTCACAATCTATGTAAAATAATTTCTTCTCGACACACTTATGACCTTTAGTGTATTTGCTATCACAACTGTAGCAAAGCCCTTTTGCTCTTTTTTCTTCCAATTGTTGTGGTGTCAACCTTGTAGGTTGTGTAAATCTAGGCGTAGCAACACTTCCTTCTTTATAGAATTGAGTGGTAGGCTTCCTTGTCGCCATAATTTTACATTCAACTTTTCTTGCCAACCTGAATGCCTTCTCCAATGAATCGGGTTCCAAAACACGAACTTCATGTTGGATGTTATCCTTTAAAGTGCCTATGAAGAGATCGATCCTGTGTTCCTCTGGAATATCAGTTACCCTTATATTCAATTTTTGGAAGTCCTCAATGTGCTGCCCCACTAAACCTTTTTTTTTGAGATTTATCAATTGGCTAAAGAAGGTGTTGCTCTTTGTATCCTCATAATGTGCTATCATTTCCTCCGTAAAAATTGACCAAGTGACAATTTTTTTACGGGAGCAAAGCCATCGATACCATACAAATGCATTTTTTTCTAAATGTAAAGTTGCAATGCATACCTTTTGTGTGTTTTGCACATTATGGAGATCAAAATATTGCTCCATCTGTAGTATCCATGTTACAGGATCCTTTCCATCAAACTTCCTCATATCCATTTTTGGAATATGGTGGTTCTTCCCACTAACATTCGAGTTTATGAAATCACGATTAACATTTATTTTGTTCTCATCATGAGGTTCTTCTCCTATATTTCCGCCATTAGGAATCATTTCTGGTTTTAAGCTTGTCATCAAGCCTTCCATGTATGCTTTTAGATCATTCTTCATGTTTTCCATGTTGTCTTTCATGTCATCCATATTAGCTTCCATGCCCACTTCCATGCCATCCATCTTAGCTTCCAAACCATTCATCTTAGCTTCCACGCCTTTCTTCAAACCATCCATCTTAGTTTCCACGCCTTTCTTCAAAATTTCCATTTCATTTTTTGTTGTTCTTTGCGAGAGCGAAATTTGCTCTTGTAATTTTGATATGTCATGTTGCCATTCTTCATCTTCATGAGTCATAGTAGAGCCTTCTGAAGGCTTAATGGGTGTTGAATTCTTTTTAGGGGCCATTTTAAAATCCAATATTGATATCTATTCTACAATTTGCCCTTGGAATCAATTCAACTTGATTCTTCAAACAAGACTTATGTAATTCGGAAAAAAATACACACCTTTTACTAGCTTTTAGGAGCTCGATATTGAAATTGAATTATCTCTATAATTGAAAATCGATATCTCAAATTCAGTCCTGTAGTAGCCCTCTGAAGCTTCTTTCAAATGCCACAGGTCTGACCTGATTTGGATTCTCCAAGACAAATTTGTGTCCAATCTCCCACAATGACCTAATTTTGGACTGGTTCAGTAGAGCGAACTTGTACGACTTGCCATGTGTCACTGTTTTGTTCTTTGTCTCTGAAATTGATATCCAAGAAACTACAGGCCGTGTACTTGCGACCACTTTTGACGGCACTCCAATCCAATCTTCAGAGAGAGAGTTATTGAACTTTTCCCACGATCACCTCTTTGAGATGCAATTCAGGAGCCTGAAAAAACACTACCTTCCACAGATCATATCTCCAAAAATATTGCGAACCAAGCTCTGAAATGTTTTGACGAATTTCCTCAGGATTTCAGCTTCGCACCATATGAATTTTAGATTCTGAACCTTCGTAGAAAAAAAGTTATAGCGCAAATTCCATGATGACCTGTTTAGGAGCCTGAAAAAAGACCTAACTTCCACAGATCATATCTCCGAAAATATTGCGAACCAATCTCTGAAATTTTTAGAAAATATTCCTCAGGATTTCAGCTTCGCACCCTAAAAATTTCAGCTTCTGAAACTTCGTAGAAAAAAATTTATAGCGCAAATGCCACGATGACCTGTTTGGAGCAGCGAAACCCTAGAATCCAAAGCTCTGATACCAAATGTTGTGTAACCAGCTCCAAAAATAGAAGAAAAGAGATATCAAAGCCTTAGAAATAAGCCACTTCGAGGGGGCAACCTCCAATACATTACATAAATGAACAATTCTTGGATGATACAATTTACAAAACCTCCTTTCTATACATAGGAGTCCATGGGGCCATAATGTAATCCTAGTGGGGCCACAATGTAATCCTAGCCGACCTAACAATAATAATTTAAGGGCACAATAATAACAATATGGGGGTTACAAGGGTACAATAATAACAATAAGGGGGTTACACTAGCAATAATAAGGGACTATACTAGTAATATAGGGACCCTAACATGGTTACCTCTGTTGAATGGTGGTATAACACTTCCTTCCATACTACGGCCAAAATGACCCCATATTTATGGCACTTTATGGATATCATCACCATCCATCACATCATCTTTAAGAAAATTCGAAGGTTCAAGCAGTGGAAGATCACACTTGACATCAACAAGAAGTTCTCCAACTCTTAAAGGACAACTTTGAATTTTGCACAAATTGAATGAAACAACGAGGCAGAGATCAACATCGTGGCAGAGAAGTTTTGATGTGAGAGGCAGGTATTTTTATGGCTACAACCATATAAACAAATGTCCCTCAAGCAAGCTAAGAAGGATAATAAATTATTTCCAAAGTACTATGGTCCTTGCAAGGTGTTGCAAAAGATTGGTACTATGGCATACAAATTGGAGCTTCCTGCTTCTTCACGAGTGCATCCAATTTTCCATGTTTCATGCTTAAATAAGGTTATAGGTGAAAATATTCTAGTTCATACAATATTGCCAGAACTTGATGAGGAAGGAAAAATCATATTGGAACCTGAAGCGGTCACGGAAACGAGAATTCGACAGCTACAAAATCGATCAATTTCAGAGTATCTCATCAAGTGGAAGAACTTACCCACTGAAGATTCTACATGGGAGGATGAGAATTTTATACAGAAGCACCCATATCTACTCAAGCGTTGAGACAAAACTTTTTTGAAGGAGAGGGGCATGTTAGGTCCCTATATATCTAGTATAGTCCCTTATTATTGTTAGTGTAACCCCCTTATTGTTATTATTGTACCCTTGTAACCCCCATATTGTTATTATTTTGCCCTTAAATTATTATTGTTAGGTCGGTTAGGATTACATTGTGGCCCCACTAGGATTACATTTTGGCCCTATGGACTCCTATATATAGAACTGAGGTTTTGTAATTTGTATCATCCAAGAATTGTTCATTCATGTAATGTATTGGAGGTTTCCCCCTTGAAGTGGCTTATTTCTAAGGCGTTGATATCTCTTTTCTTCCATTTTTGGAGCTGGTTTCACAACAAAGCACCCAACTAGTTTTTAACAACCTATTCTAATTCTGGAGTGGAAATGGGAAGTCATTTCCATGGATTTCATTACAATTTTGTCGAGGACATTGAAGAAACATGATTTGATCATGGTTGTGGTTGACAGGTTGACCAAGGTAGCTCACTTCATAACAGTTAAGTCTACTTATTTAGCTAGGGAAGTAGCATAGTTCTTCATCAGAGATATAGTGCAGCTTCATGTTGTTCTGAAGAAGATTGTGTCAGATAGAGATGTTAAGTTTACTTCTAGGTTTCAGAAGGAGTTTTATGCAGTTTTGGGCACAAAGTTGGCCTTCAGTACAACTTATCATCTGTATACAGATGGACAGACAGAGAGGGTCAACATGATACTAGAGGATATGCTGAGGATGTATGCCATGCATCAACATCGAATGTGGTAGGAGTATCTTCCACTAGTTGAGTTTTCTTACAACAATGGTTAATAGGAGTCAATGAGGACGAGTCAATTTGAGGCACTCTATGGGCGGAGTTGTAATAATCCCATCAGCTAGAGTGATCTGATGAACAAGGTACTTATTGGACTGGACATGTTGGTAGATATGGAATAGGAAATACAGGTTATCAACAAGAATATAAAGGTAGCACAAGATAGACATAAGATTTATGCATATTAGCACAAGGAATTTAAGGAGTTTCAGGTTGGGGAGCTTGTGTACTTCTGCATCAAGCCCAAGAAGAGATCCTTGAGGATTGGGTCATGTGCCAAGTTGGCACCTCGGTATTGCGAGGCTTCAGAGATCATTACAAATATTAGACCAATGGCCTACAAACTTGCACTACCCCCGACAGTGAAAGTCCATGATGTTTTTCGTGTTTCACTTCTTAAAATATATGTAAAGGATGTTGATCATGTTATTGATTAGTCTATATTGTAGGTGGAGCCAGAAGGAGAATTCCAGTCAGAACCTCAATGCATATTGCAACGGAAACAACTCATGCTCCGGAACGAAGCAATCCAGCAAGTTAAAGTGCAATGTAAGCACTTTGGGCCCGATGATGCTACATGGGAGATGGAAGATCAAATGCGAGCTATGTATCCTTCATTATTTGTTGGTGGAGGAAAATTCGTGGTATATGTACATATTTATGTATTGCTGTTGTTGTAAATACCATAATGAGTTGCATTATAAAGCTCCAATAGGTGGTATGGTTGTCATGTTTGTCATGATGGTTTATATTTTGTGTAGGTTGTTCATTTTAAATACTGCGTCGAGCTAAGTGTTCCCCTAAGGGGGAGGGGTCTGTAACAACTCCAGGGTAAAAGTTCATGTAATAAAGTTAATAAATGAAAAATAAGACCAAGGTCATGGGACACATATTCCAAGTTATATGTTGGGAAAAAAATCTTAGTGGGCATCACTTGTTGTTTATTATGGCCAAGGGGAAACTGGCAAAGGCTTTGAAAAGGAAAAAATAAATTTTTGGCATTTTATTTATGAAAATAAACGAAATTAGGAGAAAAGGAAGGTGAAAGGTCACAGGTTTCATGCGATAAGGAAATTGAAGGAAAATAGAGGGAAAATGAAGATATTAGAGGCATCAATAATAAAAATGATTCAGAGCATCAATTTGGGTCCTTTTGTTAGCTCAGTTTTGGATTTGGTTTCAGAGAGAAGAAGACCACCAATAGGAGAAAGCAAGCAACAATCAAATGAAGGAAAAGGGAAGCAAAGCAAGGATAAGGGAAGGAAAAGAAGGATAAGGAAAATAAGGATCAAGCGACTTCAGCAGGAATACTTGCAGGTGGAGGGTTGCATGTATGATTTGCTAGCTGCTTTGGCATGCACGGTATATGCATATGTGTATTTGGTTCATTTGTTGTCAGTGGCATGGGTTTTGTCTGGTGTGACAGTAGTTTCAACCTTGCCTTGCCATTTCCAGATAAACAATGTTACCGATTTTTGGAGTGGGGTCTCCTGGGGTGAATTTTTATCAAGTTTTGTATATATTTTTTGTTATGTGCACTGCGCGGAAGGGTAAAAGGGGCTTTTGGGTGGGTCAAAGTCCCTATTTTATGTAAATGGGTTTTAAGGGAAAATAGTGGGCCTCAAACCATGGCTTGAGACCATAGTATCTGCGCGTTAGATGGATATAAATATAGATAGATCGAGTCTAGTAAGGGGAAGTAAGAATCTCATGCTTATGTTAAAAACATTTTGTAAGGTTTTCATTCTAATTCTAGGTTGGGTACAAAGGCTCCTGCTGGCTGTGTGCATGAAGACCTAGTCTGGTTGTGTGCGAACTTTGCTGGCTATGTGAGTGGAAGGGTAATTGTAAGAGAAGTATTAATGTATTGAACTGTTGAATCCATTAATACAAAGACTATTTTTGTGGAATCAAATGTGTTTTGTGTTTGATATCTTAGTTATCTGATTACTACGAATCTGGTTCTGTTTATTGCTTTGAGATCACTTCACTTCTATCAAATGCATCTGTACGAATAGAGCCTATATTTTATGCATGAATATCAGTTGATGATTAAGTATATGTTATATGAATCGATCTGCTTAATTTTATTTTTTATTGCGCGCAAATATACACACACTGTATCTGTTAAGATTTGTTATCTGTTTATGCGATGAAGTTGATCTATAGTTGGTTGATCTCTTTATGCGCGCATATGCTTAAGTTATGTTATAAATATGTTTAGGGCCACCACATAAATTTATTCCTCAGGGTGCGGAAACCTGGTTCCAACATCCACCCATACTGCTTCGGGTGAGACTTTGATCTGCACAAGCAGGTCATTGCTTAAAGGGCTAGTAGTTGGAGGGTTTGTTGGTTGCACAATAAATCTGAACCTAGGTTAGGACCCATCAAGCCAAAAAATGGTTTCGTTGCATTGTTGGGGTTGGGTTAGGCTATTGATATGGATGACATCATAAGTCTGAAGGGAAGAAGAATGGAATTTGAAAACAATGGGACTAGAGGCATCATTCCATTAGATCCTGCAGAAGGTGAAAGATACACAAAACCTGTGCACGATGATGACGATATTGACCATATATACAAGTTGAATGCACGAGATGAGGATTGGATCAATCCAACAGCTGATGGGAGGCTTAATTGGAAAAAGGAAAACTCCTGATTCTCAGATTCAGATGAAGAATTGGATAACTGGAAGAACCGCTTACGTGAATTATCTGTGCTGCGCTGCAATCGAGTGGCCAGATCTCTTCACTGCATATCATCAGAGGTACGAGAATTATCGTATTATGATGGTTTAACTAATTTGAACATGTTTCTAGGAGAACTTGAAAGAACTATTCCAGAAGGAAAAATATTCCATGCATTGGATATAGCATTGCGCGCTACTCCTGCATAATGGTGGGAGCCTCACAAAGGAAACATGGGAAACTAGGAAAAACGTGATCGAATGATGAGATTGCGCTTTGAATGTCCAACTACCAGAATGTAAGAAGTTTATTCTGGAAAGAGTGATCCACGCAGACATATAGCGAAATGGACTAAAGTATGGGGCGCATAGCCAAGACCACAATGGGTGCACATGTTCATTCACACGTTGGGGAAGGTTCCTACTGATTGGTACCTAGAGACGGAGTTACACCGAGGAAAAAATGAATGGTCTGCGCTGACTGAAAGTTTCATTTTGACATTCAACTTTGAGAGTGGATTTGATTGTTTGGGAAAAGCATTGTAAGGGATCCAAGAAGTTATATTTGATACTTTAAAGCCAACAATAGATCGCGTTTCTCTAGCATGGGATGTGCAGATGAGGGATATTTTCAATTGCAGAAATTTGACCATAGAAGAAACAGAAGAAGATCCAAGGAATATCACAATTCGCGAGTCTAAGGGACAACGCGCAGTTGCTGGGCCTTCAATTACCTCACTGGATGTTTGTGAAGCCTTTGAAGATTTGACAAGCCAACATTGGGTCTGAATAACAACCAAAGTTGGTGAAGATTGGATATTATTAGGATGATGACACCATGGGAAAGATTGCTGAGTTGCTGACCGAGTATCAAGACCTATTTCCTACAAATTTCTCTGGGTTAAAAGGGAGTTATGAAGATAAATTTGAAGCCTAATGCGTTACCTGTGAAACAACGCCCATATAGATTGAATCCAAAGTATAAGCAGAAAGTGAGGGAAGAGTTGGATAAAATGGTAGCTGTAGGAATTATAGAGCCAGTGGAAGAGTCTGATTGGGTGAGTCCTATGGTAGAGCAAGATAAGAAGAAAAAAGGAGAAACAAGGATTTGTGTGGACCTGCGCAAAGTGAATGATGCCTGTGTACATGATCCATTCCCAACTCCGTTTTCTTATGAGATCGTTAACAATGTAGGAGGATAAGAGGCTTATTCATTCACAAATGGTTTCTCAGGTTATCATCAGATCATGATTGCGTTAGAGGATAGAAGTAAGACAACCTTTGCAACAAAATGGGGATATTTTCAGTATACAATCATGCCATTTAGATTGAAGAATGCACCTGATATCTTCTTTCGCGTAGTAGTAGCCGTGTTCAAGGATTATATCCACAAGTTCCTATAAGTATACTTTGATGATTGGATTGTATTTGGGTTGTTGAAAAAGCATGTCTCAAGTCTGCGCTTAATGTTGGATACCTATAGAAAGTATCTAATCTCACTGAACTTGAATAAATGCATATTTTGTGTGCCATTAGGAATATTGCTGGGTCACATTGTCTGCCAGCAAGGGTTAATAGTAGACCCTGTGAAGATCGTAGTGATGTTAATCCAAAATTTCTAGTGAATGTCAAACAATTGCGCTCAATATTGGGGCATACTGGATACTATCGAAAATTCATTCAGAGTTATGCGCTGATAACTGTGCCCATGGAGAAATTACTCAAGAAGGATGCAAAATTTTGTTGGGATGAGGAATGTCAGAAGAGATTTGAACTGTTGAAAGAGAAGATGGTCCCTGCACCCATATTGAACTTTCCAGATTGGTCAAAGGTGTTTCATGTGCATGTGGATGCCTCCTGCATCGTGCTCGGAGCTATCTTAGCACAACGAGGAGCTGGAGAGATCGATCATCCTATTGCCTATGCAAGTTGAAAGCTATCAAGTGCAGAAAGAAATTACTCAACCACAGAGAGATAAGGATTGACAATGGTGCACACACTGTAGAAATTCCGCCACTATCTGTAAGGAGGAAATTTCAAGATGTTTACTGACCACTCTAATTTGAAGTACCTAGTCAATAAGCCTATGTTGGGGGGGGGGGGGGATTGTAGGTGGCTACTGCTGTTTCAGGAATATGATTTTGAAGTTATGGTGAAGCCAGGGAGACTGAAAGCTGGGCCAGACCATCTGTCACACATTGAGAATGGAGAAGAGTCAACTAGTTTGGAGGATGGTTTACCCGATGCACAATTATTTGCGATCAATATAGTTAATAATTTTCTTGATATCATTCATTTCTTGACTGCTGGATGTGCGCTTAAAGAGTACACATTTCAACAAAAGAAAGAGTTGGTGGCACGTGCAACTAAATTTACTATCATTGCTGGTTAGTTGTATAAGATGGGTTCCAATGAAGTGTTGCAAAGATATGTCTTGGAATTTGAGAGATGAGACATCTTAGCTAAAGCTCATGGAGGGGTTTCCAGAGGTCACTATTCAGGAAAGGCAACCATGTAGAAGATCTTGCGAGTGAGTCTATGGTGGCCCACGTTGCACAATGAGGCATATTCCCATTATCGTGCATGCGGTGTATGCAAGAGAACAGGGAAAACATCAGGTAGAGATGAGATGCCATTGCATCCACAGATGGAATTGCAAGCATTTGATAAATGAGCCATAGATTTTGTTCGGCCTATTGACCCTCTAGGAAAGAAGAAAAGTGCGCGGTACATCATCACTATGAAGAACTATGTAAATTGCTGGGCAGAAGCTAAGATAGTGAAGGATTGTAGTGCGGACATAGCTGCGCACTTCATTTTTGAAAACATATTGACTTGGTTTGGATGCCTTAAGATTTTGATGAGTGATTGAGGTACGCACTTTGTGAATGAAACCATTTAAGCACTGACAAAATAATTTCAGAATCACCATAAGAAGAGCACTCCATATCACCCACAGGCGAATGGGGCAGTAGAAGCTTTTAATAAGATATTGGAGACTGTGCTCACCAAGATTTGCAATGCTAACCGAAATGATTAGGATGTGTGCATACCTTCGGTTCTTTGGGAATATAGAACAACATGCAAGAAGCTAACAGGAAAGACACCATTCAGCATGGTATATGGGTAGGAAGTTGTGATGCCTATGGACTACATTGTTCCCAGTCTGTGCATTACAACATTCACAAATATGAATGAAGAGGATATTATGGAGGAACGGTTGTGCTCGAAGAGGATCGCTTTATTGCAACTTTCCATTAGCACGTACATAAGGCACACAAAAAGGCATGTCATGATAGGCATATGGGAGAAAATGTCTTGAAGGAAGATGATTTGGTATTGTTGTAAGACATTAAGTTTGCGCGCCACCCAAGGAAGTTGAAGGTGCATTAGCTAGGACCATATATTGTTAAAGAGATCATTGACGGAGGTGCAGTGTGCCTGGCCACGTTGAGTGGTGAATATCTTCCCAGGTATGTCAACAACAATTGATTGAATTTATACATGGATGACCATCTCCATGAGTGCACCAAATGAATATATGGTCGAAGTATGTGATCTGCGTAGAAGGGATGGTGGATGCGTAGACAGGTGCAAAACGCGCGCGCTAGTTGCACGTGGAGGTTGACTGGGTCGCAGAAGTGCCAAAATCTAGTTGTGGGAACAATAAATCTAGAAAAGACAACTTTATTACCATTTGGAGGAGCGTCTAGGTTGCATTTAATGAGGAGATTTGGCCATATTTGAAATTGTTTTGCCATTTATGGAGACACTTAATGCACAAGGGACCGTTGAAGCACCTAAGCTATAAATATGATCGAAGGGGTCGCATTAGTTCCCTTTTCCTTCTGTGTGAATTTTGTGACTTGAGCTCTTTTCTTTCTGAAGTCTACTTGTTGTCTATGTCTGGTTTGGATCCAATGTTTGAGGAGGAGTTGCGCCGTAGAGGTCTAGGATACGTTATCATTCCAAGTATGACAACCACATGCTATGGAGAGGATCCCGCTGGGTAGGCTGCTGAGACACCTGCGTCGGCTAAGACAAAGAAGGGACAGACCTACGGGTCCCACAGATTGCTAAGAGAGAAGACCCGAAGCCGCGCTCCACTGCGGCTGAGCGACAAAAGAAACCCATGTCAGAAATTCCAGAGAAGATTATGGAGGAGAAATATGTGGTGGAAATTTCACGCATCTCATGGTTTTCGATATATGTCACACCGCACAAAGCATCAGTAAAGGTCCCGAAGGACCTAGACAAAGTGCGGGCATACATCAACATGCCCCTAATCCGAGAAAATGTCCCAATGGAAGGCGATATGTTCGCCAAAGTGCCGTTGTTGAAGATGGAGGACTGGGACCTCACAAATAGCGAAAAATTTCCCGAGCTTGCACCCAAACGATACCCAGATCAACTGACTTATGAGGGGGGTATTGTGCGCATGGAGACAAAGCGCTGGGTGTTGGGTCTGCACAAGGCTGGTCTATTAAATTTATTGCAAATATCTCATTTCGGGTGCAACCCGATCAATGATATAAGCGTGCGGCAGTTGCTCACACTGGTCCATGACAAGTATTTGTGGTTGGGAGAGCGCATATCTATTGACGTTGCACTGATCCATCTGATCACCGGTTTTCCTGATCAAGGCACATATCCCATGGCATATTTTGGTGGCAAAGGCTAAGAGAAGAGAGTGGCAAAGAAGATTAAAAAAATGACTATCTAGTCACGCGCCATAGCCAAGGGTTTGTGGTGAGCGAAATTAATGACCCAGTTGTCTGATTTGGTACACTCATCTTGGCATGTAAAATGAAGAGGAAATGTTGAACCAAATAATTTCCAGGTCAATTAATTGCACTCGCAGGGAAATGTGAGAAGGGTGTCCAATAAAATTGGGCACAATATCTTTGCAAGGAGTTTTTGGAGAATGTGCGCGAGGCACAAGAGGAGGGAAAGAAATTTTACTATGCTTGGCTCTTGCTTTTGATCGCTCTAATTGGTTAGAAGATGCCAGAGGAGATGCAATTTCTTGAAATTGAGCCACAATTGTGTGAAGCCGCATGATATGCCATGCTGTGGAATTCCTCCATCCCTGCACGCGCCACGGAGAAAAAAATATTTTGGGTACTATTTGATGCTGCTATCTTTCAATACATTCAATTGAAGCCACGGTTTTCCCCTACCTTATACGAGCAATACAAACTAATAACTGATTTTAAATAAAAAATTCCATAACATTCATATCTGTGCAAAGGGTGTCGTGGAGGGCATATGGTACGAGCTTCCATATCCAGTTACTGAAGATGATTTACTGTGCATTATTTTAGAGTCGTCGCAGGCTTGGTTGGAGCCGTGCACCACAGAGGGTGCTTATACATGCATTCCTAAGACACCCACCAAGCACAAAACAAGAACATAGACGATAGACAAGGCCGATAGAGTCGAGGCCACGCCGACCACAACCGACGAGACCATCGACCTTGAGAAAGACATTATGCCTTCAAAGAATGGTGCAGGACCTAAGGAGACAGACACTTAGACTGCTGAGAAAGTTGAAGCACTAAATTCCAAAGGGACAAAGCATGACTCTAAGGCCGCGGGAGGTCTGAGGAAGAAGCGCAAAGGCTCGAAACCTGCCAAAGAACAAGAGCTGACGTTGATAGAGGATGACCTCAATGAAATAGCCAGCACTTTCATGTTTGCGATGGAGGATAGGTGGACTAACTTGGAAGCGTAGTACAAGGCTGCGCTCGATGGGGTCTAGAGCCGCATTCAAGAGCTTAAGGTTCAAGGGAGCCTGATTCAGGTGAGCGTAGCCTAGGCGAGCTAGATGCAAGCGAGCGTGTCGGCTACCAGTGCATGACTGCTTTCTACAGCCTTACCTGCGACAAGGGAAAGTTTCCAAATTCAAATACCAGAGCCCTCCATCCGCGTAGAATCATCGATTCTGCGTGCGCATCTCTAAGCATGTGGATAAATAAATGTAGATTTGGTTGTGCTACCCACAGGGAAGCTGCATATGGACCACAATGTTAGGGTCCTATATTTCATAGGATCTTTAGGTGACTGAGTTTATTCTATCTATCAAATTTATTTCGTAAAATGATTTCCAATCTGCAAATAATTTAAAAAAGAAAAGAAAAAGGAGATAACATAAAAAAGAAAAAGAGGGTATACGTTAGAAATAAAAAATATAATATGCGAACCCCATCAAAAAGAGAAAAAACAATAAATTCTGAAAGTGTTGCACATTCAAATGCCACTACTCTTAGTTTAGCTTACTTCTGAAAATAAATTGGGTGCAGCTTGTTTAAAATGCCGCAAATATTCAATAAAATTCAATCATATAGTTTAAGAATGATTGAATTAGGTTTAAATTGTTTGTCAATAGGTAGTGAAAAGTAATTTGTCAAACTGTTTAATCTTGACAGATTAATTAGTTAGGTAGAAAATTAAAATTAGTTCAATAGCTCAATCTGAACCAAAGGAAGTGTTGTAACATCATTTGTTTTGATAAGTTAGCATAAGTAGTTAAATCATTTTCAAAATGATAAGGTAGGATATGGATGCAAAAGAATCAAAAAGTTAAAAATATTAGGAAGATTATTATTTTTGTAAGCATCCATGTCAATAAAATGTTAGATGCTAGATACTCTAAACAAAGGAGGTAAAACAAAATGTTAGGGAAGCAAGAAAGAAAAAGAAAAGCTTCATTCTGTTTTAAAGGTTTTGATTGGCTGCTAGTCTAAATGTGCCCATGGAAAAGTTATTTGTATGGTTTAAATTATGATTATTAATTTGTATCCTAAAGTTTTTAAACCGTAGCATATATCCCCCCATACTTTCATTTCATTCATTTCGCTTTATTTATATTTCCTTTCCCGTTCATATATTTCCATACATTTCATTATAATCCCGCACATTTAAAATCACTTTTCCCATAGGCCAAATCCCAAAAAACCTTTGATTGTCATCTCCTACAAACCTTTCGAAAGACTATATGCTATAAAGTGGGACTCGATTACCCGCTACACTTCCCTTCCATTTCACTTTCCTTTTAAAACATTTAACCTTACATTTTTCGCCTTTTCCGCTTTATATTCCACTTTAGTTTTCATCGTTATATCATTGTTTTTTTACTTACCTTCGCTTCCTTATTCTCCGATTGCGATTAAGTGGGGCCATCCATCCACGCCACCCATTATTCCCCACCCTCCATCACAAATCACATATTATAACCTCTTCACATTGCAACTAAAACTTAAAATCTGCGATTGCCGATTTGCAATATATCACATCGCATTTGTTTCAACTTACCTTTGAAATGCCTGCAATCTATTTGTTTTAACTTGCGATGTGGCGGTTGGCCCCACCTCAGTAGCTCTGCCCCCACTTCATAGTCATTTTGCAATACATTGATATATCATGAAAACCTCATAAAATTTGCCTTACCGCATAAAACATTCACCTCTTTATATTGTTTCCGATGCAGGTGGGTCCCTCTCCCCGCACTTCACAAGTTTTAGATGTTAACCCCCGCTGCTTATAAAAAAACGCTAAGATCTGCGATTTGCGATGTAGTCGGTCCCACTCTCCCCTGCCATGTCACTTACCTCCTCCCCCTGCTTTGCACTTCGCATCATTTATAGTTTACCTCCGCACTTATATCTAAAACTTAAAAATTGCGATTTGCGGGCTGTGGTCCGGTCCCATCATCCCTCCACGTCACTTCGCACTTCGCATCGCATCTCTGATTACATTATTCATAAACTTAAACTCTAAATATTCCAAAGTGCGTGGATGCGATGTAGCTTCAGAATTATAATTTAAAAGATTTCAAGTTTGGTATATTGGTTTTTCACACAGTTTTGTTTACAAAAAAGGTTTTAACACGACAAAAGGATTTCAGGTGACAAAAAGACAGAAAGGTCGAGTTGGGCAGCAAAAGGCGTTCAAAACTCCGTTCATACAAAAATTCATTCACCAAAACAACATTTATTCTACCAGCATATCAGTAAAAGGTGGTCCATGTCCTAACTGTCCCACTACATCAACACCTTCTCTGCACATCGCATTCCACTGAGACTATAATTTTGTAATAAGTTAGATTTTTTAGTTCAATTTTAAGCCTAAAAATACCATGTATGTTAGAGAAAATATCATTGTAATTTTTTGTATAAATACTTCAGTTTTGGAAGTATCAAAGGTCGATTGATAGAGATCAAAATCATTACTGTCTTTTGGAGTACTCTAAGATTTTCAAAGCACTGGAGCATCAATAATAATCATACCATTCACAGGATTCTTGTGGCTTAAATACTGGTGATGTTTTTCTTCGGTTAGTATTGTTTCATTGTCCTCTTTCATTGTAAACATCTGAATTCTAATTGTAAAGCATAAAGCGTGATGAATAGGATTTAATTTGAGTACCTTATTACGGCTGCCTTTACGACCATTATGTTTTCCACTGAAAGCCAAACTAAAGAATTATTAATTGCTCTTTAGTTCTGCAGAATCAGTTCATATTTCTACCATAAATCCATTTATAAATCCAAGAGATCCAGTAAATATTCCTATCTTGCCTCGTGTTTACTCTGTGAAAAGTTGATGCAGCTATCCAATTATATTTTGACTCCATTTCCCAATAGATATTAATAAATTTAAGACAATCAATCTTCCAAAATCCAACACAAACCAAAAACCCAATTACTATCATAACTAGCCTAAAACTTATTTAGACAAAGCTATATCTTATAGAGAGAGCCCTCTCTAAATCTAGGAAGGGTAGGTCCTAGATTCCAAAGTTGGTTTGATGTTGGCCTATGTGATTAGTTCTCACAATCTCTAGAAAATTATAGAAAGCTAACACAAAACATGATCATGGACGAGCTCCAGTTCAATGAAGCCCGAGCCGACTGCACTACCAATGAGGCATGGCAGCATGCGGTCGATCTCCAGCAGAAGCACCAGTCAGAAGAAGAAGCATTCCGCGCAGGCAAGGCTCAATACGCGGCCTTAGAAGCTAAAATTGACCAGCTTTGCAGCGATGTGCCAGCAGTCCCTGCCTCAACCGCCTCAATAGAAAAATTGGAAGGGTTGGACGCTGCGCTCAAGGCCTCACGGGAAGAAGTTTAGACCATTAGAGAATAATTTGAGCACCAGATAGTAGATTTGTAGATGAAGTTGCAGTCAGAGACCCCACCTGAAGTTAGAGCTCAACAGGCTGCAGTAGTAAAAACAACAACATATAGCATTGCAACCACAGTCACAGAATGCAGCTAACTTTTGGATGAGGCAATGGGTGTCTGGACTTCGGTTTAGAATGACCCAATGGTTTAACAACTGCGCGTCAAGGAGCAGAAATTTGCAAATATCAGGATGGTGGCACCTACCTTAGTGATAGCGCATCACCTTTCCCACCTACAGGAAGGCCATGTGATTCAGAATGAGATAAAGGACTTGCGTCGCCGGGAGAAATTATTAAAATAAAGGATGTAGCCATGGGCCGAGGAGGCTTTGCAGCTATCTTAGACATTAGATGGAGCATTAAAGACTCTTCAGCAGACCCGACACAATATTGACCTTGCAGGTGAAGGACCAACAACGGAGAAGCTGGTAAATGAAGCACAAGGAGCTACTACAAAGAGTGTTGAGGTGTTTTTCAAATCCAAAATGAAGGAGCCTACCCCACAGTGACTCGGGACGAGTCATGAGTTTATGTTGGGGGCCTATTGGAGCGGGGTCCCCTGGGGTGAATTTTGATCAAGTTTTGTATATACTTTTGGCTATGCATGTTGCACATAAGGGTCCAAGGGGCTTTGGGGCAGGTCAAAGTCCCTATTTTATGTAAATGGGTTTTAAGGGAAAGCTGTGGGCCTCGAACCATGGTTTGAGACCATAGTATCTGTGCGCTATATGGTTATAAATATTGATAGATCGAGTCTAGTAAGGGGAAGTAAGAATCTCATGCTTATGTGATAAAAAATTTGTAAGGTTTCCAGTCTAAGTCTGGGTTGGGTAGAAAGGCTCTTGTTGGTTGTGTGCGGAATCCGCTGACTGCGTGCACGGAAGGGTAATTATAAAGGAAGTCTTAATGTATTAAACTGTTGAATCCATTAATACAAAGAATTTTTTTTATGGAATCAAATGTGTTCTGTGTTTGATGTCTTAATTATCTGATTACTACGAATCTGGTTTTGTTTATTTCTTTGAGATTGCTTCACTTCTATAAAATTCATTTGCATGAATAGAGCCTATATTTTACGCATTAAGTATAAGTTAGATGAATCGATCTGCTTAAGTGTATTTGTTATTGTCCGTGAATATACACACACTGTATCCATGAAGATCTGTTATCTGTTTATGCGGCGAAGTTGATATGATAGTCGGTTGATCTGTTTATGCATGCATCTGCTTAAGTTTTGTTATAAATCTTTTTAGAGCCACCACATCAATTTCCTCCTCAGTGTGCAGAAACCTGGTTCCAACACCCCCCCATACTGCTTCGGGTGAGACTTTGATCTGTGTAAGCAGGTCATTGTCGAAAGGGCCAGTAGTTGGAGAGTTTGTTGGTTACGCAATAAATCTGAACCTGGGTTAGGACCCCTCAAGCCAACACCGATCAAATGAGAACTCTAACAAAAAAAACCCCAAAAAAACATGAAAAACAACCTTAAAACGAAAAAGTGTTGATGCTGGAATAACCTTTTTTTTCAGGGTAAATTTTCAACATTTAAAAAAAAAATGAAAGTAAAAGCCATTTTTTTGCACAAAAAACACCCTGAAAACGAAAAGGGTTGATGCTGAAATAACATCTTTATTTTTGAGGTAAATTGTAGACATTTTTTAATAATGACATTAAAGCTAAAATATCAAGACTCTAAAAAATCTTAAAATTCCTACGATAGGCATGATATTAAAGATAAAATCTGAAAAGCCTTAAAATTCCAACGATTTTTAGGCATGGTATTAAAGATAAAATATCATGTCTTTGAAAAGCCTTAAAATTCCAAGGATGACATTAAAGATAAAATATCACCTCCATGAAAAACCTTAAAATTCCAACAATTTTGAGCCATGGTGTTAATATTATTTTAAAAAAGATTACCATTTAATTTATATTAATTTATTTTTCTTTTAACTTTATCATATAAATAACAATTATATATATATATATATATATATATTGGATAGGAAACACTTTAGTTATGATGAATCAACAACTTTACAAAACAAATGAATTTATATGTGATTTTGGAGTTTTTCATACTCGATTAAAACATTTTATTTTTTGGAAATTTGTGTAAATATTTTATTTTTAAATACTTTTAATATTTTGAAATTTACAAATTGTTTTTTTTTAAAAATATTTCATTATTGAGAAATATATATATGCTGTTGAGAACTTATGGAATCCTGTGTATTTTTATCGAAGGGCCCGACGTTTCGGGTGAGCACTTCACCCATCTTCAGGAGCAATAAGCTTGATATGTGATAGGAAGAGGTTGGACCACCTTATATAGATAAGAGGAGAGAAATAGCCCAATATTTTTTTTTTCACATAATCTTTAATAGGTTTATTAGTTTCGATGTATTAAATTCAAAATAAATATAATTTTAATATTAAATTATTATTATTATTACTATATATGAAAATAAAATTAAAATATATCTATTTAAGTTGTAAATGTTTCCACAGTCAAGAACATTTTGATGAGAACTTCTAGAATCCTGTGTATTTTTATCGAAGGGCCCGACATTTCGGGTGAGCACTTCACCCATCTTCAGGAGCAATAAGCTTGATATGTGATAGGAAGAGGCTGGACCACCTTAAAAAAATAAAAAAATTCAATCAAATTTAAAAAAAATAAAAATAAAAACATTGTAAAAAATATTAAAAAATAATTAAAACATTAAAACCGATGATGATGATGGTTAACGTCCACTGAGACCAATCTTTGGTCTATCAGACCTAAAGAAACGAATTATTTAGATTGATTTAAGATTTTATTCCTATGCTCAAAAAGCTTGGAAGGAAGCCTCTCGAGCTCACTATAATTTTGACATCTTAAAAGGCCAGAAAAGTCAGTATTGCAACAAAGATTATAATGATTATGAAATTGAGATCTAATGAACAATAAAATTGGAAAAAAAATGAAATAAAAAACATATGGAAAAAAAGTTGAAAACTAAAAAAAAAAAAAAAAAATAAAAAAAAATTGTAAAAATAAAATATAAAAACATTTAAAAATAAATAAATGAAAATTAATATATAAGAAAATAAAATTTGGGGCAGCACAGGGCCATGCAGCTCCTCACCTGCGAAAGGGTCAGTTCCTGTCACCACCTGGGCGACACCAATATATATATATATATATTTTTTTTTTCTATTAAATTCTTTTATTGATTTTTTAATTATTTTTAAATGTTTTTATTTATTTTTAGTTAAAAAAAATAATTTATTATATTATTATTTTTAATTTGCTTTTCGTTTTGTTTCTTTGATAGTTTTTAATTTATTTTATCATAAATCTCCAGAAAATCACATTATCATTTAAGAAGGCGACGCGTTTCAAACTACTCAGTGTAGTTCATCATCACGAGATTAATGATGAACTACACTGATTAGTTTTTAATTTGTTTGTTTTAATATGTTTTCTTGTTTTTTTTTTTAATGTTTTTTTTTTCAAAAAAATGATTCAAAAAGATAAAACGTAAAAATAACAAAAAAAAAAAAAAGTGAAAAAAATAGAACAAACATTAAAAAAATAAAAATAAAAAATTAGAAATATTAAAAGTTAAAAAAATAAAAAAATTCAATCAAATTTAAAAAAATAAAAATAAAAACATTGTAAAAATATTAAAAAATAATTAAAACATTAAAACTGATGATGATGATGGTTAACTTCCACTGAGACCAATCTTTGGTCTATCGGATCTAAAGCAACGAATTATTTAGATTGATTTAAGATTTTATTCCTATGCTCAAAAAGCTTGGAAGGAAGCCTCCCGAGCTCACTATAATTTTGACATCTTGAAATGCTTGGAAAGTCAATATTGCAACAAAGATTATAAAGATTATGAAATTGAGATCTAATGAACAAAAAATTGAAATAAAAAACATATGGAAAAAAAATTGAAAACTATTAAAAATAATAATTAAAAAAAAACACATTAAAAATAAAATAAAAAAATTTAAAAAAATTAAAAACAAAAAATAAAATTTGTAAAAATAAAATATAAAAACATTTAAAAATAAATAAATGAAAATTAATATATAAGAAAATAAAATTTGGGGTAGCCCAGGGCCATGCAGCTCCTCACCTGCGAAAGGGCCAGCTCCTGTCGCCACCTGGGCGACACCAATATTTTTTATATATTTTTTTCTATTAAATTCTTTTATTGATTTTTTAATTATTTTTAATTAAAAAAATATTTTATTATATTATTATTTTTAATTTGTTTTTCGTTTTGTTTCTTTTGATAGTTTTTAATTTATTTAATCATAAATCTCCAGAAAATCACATTATCATTTAAGAAGGCGACGCATTTCAAACTAGTTAGCGTAGTTCATTATCACGGGATTAATGATGAACTACAGTGATTAGTTTTTAATTGGTTTGTTATATATATATATATATATATATATATATATATATATATATATATATATATATATATATATATATATTTTTTTTTTTTTCAAAAAAATGATTCAAAAAGATAAAAAGTAAAAATAACAAAAAAAAATGTGAAAAAAATAGAACAAACATTAAACAAATAAAAAAAAATTAGAAATATTAAAAGTAAAAAAAAAAAAAAAAATTCAATCAAATTTAAAAAAATAAAAGTAAAAACATTGTAAAAAATATTAAAAAATAATTAAAACATTAAAACTGATGATGATGATGGTTAACGTCCACTGAGACCCATCTTTGGTCTATCAGACCTAAAGAAACAAATTATTTAGATTGATTTAATATTTTATTTCTACGCTCAAAAAGCTTGGAAGGAAGCCTCCCGAGCTCACTATAATTTTGGCATCTTAAAAGGCTAGGAAAGTCAGTATTGCAACAAAGATTATAAAGATTATGAAATTGAGATCTAATGAACAAAAAATTAAAAAAAAAAATGAAATAAAAAACATATGGAAAAAAAATTGAAAACTATAAAAAATAATAATTAAAAAAAAAACATAAAAAATAAAATTAAAAAAAAAACCATTAAAAATAAAACAAAAAAATTTAAAAAAATTAAAAACAAAGAATAAAATTTGTAAAAATAAAATATAAAAACATTTAAAAATAAATAAATGAAAATCAATATATAAGGAAATAAAATTTGGGGCAGCCCAGGGCCATGCAGCTCCTCACCTGCAAAAGGGCCAGCTCTTGTCGCCACCTGGGCGACACTAATATTTTATTATTATATATATATATATATATATATATATATATATATATTTCTATTAAATTCTTTTATTGATTTTTTAATTATTTTTAAATGTTTTTATTTATTTTTAATTAAAAAAAATATTTTATTATATTATTATTTTTAATTTGTTTTTCGTTTTGTTTCTTTTGATAGTTTTTAATTTATTTTATCATAAATCTACAGAAAATCACATTATCATTTAAGAAGGCGACGTGTTTCAAACTACTCAGCGTAGTTCATCATCACAGGATTAATGATGAACTACATTGATTAGTTTTTAACTTGTTTGTTTTAATATGTTTTTTATTTTTATTTTTATTTTTAATAGTTTTTAATTTGTTTTTTTAATATTAAGAATTTGGCTTCTCTAATCCATAACATGTATATAAAATCTTTCGGCGATAATCACATATGATTATAATTTATTTTTTTAATATATATATATATATGTTTTTTTAATTATTATTATTATTATTATTTTATATCTTTATTTTTATTTATTTTTAATTGTTTTAATATGTTACGTGATCAGATTTCTCATCTTGTCCTAATGACGAACCACACTGCCTGGTTCGAAATGCGTCGACTAAATTTACTTTGATGTGATTTTAATCGAAAGATTTTACGCACAGTTTTAATATGTTTTTTTTTTCAATTTATTTATTTTTAATAGCTTTTTTGTGTTAATTTTTGTATTTTTAAATTGTTGTTGTTGTTGTTGTTTTTTTTTTGTTATTTTCAATCTTTTATTTTTGAATTAATTAATAATTTTTTTTATTTTTGAATTAATTAATAATTTTTTTTTTTAATCTTTTTATGTTTCTAATTTGTATTTTTAAGTTTATTTATTTTTTAAAATTTTATGTTCTATTTTGTTTAACATTATTATTATTTATGTTTAAATCTTATTTGGATCATTTTTTTTGGGAAAAATACTTAAAATATAATAATCCTTGAACATAAAATTCATAAAATTTGTTATTTGTTGTATTTTTTAATTCAATTTTTTCATAAATTTTTTTCATCTAACAATGTCGTGTTTTGGCGAAAATATCCTAAAATACATATTTTCTTTAATTATATTTGTATGCAAAATATGTATTTTTTGTCGATTGTTTAAAATTGTCATATTTTAGTGACAAATAAAATATGTATTTTTCATTGATTCTTTAAAATTGTTATCTTTTAGTGACAAATATTTTATGCGTATTGAAATATTAATTAACGATATATAAATATATAAAAAATCATAACCTCAAAATATTAATGTTACTATTTTTTTTCAAACTTTGCAAAACAAATTAATTTTTTCATTATAAAAAAACATTGCAAAGAAAAACAAAAAACACATGTTTGAAAAACCCTTAAAAAATAATCTTAAGACGAAAAACAAGAAGATGAATAAGACAAAAATAGTAAAATAATCAACATTTAAAAAAAAAATTATTCACACTTAATACGTTTGAAAATTTAAAATGTAAAAAATGAGCCCTCTAAAAAAAGGGGTTTGATGTTGCTTCAACACTTTTCAAAATCAACATGAAAATCACTAATAATTAAAAAGAATTCATACATAAAAAAATTTACAGTGCCAAAAAGATGCTAAAAAAAAAAAGTTACTATGAATAACCACTTTTCAAAATCAGCATGAAAATCACTAATAATTAAAAAAAGCTTGATACATAAAATATTTAAAGTGCCAAAAATATGCCTGAAAAAAAAGGTGATTCTGAATAACCACTTTTCAAATTCGGGGTTTTTTTTTGCTACCTCAAAAAAATGGGTAATCGATAATTTTCTCGTTTGATCAGTAACTATGTTGATTGCCATGGTGTGATGGGATTCATTATTGGTTGAACTTTGGATTGTCAGAAGGTTTTTGGATACGAGTTAGGTGGTCTTAGGAAAATCCCAAGGGTTTGGGGTGGAGATGGTTTTCTCCGAGAAGCCCTCAACAGGTGGGTGGAGACAAGAAAATTCCTCAAGGGATGATGAAAGAATTATGAGGCAACCACTCTCGGTTTGGTTTGGTGATCTTGGGACTCGTTTAGGTGAGATCATGGTAGTATGAGGGTGGAGGTGGTTTAGCCTATGAGATCCCACATTCATGCTTCGAATATGGCACGAGGGTGATTGGCTGAAAGAGATATTTGGTTCAACTCAATCTATGGTCGGGTGGTACATGTAAGTCCCTGACTTGGTTGGCTTTTGCATATGAATGATAAGAGATTTTTCCCCTTGTAATTCATGAGTATTTATAATTGTCATTATGTGGCTTTAATGGTTGCTCTATTATTGTTATTTATTCGGTTATATGTTGCTTATATGCATGGTTTTATGACATATTCAAGTTATGGCTCTCATCATGTTTTTAATTGTAATTGACTGGTTAATGAATACCTGACCTAATAGATGTTATTGTAGCTATTGTGATAGGGCATTAGGCCTTCTTAACATTTCTCAAATAAGTTTATATATCTATGTTCAAATGGGCATTCATGACCTCTAGATTTCATGTTCACCATGTGTTTTATGGAGTGAGTGTCATGGTTAGACATGGTTAGGTCAAGTCCTTGATTAATTTTTGTGTTAGAGGATTTGACCTTGTTTCAATTATCATTCTGGAAAGTTGTGTCAAGTTTTGGGCAATGGTCTGGAGACTAGCCTTGAAAAAGTGGCTTAGATATCACAGTTTCTGGCACAAAACTGTGAAATTGAGACTGTAGTAGCTCTCTTGTAGGCTTAGGCATGCAACTGGAGGCTTTCAGTCGCATGGATACATGCTTGTGCATGTGATTGGGAGTTCAGGTCAATGAAAAAGAAAGTTAACTCAGTGTTTCGGCAACATGAAGGTTGGTTTATCTCTTGGGGGTCCTATAGCACCCGAGGGAAGTGAGTAAGGTCTTGTTTTGTAAACTTCATTTCCTTAAGGTTATCTAGGAGGTTGAGTTATGTCATAATATCCCTTAGCTCATGTTTACCCTGACAGGATGGTTAAATTTGGTATATATGGGAGCAGGCGTTACAAATCCTCACTAGAAAACTCGTATTTTCCCCTGCAAATTGACCTCCTTGTAAATTATCTCTGTCACACAAATCAACCTCTTTCTTTCAATTCACACCACCTGGATAAATTTGGCCTCTGCAAAATAATTTGATCTCCCTTTGTCACTGAGAAGCTGGAAATCACTATGAATAAATTATTTTCGGCAAATCGATCTCAATCATTGTGAAACCCTCTGTTGGTGTCAACCCACACTATCACTGCGGCCTTGCTCACTCAAATTCTATATCCAAGATTCCCATCGATTTCCTCTTATAATATATCATTGAGAAATCAATGGGCATGATCTAATCACAATCAATCACTAAGATGATATTGACCTCATATTATCACGTCTCTAGAAATCACAAGAGAGAAATCTACCTATCTCAAATAATACTAATTAATTAACCCATTTCCCTAAGTTAAACTTCGTTAAATACATAAAATTGGTTAATAAATATAATTAAGAATTTTTTACTTTATAAAATATATTGGGCTTGGAGATAATTATTCCACTTATGTTCCTAGCCTCAGTGGCACCACCTGGGACTAGAACACCTATCTATGCTACATAAACGAACAAACAAAAAACATTTCACCTTGTCCTTGTTGTCCTTTATTTCTTGTTGGTTGCTCTTCAAATAATTGAGGTAATAGAGGTTTAGGAGTTTCCCTACTCATTTTCCGAGGGTTATCCTGAACTAGGATATGGGTGTTGCTCCCTTCAACATGGTTCCCATTGTTACCATTTGATCGTATTGAACCATTTTTGCTCACATTGTTTTGGTTCCCTCGATTATTTGCTATAAGATGGGTGATAAGATGAACCAATTGTCGTTGCCCCCTTGCAAGGTCATTTATAATATTCATAGTGCTTCCCTTGGTTTTTCATTTCTTGTCCTCATGTATTCCTCTTCTTTTGATTCTGAGTGAATATTGTTATCACCCTTTTTATGTTTCTTATTGGTCATGTATTCCCTATCCTCTAATGGCATCAAGAAAACATGCACTCATAGGATAAAAAGAAAACCCTCACAATGGTACCACTATAAAATCCCCTCTTTTTAGACAAGCAACTCAACCAATATACCCAAAACAAAATATCACAATAAATAAATTCAACCAATATAACTTACGTATTTATTAATACCACTATAAAATCCTGTGTTGTGAAATTAATAACTCAACCATCATACCACAAGGGAAAATACCTCAAAAAACAAACTCAACGACTATATTTTGATCTATTTTATTAATTTGAACTAGAATTACATGTTGGACCACCCTTTTGAGTTACAAACAGAGATTTTTGGAAGCCCATAAATAGTCGTGGATACTGAGACAATTTGGCGGGAAACTAGGAGTTGATGACAACGCTGAAATGTCCCCTTACAATGATGTAAATTACTATATTGGAGCAGATTTGATGGCTAGTTTGACCCTCCATTTTGATTCCATCACCTAGTAATTGATGGCCTGGACTGATAAGAAAAACAAATTCGTTGGATAGGGCAGCAAAAAATTGGGCTAAAACTACCCACAAAAATACCTTCAACTTTCTAATAATAAATAATACAACCTCTTCAAGTGATCCCACAGTCTGGAAATGAGTGAATTGACCCCATTTTTAACACCAAAACTATAGATGGAAAATTTGACCTCCAAAAATCTGATTATATTTGGTTGTACCTATGACCTCGAAATGAGATGAATCATTTGCAACAAATACGATGAAAGATTTGAGTGATATTTCCTTCTGATAAGCTTAGAGTGGATTTGTTTCACCACTAAAACCGATTCAATAAAAAGTTTCACCCTTGACTCTCGAAAGCCATAAGAGCTCTCAAAATCAATATAAGTAAAATGATTATGCATGCCCAAAAAATTGAGCTTTAGTCTCTCTTTTATCATCATAATACCATGGGTATCTCTCTCTCTTGGTACATTAGTCCCTTGTACGACATACAAATGTTCATCCCAAAAAGTCCTCAAACAAATGTTAGTCCATGGTACATTTGTATGTCGTACTCCATGGTACATTAGTCCCTTGTATGTCGTATAAAAATGTACAACAACTCCACATTGAAGTATTGAAAAGAGATTCTCTCATGAACACATAATGAGAAAAGACTAAAAAGAGTTGCACTACCAAAGTAACAACTGTCGCATATGAAATAATAAGGATGGAAAACTCCTACAAGGTTATCTCCATGCTCAAAATGCCCTCAAACTGCTTCCAAAACTCTAATTGTCTCTAGCAATGAAAGGCTCAATCATGTAAAAAGTCCTTCACAAAGTGCTCAATCATAAAACTAAGGTTTCCATTGAATCCAGGATGCTCAAAAACCCCCATATAAGGTCTTATTGAGCTTGAAAAGGTTCAAAATTGAGAAAGTTATGCTTCTTTAAGCCAAGCTCTGTTATATGTCCTGCAATTTGGCCAAACCTGCAAATTGTGCGAATTTGGAAGTGATAATTTAGCCCTCAAAAGGTGAAAATTTTCACCTCATTAAAATTCCCAATAACCCCTATACGTAATAACATGGCCACATGGAGTGGGGAGCTAGGGCCAACGGTCCATCCCTACCGGCACTCGCTCCTTCTTCGTCTGGTTGTGGTCACATGGAGGCCATGTGGCCAAGGGTTGGAGCCAACTATCCGTGCCCTCTGTGATAGATCCCTTCCTTTCTACCTTCTGTTACGTGGAGGAACACATGACTGGGGGTCGACCTTAACTACCGCCCCCGTTGGACTTGGCTCCACACCAAGTCACATGGCGCCATAGCACTGTAGGCTGGGGTTGAATCTCTTTCCCGCTCCAGTAGCGCCTTCCAAAACTCATGTGAGGTCACATGACAAGTGTCATGACCAGGGGTTGGGGATGATCCGGTGAGTGGTGGCATGACCGGGGGCCAGGGTTAATGCCCGACTCCTCCTCCCAAACAATCAAACACATTGACTTGAAATAGAAGACGACCCCATAGTCTATAAAGAGCCAATACGATTTTGTGACGGTGGAGATCGAATTTTGTGTGTGGAAAGTCATGGGATCGAACTTTGCGGAGGCCTTCGGGCCTATACCAAAAATTTTGACTAGTGATGAAGCGCCTCATGGTGGCCTTAGGTTGGGCCATGTGGTGGCCTTCTATTGGACCACTTCACCCACACGACACAATAAAACAAAGCCAACTCATCCCTATACAAAGAAACACATGGCAAGCTCTGATTGGCCCTCTGTACATCCAGTTTGCACGCTGACTTCATCATGAAATCAACAATACATTTTGCCTTGTCATCCCATCTGCAAAACAAAATATTGTTGGTCAAAAACTTCAGAACATCATAACTTCTTCATACGACGTCAGATTGAGGCTATTCAAGCTTCGCTGGAATCGGGAAGATGAACACTACGACTTGATGCCAGTTTCAGGAGATTCCAAGCACTTTCTTTTGTTAGCCTAATTTTCATCTCCAGATCATACCTCCCCACTAGGAACTTTTGGACCCCAAAATTTTATCTTCTCCTAGAAAATAAATGAGGAAAAATCTCATACAATTTCTCAATATCAATCTTTTTTGTTTTGTTTCAATTGGTTCCTTCGAGCTCCAATCAAGGTACTCAACCTTTCCTTTGCCAATTGAGCCACAATTCTTCTAAACATGGAGGAAAAAAAATTTCAATGGATGGAATCTGAATATTCTCTCCAAAACCATCTCTCTTTGGCTCAAATAAACTTCATCTTAAAGTCCCTCTTTTTTGAAGACAAACACGATATTGCATCTTGGAAATGAGAAGAAACTCAATGCTTTCCATGCACTGAATCATACTTTGCTTTACTGTCCTCAAATTTCACTTGCACTCTTAGGTACACTGGTTTCATTTTTTCAATGACATACCTAGTTTTTTCCACATAATCATGGTCATGTTTTGCACAATCTTTATCAAATATTAAATTCCCAAACAAGATTCACATCAAAACACTTGTATCAGTGAGTGCTTGACACAACTGCAGACATATTGGACGACATACAAATGTTCATCCCAAAAAGTCCTCAAACAATTGGACCCATCATCAACCAAAACAACATACATGTAAAAGAAAACACACTTGTTGCAAAGAAGTGATTGTACATGAATTCACTTTACAAAGTACCCAAAAGAGAATATACAACAAGTATTTACAATTTTACAAAGAAAACAAAATACAGAAAATAGTCTACCCATTCTCTGCCTATCTTAAGATTATGGGTTCTCTTTTTGCATCCACTCTACTTTGAAGGTTGCTTCAGAAACTACACCAGTTTCCTATTTTCCACCTGTCAATTTCCTTGTAATGGATTGCATGACCTCTTTGTCCTTCTTGGGAAGAAGTTCTAGATGAAGTTTTCAACACCTTTCAATTTGATGTCCATTCATGTTACAATGGGTACAAAAATTATTTCTCTTGCCCATCGACAAGGAAGTCTTCAAATTTGAGAGAGATTCCTCATACTTTATTCCAAGGATTTGGTCCATTTTCTTGACTATCTCTTTGCGTTTCTCACACTTAGCCACACAATGGTTAGCTGCATCAAAAAATGTGCAAGGAAACATGTCCCCTAAATAATCAAAATCACCAACATCTTTAAAATCCCCTTGACACTTATAATTGTTCCTTAGGATGTGACTTTGATGATGAGGACCAGACTTTGCATGTTCTTTGAAACATTCATCTCTCTTCGGAGACAAATTGTCATTATCACTACCATCATGGTGTGACATATCATCACTTAATGATGTCTTTGTCTCAAAAAGTTTAGAGCACTCTCCAAACTCTCCAATTTCTCTACGAACATAATCCAATTCTTCATATCATGGTCGCTTCTTCACCTCGATAGGATTATTGATACCTTGGCCATTGATTCCGAGACCTCTTCCTTCATAGCCCATCCGAGGTAACAACTTCATACCAATACCTTTAGTATGTTTTTCAAAGGCTGCAAAAGATGTGTTATCAACATAAAATGAAGGAGTAGAACTAGAGATGCTAATTATATCCTTTGATTTGTCACCCATATTTTCTATTTTAGATGTTCATGACGAAGTTTATGATGACTCAAGCCACCCACTTTTACCAACATGCACATAAGGAAAATATTTTAGATGCTAACAAAACTCACAAGCATCATTCTCCACATAGGGTCCATATCATGTGTTCGGACCATGCCCACAATGTGGCTTCATATTGGAGGGATTATTTGCTGCTTTTGGAATGGAAATCTTACCAATATAATCCTCCAATACATGCTGCAATTGAAGGCGCATATTCATCTTCTCCTCCTCGGCAACTTTAAGCAATATCCTCAGCTCAACATTCTCCATTGAAAGTGACAAGCTAATCTCCTCTAACTCTTGGAGTCTTTCACGATTCAGTTCTTGCCCATACTTGCAACTTGGTGAGAACCTGCTCTGATACCACCTTATCTAAAAAATTGGAGGAGAACTTCTCCTTTCAAAAAATGATCGTCCTTTGACGCTTTTCAAGTAAACAAAATGGGTCTTTAAAATGTAACAAGTTTCAAAACCTCTTCAAGATAGTGATTTATTTTTTCACATGAACTTTAAAGAGAAATACATTCACATGCAACTCAAAATGGAAAACATGAAGAGTAGAAACCAAAATTTTTTGATGGAGTTCACCCCTCCTGGGATACGTCTCCGGGCTTACTCCAACACCTAGACAACTCTATTGATTTCAGTGGCAAAGATTACATACAAATTGTTGATAGTTGAGTGGCTTGTTTCCCATATAAGAAAACATTCTCCTACTAAGAATTATTACTCCAAAAATATGACTCCATACAACAAGTCATGAAGAGGTCAACATAAAAAGGGCTCACACATTAGGTCCTTGTACACCACCTGAAATCCAAGCATAAAAATGTACAACAACTCCACATTGAAGTACTGAAAATAACTTCTCTCATGAACACATGATGGGGAAAGATTAAAAAGGGTTGCACTACCAAAGTAACAATTGCTGCCGATGAAATAAGAAGGTTTGAAAACCCCTATAAGGTTCTCTCTATACTCAAAATGCCTTCAAACTGCTTCCAAAAATCTGATTGTCTATGACACTAAAAGACTCGATCCTGTAAAAATTCCTTCAAAAAGTGCTCAAATCATAAAACTGAGGCCGCCATTGAATCCAAGACACTCAAAAACCCCCATGTAGGCTCTTCTTGAGCTCAAAAAGGTTCAAATTTAAGAAATTTATTTTTCTCCAAGCCAATCTCTGCTATATGTTCTACAATTTGGCCAAACCTGCAAATTGTGCAACATTTTTGACCTTTTCATAGTTTAGGAAGGGAAAATTCACTCGCAAAAGGTGTAATTTTCTACCTCATTAAAATTCCCAATAGCCCCTATGCGCAATAATAGGGCCACATGGAGTGCATGAGGTCGGGGATTGGGGCCAACGGTCTTCCCCCATTGATGTTGGCTCCTTCTCCATCGGGTTGTGATCAAGTGGAGGTGATGTGGTTGGGAGCTGGAGCCATCTGCTTGCTCCCTCTAGGATAGCTCCCTTCCTTTCCACCTTCCGTTATGTGGAGGACCACATGATTGGGTTTTGTCCTTAACTATTGCCCTCGTTTAACTCGACTCCATGCCAAGTCACATGGTGCTTATAACACCAGGGGTTGGGGCTGAATCACCGCCCTGATCTAGTAGCGACTTCCACAACTTATGTTTTGGTCCCTGCCCCTCCGACTTCACTCTTCTGCCATGGTCCAGTGAGTGGTGGCATGACCGAGGCCCACGGCTAACGCTTGACCCCTCCTCCCAAAAATTCAAACACATTGACTTGAAATATAACATGACCCCATAGTCTATTAATATACAATATGATGGCGCGATTGTAAAGGAATTTTTTTTTGTGCGGCAGGTCATGGGGTCTAATCCCACTGAGGCCTTCAGGCCTATACAAAATTTTTAACCAGTGATGAGGTGCCATGTGGAGGCCTCTGGTTGGGCCATGTGGTGGCCTTCTATTGGACC
This sequence comes from Pinus albicaulis, assembly GCA_034641835.2. NCBI lineage: Eukaryota > Viridiplantae > Streptophyta > Pinopsida > Pinales > Pinaceae > Pinus > Pinus albicaulis. Next base: position 19,227,908 of record CM076583.1, read on the forward strand.
ACTTCAACTGCACGAACCAATAAAACATTTCCAACTCATCCCTGTGTGGAGTAACACATGGTGGGATTTGATAGGCCCTATGTATGTCAAATTGTAATGATGAAATCATCATGACATTAGCAGTACGAACTGCCCAGTCAGCAACCCATCTACAATTTTTTTTTGTTGGTAAAAAACTTCATAACATCATAACTTCTTCATACGACGTCCAATTGAGGCGATTCAAGCGTCGTTGGAATCAGGATGAAGAACACTATGACTTTCTACTAGTTTGAAGAGATTCTGAGCAATTTTTTTTAAAGCCTAATTTTGATCTCCGGATCAGTAATGGATCAGGATCATTGAGATATTTTGGACGATAACTTTTATCCCAATTTTATCTCTAGATTGAGATTTATGCGACTTTTAAGTTTTACCAATTATATGGTGCTACATCAAAGATTAATCTGCCACATGGCACTCTCGAATGAATGACATAGCCAATGGTTAAACCCCTATAGTTTACCTCTCGTGTATGATGTGATCATATTTTTTCGATGGTCCACAACCATCTTGGGGCTACCTTACCTACCCGAAAATTAATGAAGGGAGTTTGCATTTCATCATGTATTGTTGGCATTGTCGTCATTGTCGTCATTAATGGAAAAGGAGCAAAAACAAGGTATGTTTAGGTGCAAGGTACGCTTATGACATAATGAGTGAGTATATTGTTTATTTGATGACATAATGTTGCAAGAGACTATTAGCAAAGGAGTAGAGATTGCTCACTATCGAGATGCAACGTAAGGTAATGAATGCAATACAAAGTTGTGATGCTAGTCAATGTTGGCATGTAGAAGACCTGAGGCATATGAAAAAGGAAAGAATCTGATGAAATACACAAGTCAGAAATTGAAGAAATAAGGAAGATGAAAAACTCAAACGAGGACCCATGTTATAATATAGAGTAACACAGTCTACATAATTGATAACCAACGTTATAATTCTAGTAGCTAGAACACAGGGTGAGGCTAGAGAAAATATAAGATAATGTTGTGATGTGAGAGGATGCAAGTTAATGGTTTGGCTGGTGTAATCATAATTTTATTTAAATATCCTGAAATCTATCTTATCTCTTTTAATATTCAAAAGTTGAAAGTGTATGGAAACAAAAATACACCCTAGAATGAGGAGAGACAAGACTTTCCATTTCATATTTAGGTTTGGAATACTAATATCCATCAAAGTTTGTTTATAAAAATGTGTGAGGTTGGAAGGTTGAAAAGTTAGAGAGATAGAGGATGTGAGAGCTAATATAGTTGTTGTTCATTAGTTATCTGACATATATAGATCACATGTTAAGCATATTTGAGGAGAAGAAGAAGTAGAGACATAGATGGAGATATGAAAAGTTATAGACTAGGTAAACCAACATATTATTTCTTGTTTGTATCAGGGGATTATAGTCTCCTTTCAAGTTGTATCTTGAAAAAGAACATCTTGGAGCTCGTTGAGGTAGGAGCCTTGTGTGGGTTGTAGCCTGCATAAAACTTATGGGTGTAGGAGTTTCTTTGCAAGTTGAAGCTTGCATAAGAAATTGAGGTAGCAACCTCATGTAGGTTGGAGCCTAGTTAAAATGTGATGTAATAGATGAAGTAGGAGCTTGCCTTTGAATCAAAACAATAAAAAATTCATGGTTTTCTCCCTTTATGGGTTTCCACTAATATATTTGGTGTCCATATGTGTTGCTTTTATGGGCTAGTTCCTATGTTGTGATTTACATGTTAAATGTCGATTGTATGTTAAATTTGTTGTTCATAAGGTGTTATGTTGATCATTTAATAGTTTATTTAACCATTGAAAAGAAAAGTAATTTATGTCTATGAATGTACTAAACTGATTCACCCCCCCTTTTAGTTTAGTCAATATTCCAACACTTATGTGACTAAATTTTCCACACCTCCTATGAGCGCACCATAAGTTTCCATATGGAATACGCAATCGTATGGTCCAAAAGCCATTTCAGGGCCCCCTCACATGCCCGATATTTAATGAATGGAGGCCCCAAATTTTTTCATATGCACCCCATCCTTCGTGGCGCCACCTCCTCTCTCCTATCACATCACTTAGCTCCACATCACCGTTCCTTTACCATGTCTTGCTGATGTCATGTTTGTGTCATAGTGACAACATGTGACATCATCCTACCACATTGAATCCTTAGTGATATCACGTGTCATTAAAAAACCAACCACTTGGCCACCCAAAATAGTTGTTTCTACCTTCCACATGTCATTTTGATAGCGTGCCATGTTCACATTTCAGCCACATCATCCAAGCCACATCCTCATGGATTCCACATAGCCTTACCATGCCTTTGTGGTGCCTTCCAACTCAAATCGGTTTAACGAGTCCCACAATGCTTGATCACTTCCTGTAATTTACCCCTTTCATGTTATATTTGATCTTAAGATAAATCTAGGCGCGCACGAAATTTCAAAACTAGCACCCTCCCCAGACCTTTGGATCTTTGAACCACACATGGCTTCATAAAGACTTTAGAATATTTCCCACCATTTACGGTTTTTGAGAACTTGCACCCCACCATAGCCCTGAATGACCCAGATACAACTTCAATCATGTGGTAATATAACTTCTCGTCAGTAATTCCCCAAACAGGCCCCATTGCGAATGCATATGCTAATCGATTAGATATCCAACTCAACCAGGATTTTCCAAAGAAATCTGAAACTTTTGAAATCATGTGCACTTTTGAATGTTCATATGTGATGACTAGCTTGATGCATGGATATTCTGATACATATGCCATTTCAATGGATATATGGATCCTCCACACCTATGTATACAATCTAGCACTAGGAAGGTAAAAAGGTATCTAACCCAGATACTTAGTTCATCCAAGAACATTTTCGACCTGATATACAGGTGTAAAATCCTAGCTACACTTCAAAGAATGGAATATTCCTTCAAGATAGACCATTGCCCAGAACATCATATTTTTAGGATGAAAACCCATATCTAATCATTAAACATCCAAAATATTATACCATAACCTGAATAGGATAAAATAATCTAGCAAGCTTGCATTATATCATATTCCAATTAAAGGTGATAAAATGGCTCTAAGGCAAGATTTCAAAGGAAACCAAAATCCTTCTTACTCTATGAAACCAAAAAATTTCATTGCAACATGCAGGTGTACATAACTATGAAATCTCACATTTTTCTTAAACATGTGAATACCAGGTCTAATTGTATGCTCATGCATCACACAACATCTGAACTTCCTCCTTATCATGTGAATTAGTCTACAGACTTGAAATAGGCAGTGAACCATCACATTTATGACATATCAAGTAAATGAAATAACATGTTATGAAAAACTAGCTGAGGGACTTCAAACAACCATGCATGTGAATATTAAAAAAAATGTAATTCATGGAGATAATAGCAAAACACACAACTCCATAAATTTAACATAGCCATGATAGGATATAAAGCAAAGCATTCACCATGCATATACAAAGATCTTAACAAACTTCCAAAGGCATTGCATATCCATACATTTATACAACATCCATGCTACAAATGAATACCGCTAAATATACTTATCTGTTTATCTTACAATAATTGGAAACTGAAGGAGGGACTTCAACTCTCCACCCAACCATAGACCAACTACACTGCAATATTTCTTGCAGTTGACCAACCCTGAGCTAGATTTAGAGTTTTAGGAGTTAATTTCTCAAGGGTATTTGCACCAATAATCAGTCAAACAGATAATCAAGAGAAGGAGTCCATTGTCTAGGTGGTTTATCAACTGCTCCAAGTAGTAGGCACAACAATGACTCTCTAACCCAAAATAAATCATTCACAAGGTTCACCTAAGGCTCAATGAAGTATTACTCAGTTCTAGAGTATGATCTCACTCTAAGGGTGGCTTTTTAGTTGGAATTTTCAAGGTAAGAATTATAGGAGTCCATAATTCACTATCTGGGTGGTTTATCAACCCATTCAACAAGATCTAAGTGATTTATTAGCCCCAAGGAAAAAAATTAGAGATTTATCAATTGAGACAATAAGAAATTGAGTGTGCCAACCTACCAAGTGGTTTATCAGCCTTACAACAATCACCCTAGTGGTTTATCAATCCATTCAACAAGCTCTAAGTGGTTTATCAACACCAAGACAAGCACTTAGAGGTTTATTAGTCGATATAACAGGCATTGGTAAGTCTTTGTTTCCACTAAGTCTTCACTAACCCATCAAAAAATGATAAAAAAAACTGGGCACACCAGAATTCAAAAGGAACAAAGTTCCATCATCTCTTCTCTTCTGTTTCTCCTGAGTGTTCCTTGTCTGTTCTGCGCATACACTTTTCTTGTGTTCTCCTACCTTGCATGCCTTCGTCTATATTTCTACACATACTTCCCCTGCAGGTCTATTTTCTTCATGTCCCTTCTCTTGCATGTTTACTTCTTCAACACATCCCATGATAATAGGGACAATATGGGCTTGTCCTTCACTCAGGTGATCCATACACAACTTCAATGCTTGCAACAACAATCCATTTAATATATCAAGGGGACAGGTAAGGGAATAAATGAAGTGGCTTGGGTTTTGGTTCAAACACTACACAAGCAACTCCTCTTCATTAGGCTCTGAATCCATGTCCACTCCTCAAGCTCAACCATATTCATATTTTCACATTTATTACATAAAATCTTACACGTGCTGAATTTACATGGGGGGTAGAAAGAAGTTTGTTACAGACCCCACCCCCTTAAAAAAATCATCCTTGGTGTTCTATAAACATAACACAAAATTCAACCGTGAGATTTATGTAAACACAACTCCTTACATTCATTTACACTGTAAACAAAATTGGGCGAGAAACCCTCATTTCATTAATAATTTCTTAAGTGGCTTCATTTGGTCCAAAGTGCTTCCATCACACCTTGAATTGCTCTATTACTCAACTCTGGAGCACAATATCCCTCCAGTTCAGAATGCATCCATGGCTCTGGTTGGAATTCCCCCTTGGATTCCACTTATATAAGAGATTGGTAAACAATATGATTACCATCATATACATGATTTTTAAGCATAGAAATGTGAAAAAAAACATGTGCTTTCACTATGGGTGGTAAATTAAATTTGTATGCCACTAGCTCTGCTCTTTCCAAAATTTGGAATGGTCCACAAAATCTCAGTGCTAACTTAGCACAAGACCCAATTTTCAGTGAACTTTTCCTTTGTTTGATGCAAAGATACACATGCTCTCTCATTTGAAATTCCTTGTGCATTCTTAAGCTACTTTCAATTTCTTCTTGATAACAACTACTTACGGTTCTATTTCTTTCAGTATACCAGGTCCAAGAATCACCCTATTCACTAAATCACCCCAACTGATGGGTGTCTTACATTTATTGCCATATAGAGCCTCAAAGGGACTCATCTTAATTATTCTTGGTGCCCATTGTTGTAAGAAAATTATACCAAGGGCAGAAACTCTTTTCACCTCTTGGGATGATGCATGACATGCAAGAGGTGATGCATGACATGCATTCTCAACATGTCTTCCAACACCATATTTAATATTTCAATTTGTCCTTTTGTTTGAGGATGATACATTATGCTAAATGCTAACTTTGTCCCAAAAACAACAAGCAATGCTTTTGAAAATTTTGAGGTGAACTTGAAATCTCGATTTGCAATGATCTTCTTGGGTACACCATGCATTGTAACTATATATTATTATTAAAATATAAGAAATGTTACTAGCCTTGTGGGTGGACTTGACAACTTTTTGAAGCCCTAGAATTCCATTGCAACAACATGGGGTATAACCACCCGGTCTGGACTTTGGAAGCAGCTCCTTTTCCGTTTGGTATAGTGGCTCCCACTGGGGATAATGGGACTAGTTTCCTAGCAAAGGTTTGATATAATGATGATGGGTTTGATATAAGGTGAAATGGAAAATGATTTTAAACTAAAATAATGATCTATTCAAACAACAAACACATACATCTATTTAATCTAATATTTATCTTAATCTATACCCGGGAATAACTCAAATCATGTGATCTATAAAGATATCTTAAAGAAAAAGGTAATACATATCATTCAATTGCTATAAGAGATGAAACTGTTAAAGATAATTATTTTGACTAAATAGTTAGGCAAAATAGTTGTGAAAACTATATCACATATATCGATTGATCATATACTCAATAAGGAATTACAGCTAAAACATCATACAAAAGTGCTTTAATGAAAAACTGTTACTCAGATCTCGTACATAATACAATATAAGAAAGATTATTGCTAATTCATAGACAAAACTCAATCATAAAGATAGAAGTACCAGATATGAAAGGTTCCACTCATGAAATTGGCAATGTTGATTTGCTTCTTTTCAACCAAATACACTCTAAGAGTAAAAAAATGCAAATTCGGTAGAGTATGATTCAATATCAAAGAAAATAAAGATCTTGTTCCTTATATTTCATCAAAACAGTCACAAAAGTACAGAAGTGCAAGCTTTTGCAAAGTGTTTTTGATAAAATATTGGACCCCTCTCTAAATTCATGAGAGAGGTTTAAATAATATTACATATGTATCAAAAATAGATTATTACATAAAAAGCTGAGGAGGTTTCAAACAACCTTCCTCAGAATACGAAAAATAAAAAGATAAAAACTAAAAAATATGATGACGTGCTTTCTCATGTTGAACGATCCTTCCTAGCCATTGAGCTTTTGAGTTCACATATATCCAACATTGGATTCACTTGGGATGGTTGGCCGAGTTTGGATCTTAGTTGTTCCGTAAACACAACATCAGACAGTGGTGGCACCATATTTTGAGTGGAATTCATTAGAAAACACAAATCCATCCATTGAATGTATGGTTTCACTATAAACTACCAATAAGTTTCTCGGTCAAGTTTAGATAGTTGTTTGACTACTTCAATTTGATTTTCAACGGTCTCTTTCCACTATCTCTCTAAATGTTTGATGTATGGGAAAACTCCTGGCTTGCATTCTTTAATCATATTGATATTATGAAGGTTTTCATTTACATCTTCAATTATATTGCTTGCTATACTATCTGCTCTAGTTGTTTCCCTTTCTGCTTGCTTCAATTGCATATCCCAATCTGTGAATAAAATATCTTTGTGGGATTCTTAAATATTTGGAAGATCGACTTTTCTTCCTTCTTCAGACTCTTGCCAAGAAATAAAATATGAATTTTTTTTATCAACCTCTTCATATTATAATATCTGATCAACCACTTGATTGACTAATGTATCACTTGTTTCACAATATGGTTTGATCATTGAGATTATTTGATATAATATTTCTTGCTATTTTGTCAATTGAGTGTTTAATTCAAGTCTCTCTTTGACGAATTCCTATATTTGAGGATGATTTCCGAGTTTATCCACTTCATTCTGCATTTTCTAAATCTGTGTATCTTTCGCTGTGATGCTTTCCTGGTGCTGTAACATCATTTGTTCAAAATATTTCTGAAACTGTACCATCTGCAGCTCTGCTTGCTTATTGGTGTTCTGCCTTTCATGTTCAATTTGTTGCTCCAACAACTGAATTATTTCATCTTTATCTTTAAGAAGAAGACTAACCTATGCTACCTTATCCATTTTTTTTGTTGCATAAGCACCTGTAAATTGTGACAACCTTGTAAGATTTTCTGATGGATCAATGGGGTTGTATTTCCATACTACCTCCATTGATTCGTTCTCGAGATTTGTTACTGATGAATCCAATTTTATTTACTTTTTCCGTCTCCTTACTAATATTTATGTGCTATACTATATAATATATCTAGAGGGGGTATCTCTTCAATTCTTAAAACAATTTGTGAAGTTGGATAGGCCGGGATGATTTCAACATCTGCTTCTGGATTTGTAACTTGTAGAGTCTATGTAGGGGTATGAAATCCACAAGTTCCTTCAATTCCTGTCTCTGTCTGCTGTACTTGGAGCTTTTGTCTGAATTGCTCCCATTATTTATCTAGATCACTAACTATGATTGTCTGTGTTTGAACCTGTGTAGAGTCAATGTCCAATTGTTCCTCAGCTGGGGTCTCTTTGGCCGTTTCTCCAACGTTTTTCTCTATATCTTTCTCAAGATCTTCTTTATGGTTTTCTTCATGATTCTGAGATTGATGTTCAGAATGTTATGAACCTTGAATTAAATTCTCTGGAGATTCTTGATCAGAATTGTGATCAGAATTCTCCTCCAGACTTACATTGGGAGTAGGTTCTCTTGTTTCCTCAATTTGTAATAGGTCAAAAAGGACCTTGTCAATATTTTATTCCTGTATATATGAAAATGATTGAGGTCGGCTGGGGTAATTTTTGATTTATGCTAAATGTGAGACCTATGAGAATGTCTCGGCCTTTTCAAATAGATCATCAAATTCATCTTTCTCGTGAATAAACTGTCTGATTTTAACCATAGCAGTAAATTATTGGGTGACTTTGTTGGAGTCATATTTTCTGCCTAGCATAGTAGCCACATTCAAGCATGCAATATTATGTATCTCTTTAACTGCGTGTCCAAAATCAAATAATGAAAAAGAACAAAATTGCACTGGAAAAATTGGTCAGATAGATTTCTTCATATGTCTAAGGGTTTTGGTAATACCTTCCCCTACTGTTTGATAGATAATCTCTCTTGCCAATAGATTATTAGGAACATAATATGGAAGAACATGGGGAGATGCAATACTCCCAAAAATTCTGATATAAGTAAATGATTCTTCACTGAACCATCCTGCCATCGATAATATATCTATCTTTGTTTCTTTTGAAAGCCTGGGGGCTTTTACATAAAAAATGGTTTGATAAATTGGCAACATAATGCTTTGAAAAATCTTATAAAAATGGGGGCGAAACTGTGATTCCCACAAAATTTTATGATAAACATGGATGGGAGTAGGGTCTTTCAGGGTTAAATTCCAACCCATGTTTGGAAATCGTGAAGAAAAACAAATAGCATCCATTACATATGCACTTATAAAAAAGGGAGGGATAACCTGAGTGGATACAAACCTGTTGTGCCTGTACTGTCTAATGGCCATAGCCAAATTGTTTGACAAGATATTACTCCAATTCATAATTGTGGCATTAAAAACCACATCAATTAATGGAACCCATTCCATGGAAAACTTGGTATTGTCAGCTTTTCCAAACAATCTACACATCATCGCAGCTACACAACTATGTGGGGCTGATAAGGGTGCAATTGGGTACATACCAAATTTCTCCCGCTTGAATTTTCTAGAGCCAGATCTCCGAGTCTGCATAAAATCTACCGGGTGTTCATTTTCTTTTGTGAACTGCTTAATGAAAGCTTTGTCATAGGGCTTCTGAAGTTTTTGAAAGTGATACATTTTGCACAAATTGTTTGAGGTAAATGACCCCATGAATTCCTGTCTTGGATTTCTAAATGTCTTGTCCTAAATATCCACATTGTCAATAATCCACTTCACCATATCCGTGTATGGCAGGACTTTGGGCCTTGCAGCTATCCAGTGCAAGAAAGAACATGCTGCTTCAAAATGGGAAGCTTCAGATGAGATTTTAATGTCGATTGTTGCTTTGATTTCTAGTACCGTTGGATTTTCATCCTCTAGTAAATTATACATTTATTCCCACGATGTAGTTGTTACACAACAATTTGTCAATGTCCCTATACTCCCTGTTATCGAATCCTGGAGGACCTTAAATAGTGACCCCTGTGTCTCTTTTCCATCATGAAAATTTGCCATTATATCCCTTACAATATACAAAACAAACTCTCTATTAATCATTCCTAGAGCAGCTCCTTAAAAACATGTTTATTTGGAGCAGCGCGACCTTTATTTGTCTCACTCGCGCCAATGCCTCGTCTTAAGCCTAGAGAAGCGCTGGAATAGAGATCATACCCACACCGATAAGAATAGAGATATAAGAACACCAAAGAGAGAATTATTGCTATAGGCATTGAAGGAGAGTTGAGACCTTTGGCCTTTTCATACCAAGTTGAAGCGAGTGATTTGGGGACGTGCCTGGATCCGAACCCGTTGAAGGAGAGCTTCGACAACAAGGTGCAGGTTGTAACTCCCCCTCTTATATTAATATGATACAACTGATTCTTACTTTCCACTATTGTCCATGATGCATGATTAGATTTCTAGTATTCCTTGATCAACTAGATAAATTGTTTATGTAAAATACATGTTGTCCTTTCACGTTTTGTGTTGTTTTATCTCTTGTGCATGTAACTAAGCGCTGGTGACAACAAAGATTTAACTAAGAGGAGAAAAGGATCAAAGGACTTGAGCGAGGAGAAGCATCAAATCAAGGTAGGCCATCTCCATACGATTTGTGTTCATTTACAATCTAGGAAAGTAGGTGTTAGATTTTTCCCTTTGTTACTAGACCCATCCTAGGGCTAGAGGGGCTGTCTCTATCTACAGAGAGGATTTTCCTACATAACAGTAGTTCCACCATCTTTATTTCATGTAGTATCAGTAAAGAGCAGATGCATTTATGAGTCTTCAAACGTAGTAGCCTCGACTATATTTTTTCCTTTCTTAGTCATTTCTAAGTGTTGTTTCCCGAAATTTGAGAAATAGAGAAAACATAATGAAACTGAGAGAGAAAATGAAAGAAAAAACTCAATTATCATAGGACTGTAATTTTATTACAAACACGAGTAAAAAATTATAAATATTCTCGAGCCTTTAAAAGATTAAATGCAACTAAATTTTATTAATTATGCATTAAGACCTACATGTGATTCCTTTCAAGTCTTATCAAAACATCACATCGCAAATCCCGAATGATATTTCAAATTAGGTATGAATTAAGTGCAATTCCGATCTTGCGATTGCGATAAATCACAATATTGCAATGTACTAAAGTCGCACTATCGTAATATCTCGCAATATCGCAATATTGCGAAGTCGCAATATCGCAAGGTCGCAGGGTTGATATATCACAATATCGCAACATCGCAAGGTTAGGGATATGTTATTTCAAAATTTGTTTATATTTTGTGATTTACGATGCATGGTATATTCATTGACTTTTTGAGCGGTTTTTTCCTTATACAAAAGATTGTTTCGTTAAGACAAGCACTTTATAGACTTAAGGGATATTTAAAGGCTTTTTAAGTTAGAAAAAACTCAACACTATGTTTAATATTATAAAAGGGCTTTACTGATCGCGTTTCGTGGATTCCGACTTATGATTAATCTGCGTTACTTTGGATTCTGCGCTTTGAGATAAAGCGAGAATTGCTTGGTCCTAAGTGACTTAGCTCAATGCCTTAATATTATCTAAGGGAAAACTCTTACTTACTAAGACTTTTGGAATATTTTTTTAAAGGGTCGCCATTTATTATTACAATAATAATTATTATAAAAATAAATGTGGGGTTGTTGAATAGTACAACACAACTATAAAGTGAGTTACCTTGCTCAACATGTCTACTACCACCATTATAGCATCATGTTGTCTAGATGTATTTGGAAGTCGAGTGATGAAGTCCATAAATATGAATTCCCACTTCCACTTAGGGATTTTAATTGGTTTTAACAATCCCACTAGATGTCTACACTCCACTTTCACTTGCTAACACTTCAACCATTTGGAAATATACTTGGCCACATCCTTTTTCAAGCCAAGCTAATAGTACATGTTTTTCATAGATGTTATTTTTTTCTTATAAACAAGATGACCTGAATAAGGTGTTATGTGAAACTTGTTAGAGATGAGCTTCTTCAAACCATCCATGCAAGGCATATACAATCTACCTTTGAATTTAAGCATACCATCATATGTGAGTGACTAATTCTTACTCAATTCTCCTTCTATATCCTACTGCAATTGTTCCTTCACATGATGATAATTCTTGTCCCGAAGCAATGATTCTTTGATCCTTTCTTTATATCAACTTCACAAGTACTTAGGGATGCCACTTGAGGCACTCGAACACTTATACTAAGTGCATACGGTACTTTTTACTCCTTGTGTTTTATTTCTTTATTTAAAAATCACATTCACTCATCAAGGATAGCCACCTTTCTTGTCTTTCATTCAACTTGGGTTGTTAAAATAAATATCTTAACCCTCCATGATTAGACATTAAAAAAAAATTTCCTTCCAAGAAATTATTGCCTCCACATTTTTAATGTATGCACTATCACTACTACCTCCAAGTCACGAGTGACATAATTTCTCTCATGCTCATTCAACTTCCTTGATTCATAACAAAATACTATCCTTCTTGCATTAGGACTCCACCGAGCCCTTCCTTATAAGAATTTGTGCAAACCACTAAATCCTTTTCTGGATCAGTTGTCCTCAATATTAGTGCATGTGTGCGCAAGTGTTTTAATTACAAAAAAAACTGGTTACACATTCTATTGTCCATTGGAATTTTACTCCTTTCCTCTACAATGTTACGATTGGGTGCCCAAACTTTGAGAATTTTTGAATGAACCTCTGGTAATAACATACCAATCCGATAAAATATCTAACTTCTACCACATTATGCGGAGTGGGCCAATCCATAATGGCCTTGATCTTCATAGGATCTACTGCTACCCCTTCCTTGGAAACAATGTGCCCCAAGTACTGATGATGGCAGTGTGGGTGCAGGCGTTAAGGAGAGCTATTCAAATTTAGTTACAATGCTTTCTAACTCAGGAGGAATTTGTCCTTGATCTCCTTTTCCACTCTCGGTCATCAAACTTTATTAGATTGGTTGATAAAACTAATAAAATGACCTAAGGAAGCTAAAGTCCCCTTATCTTTCTTCAACATAAGAATTCATATTAAACAATGTTTAAAAGCCACATGCGGAAACAAAATCCCCTTTTACCCTTCGGAACATTATAATGCACTTTAAAAAATGTTTAAAGACCTTCGGAAATATAATAATTGACTGTTAAAACAATGTTTTAAACCTTCTCGGCAATGTATTTCTGAACTTCAAACTCTTAATAAAGCTCTATTGAAATAATATTAAAACCTTCGGATATGGGGTTTCGGAATTCGAAATCCTTTAATAAAACTCTATTGCATAAAACATCGGGTCCATACCTTTTATTATCCTCCACGCAACTATCCATGCGACCACAGTTGGATCTCCGACGATCACAACCGGACGGCTATCGCATTCAAATTACTCCGGTGACTTATCAGCAAAAAGTCACACGAAATCGGCGGTTTATTTATTGTGATGTGTCGTGATACTATTCGATCGCGTTCAATTGAATTAAAACCGCTCGCATGCCAAAAGTTGTGTGACAACAGTGGCTGGTTTTTTGAAAACCGCTTAACCTGCAAACTTTGTTTAAATCGCGTTTGAAGACGGATTTTCGTCAAATTTCAGGGTTAACTTCAATTTCTTTGGAAACCTTCCTTCCTTTCCACTCTGTAACTCAACCAATATAAATCGATTATCACTGTCCGATGTCAAGCAAAGAAAACAAATTCCGTCAAATTCCTCTGAATTCCTTACACACAGAAGTTGATACACACTTCAAAATCTACACAGAAAACATGAATCAAATGGATTTTCGGATAAATGATGGATTTCGAAGAGATGAAACCCTCCGGGAATTTGCCAAGCATAAAACAGATAAACACATACTACAATTTTATTAAATCAGAAGCAAATCCTCTCAATCAATTCTTCTACTGCCCAAATTCGATTTCCTTTTTCTTAGAGGTTACATTTATAGATTTTTACATAAAAGTCGACCTCCTCTTGAGGATCGAATTATCCTATTTTAGACAAAATCATAGTTACATAATATCTTCCCTAAATCTATCAACTGAAGGCTAAATATGCTGAATCTAATCTAAAAATGCTCAATATTCCTAGATACTAGTTCAACCCTATCTAGTACAACTGTAAATTGACAACTAAAGGTACCAACACCTTTGCTTGTAACTTTTTTTTATTTTATTTTTGGAATAATTAATGAAGCCTTTTGTCTCTAAGCCTCATGCCCCTGCATCAAACTCCTGAGGACAAAAATCTTCATGGGCTCCTTTCCATGAGCTCCTCCACAGAATTGCCCAATTTTTGCAGCATGGTTTCTGTCATCTAGGTAGCATCTTCAATTGGCTAATCCATCCACTTGATCAAATATTGAAAATACTCCTATTCCCTGGTTTTATTAAACACTTTCTTGTCTAAGATCCTCTCTGGCTATAATGTCTTTGCTGTGGGTAACTATTTTACCCAATCAATCTTTTCTCTGTCTTCTGGTGTGTCATATGTGCCACCATCTTCATATATGTAGAAATCAACAACATTGAATATTGGAGATATTCCAATATCAGATGGTAATTCAATTTAATAAGAATTTGTAGAAAAATTTCTCAATATCCTGCATGGTCCTATCTTTTTGAATTTTAACTTGTTATACTCCCTCTTTGGAAATCTTTCTTTTCTTAAGTGTGCTAAAACCAAATCACGAACTTCAAAATTAACTTATCTTTTGCTCAAATCTGCTCTATTCTTGTACTTGATGCTGCTGTCTTGTAGTTGCTGCTTTAACTGTTCATGTATTTCTTGAATTTCTGAAGCAAACTCCTCTCCTTCAACACTTCTCATTTCTACTTTTCCCAAGTTCCTCAATTCAGATACTCCTCTTGGGTGCATTCCATAAACTATATGGAATGGAATCTGCCCTGTACTTCTATTAGGTGAATCATTATATGCATATTATGCCTGTGGTAAAATATGATCCCACTGTTTAGGATGTTCTCTTGCAAGAATTCTCAAAAGATTACCCAAACTCCTGTTCACTACTTCAGTCTGCCAATTAGTCTGAGGGTGATAAGCTGAGCTGAAACTCAGTTTAGTACCAAGATTCTTCCACAATGTCCTCCAAAAATAACCAACAAATTTGGTGTCTCTATTAGAGACGATACTTTTAGGTAACCCATGTAATCTGACAATCTCCTTGAAAAAAAAATTGGAAACATGAGTAGCATCACTGGTTTTATAACATGGAATAAAATGTGCCATTTTTGAAAATCTGTCAAATACAAGATAAATTGCATAATTTCCTCTCTGTGTCTTAGGAAATCCTAAAACAAAATCCATAATTACCATATGTTGGCTGGATAAATCGATCTTGCGGACAAGATAGATCTCCCTAGTGTCAGAAGACAATCTAGCAACAAACGAACAACTAAGTTTGTCTTTCTCTAAATATATTCGTTTTACAAATAAATGCTATGAAGGTGTCGATCCTGCCTTAGATCTAAATGCTTGTTTGCGGTCGTAGTCTTTCTGTCGCATCAGTAGTTCTTCCGTCGCAACAATAATCCTTCCGTCGCAACAAGAGTTCTTTTGTCGGAACAATAATCCTTCCGTCACAACAAGAGTTCTTTCGTCGCAAGAAAGTGTCGTCTTTCGTCGCAAAAAAGTGTCATCTTTTGTTGCAACAAAGTGTCGTCTTTTGTCGCAATAAAGTGTCGTATTTTGTCGACCTGCAATCACAAGCAAGCAAATATTAAATAGCACCTATATAACAAATAATTATAAAACATACCTATCATAGTGATCAATGAATCTATGAAATAAATGATCAAACAAAAACTTATTGAAATAAACAATCGAATGACAATTTATTGAGAAAAACAAAACTTGATTGTATTAATCTTAAAATAACAGAAGAACCTTACAACCTTAGCCTTGATTTTGAACAGGCCTTCCCGGGGTCTGAAGTAGGAGTCTCCTCTACTTTGATAAGTCTTGCACTCTTCCTCCAGCAGCACATAGAGGTATGTGATCTTTCCTCTCAAAAGCTCAGCAGAAAGAAGTCTAAATCTCAACAACACTTCAACTCAATCACACATAAATCTTGAACTCCCTTTGAGGCTACCCAATGCCTCTTTTTATAGAGCAGATGAGGAGGTTAGGGTTCCAACTTTGAAGGGATAGAATCCTCCTTCAAAGGGATAGGATCCTAACATCAAGGGATTAGTTCCTTAAGGTGAGGGATGCATGAACCTTATTAAAGCATACTCATCCCCAAAAAATCTCATCTAGAACCTTCTAGAATTGACCTCAAATCAGCTTTTTAAGTTTTGTTTCTCGCTTTTTTGACTCTGAGAAGGGTACGCAGGCATTGCAAGGGAAAACTGTGTTCTGGAATGCAGTTAAGCAGTGTATTACTTGCGTACCCAAGCCAGGAATGCAGGTAGGCTTCATGTTACCTGCATACCCAGGGTTTTTTAGCTTTTATTGGGTTTTCTCTTGATTTTAGGGCTTGGAATGAGGAACAAAGGTTGTAAGACTTGTAGAGGAGGCATGTATGAGTGTTAATGAGCTCATACAGTCAGAAGAATGTCAAGGTGACAGTTTTTAGTGCAACAAATTTCCCCCTAAAGTGCGAAGTCTGGAATAGATGGAGATGAAATCTGTCATATATGAAGAGTGAAGTATTTTATCATTTCAAGGATCATCCTGTGGACACCCTGGTCGGAACCTGTAAAAACATTCAATGCAAAATATATATATGTAAACATATCATCGCTAAGGTAAGCATTCCCATACTAAGATCAAAACTAACTAGAAAACTGATTTAAACTGTTCTGATACAGGAATGATTTTCAATACATCAACAATATAGAAATATGTAGACACAACATGGACGCAGCCATCTGTTTATGAATAGTCTACTGTATAAATGAATAACAAAAATTCCTCGCAGCCTGGATGGTGGAAACTAGATCCAGGGTCTTGATTTCCGCTTCTCGAACCAGTACGATTCTATCCATGTGAATGAATGTGTCGAAGTCGAACATGGTAGAAACCACTTCATTACTAGTCAATAATGTAAACTGTTAACAAGTGTGAGAGTAACCACCGGTAATGTCAATGGCTCTCAAAATACTCAGTACAATCCATGAAATGTGAATGAATGATATGAAGTTGAACATCTCACGGAATCATTCGATTGAAGGTCAATGATGCAACCTGTCATCAAAGGTGAGAAACCTTCCATTGAGGCATGCAGATTTCAAGGTACTGACGATTTCTGGATCAACTTCCTAGATAATGAGCTGTCGTCGATAGAAAGTGATCCGTCGTAGGCAAGCCCACAACACGAAATCATAGATCAAGTTTTGAAGAAATATATTGGCAAGGAATGACTCAGGGATGGTCAAAATGGATGACAGATATTTTGCAGATGAATGGTTTGTTTGAACTATCCTCTTGAACACATAACGACACTGTAGATGGCTTGGTGACAATTGACCCAAAGCTAATACCCAGAAACCGGCTGAAGACTTTCAATGTGGTTTGATTAACTGTTAGGCAAAGGATTTCCCAACCCAGGTGAACAAAAAGTGTCGTGTTCAAGAGTGGTTAACGGTTTTCCGAATAATCAAAATGTGACAAACAAGTTCGTTTTTCTCTCTTTTCCCCCACCATTTCTGGCAAGTACCTCTTTATTTTTGACAAGCTTGAGGAGGATAACATTTTCTTGTTTATAAGCTCATCCTTTGGATGAGTCCAACTTAGTTTAAGATTCGAACCCTAAGAAGGAGTGGTTCGTTCCTGTTTAAAAATTGAACAAGTCCTTTACTGTTAAATTTTAACGAGTCTAGTATAGGAGAAACTCGGTGTTTTTCAATTTTAGAGAGTTAGAAGAAAAACTTAAGAAAACTCCGTGGGTGTAATTTTTCGTAAATTTAGTCTCTCGAGCCCGAAAAAGGATAAAATAATGCGGGAGAGAACTCTATTGACTGTAATTAGTCAACGTATATTTTTTTCTTAAATAGTCCATTTCAATCCGTAAAAGGGGTAAACTTATACTGAAGGGATGATCATTCATTTACTTTAACAAGTTCGAATAATCAAGTGCTCGGAAATATTTTCAATTTTCGAGAGTCTGAAAAGAGATAAAAGAGGACTCCAAGTTTTCGCTTTTTCGTAAATTTTTGAAAGAGTCCGAAAAAGTGATAAAAGTATGCTCTTCGTTTTCACTTTTTCGTAAGTTTTAACGAGTTCGAAAAAGGGATAAAAATATACTCCTGTGGCCGACTTTCAATTTAATTTATGAGCAGGAAAATACGAAAAGAACTCGTCATTTTCATGTGTTTTACGAGAATGAAAGATAGAAAAATAATCTAGGGATTTTCATGAGTTTAACGAGTCTTGAAAATAATAACCGAAATTGACTCAAGATAGGTTTCATTTTTACAAAAGCTTGAAACAGAGAAAAACTATGCTTGGTGGTTCTGTTTCTGACTTAAACAGGAGAAAAGCCCGTGTGATGCCCCCTAAGCGTGGTGCTGTTCCTTGCTGACTCCATTTCATTCAACTAAGTACACTGCTGGTAATTAATAGCTGGATGGAATGAAGTTTCATTTACGAGATCATATGAAAGACCCGACCTAAAACTGTAAGAAAATTATGCAAAAACTGAAATAACTAATCTAAATATACGACTTAACATTTACGAGGTCTATTCAAAGACTCGACTCAATTAGGGGAGGATTTGTTTCATTTTTTAACGAGTTCGACACAGGAAAATAACTATGCTCATGGAAACGTGTTTCATTTTTTAAACAAGGTTGACACAGTAACAGGAACTATCCTCACCTACATGTTTCATTTTTTAACGAGGTTGACACCGTAAAAGAAACTATCCTCGTATCTAATTTCTAAAATCTACCTCTATAACCTACTGATTCATTTTTTAATGAGGTTGACACAGGAAAAGAATTGTCCTCATACCTGATTCATTTGTTAACGAGGTTGACTCAGTAACAGGAACTATCCTCTGACCAACTGATTCATTTTTTAACGAGGTTGACACAGGAAAAGAACTATATATTACACTAAGCGATTCATTTTTTAACGAGGTTGACATAGTAAAAGGAACTATCCTCACACTCACTGATTCATTTTTTAACGAGGTTGACACAGTAAAAGGAACTTTCCTCACGACAACTGAGTCATTTTTTAACGAGGTTGACACAGTAAAAGGAACTATCCTCGACTACATGATCATGGCTTCCAACTGGAAGAAAGACATGTCAAGGGACACTCCTCGATCATGGCTTCCAAAAGGTCTTCATCAGATGGAAGAACAATTCTCTGGAAGGAACACATGTCAAGGGACTCAAAAGGGATAGGAACATCGCGTTCAAATAATCCCATAGATTTTTCCATGTCAATTACTAGATCTAAGTCAAAGGAAGTTGAGCAAATAGTGTGAGGCTCGCTTGCATTGGTAACTGAAAACATGGGACTGGTTGCCACATAATTAACCCATGGTGGGGTAGATACCACTTCTATATAAGGAACACTTAGGGGTGTTGGATTATTGGCAGTCGAATCAAGACTAGCGAATGAAGTTGGTCAACAATCACAATGTTTCCATTTTGAGGGAAAGACATCACACGAAAGAGTGTCGATACAATAGCTTTCATTGCATAGATATAGTCTCGCCCAAGGAGTAAATTGAAATCCAAGGGGCCTTGAACTACCATAAGATCAATACAGACAGTTTTACCTTCCAAAGTAATAGAAAAATTAGGAAGGATCCCTAAAGGTTCACTAGTGGTTCTGTTAAAAGCTTTCAGATTTTGCATAATAGGCACAAGATGAGGGGAACCCAAAGCTTGCCAAGCACTTGAGGATAAAATACTAACAAAAGCACCTTCATCTACATTTGTGCGATGCGAATTATTACCACAAACCTTCACAATTATTTGGAAAGGGATGGAGGAAGGAAGATGAGCTTCTGTTAGTCTATTCCAATCAAAGGAAAATAACTCAGTACGTGGAGGGGGTTCTGTAGAAATAGGCGAAATTCCCCCCCGACATAGAAGAATCTGATGTAACAAGGAGAACCTGAGCGGTATGAATTTCACTCTCTATAGAGAGAGTGGGATCGACTATAATCAAGTCAACCACTTGATCAACTAATAGATCATCAACCTGAGTGATATGATTTTCACTCTTTAATGGAAGAGCGGGATTGACTGTACTTGGAATTATATCAATCACTCTGTCAGTTGATGGTAGGTTGGGAGAAAGTTTACGATAACTAGTTGGAAGTTGTTTCTATGGAACAGTAAGGTTTTCCAACATTTTTGAGGCTTCATCCATGTGAGGGAAAATGTGAGTTTGATGACTCCCTTTGCATAACTTACAAGGAAACCTAACTTTACCCTTTTTCCCAGAAACTTGACTATCACTGGTTGATGGATCAACGAAAAGTTGATGAGATTTTTCTGACCATACTTCCAAGACCTTTGGAATACCGGGACAATTGATAAGGAAGTGATCACCCTTACAAAGCCTGCAAGGGCATTTGGGTTTATGATGCATGTTGGAAGTTTCCGCAACACTACTAACATTTACAGCCATGGTTGGTTGGTTGAATTCTTTCTTATCTTGCTTCTTCTTCTTCTTCTTCTTCCCTTTCTTCTTCTTCTTAGTCACCTGGTTATTAGCATCAAGGCTTTTACCAAGTGAAGAGGAAGAAATGGAGGAAGAAATATTAGGCAAAGAAGGTAAAGGGTCAACAGATGGTTGGTGATGTTGAGATGGTGAACTCTGTTGAGGTGAAGCATCTGGTTGAGGTGGAACAATTGGAGTATTTAGTGCCAACGAAGTTGAAAATAACCATATCGGTAAACCTATTTTAAATCCAGGTAATGACAAAGTAGCCATATAAGGAAGACCAACATTTCCCAAGAAAGGAAAAGTACTAGGATTCTCGTTAAGAGGGGTTCCTTGGTTGGTAAATTTAGGAATAGTTGCCATTATATTCAACTTCAGTTAATTTTATTAACAATTTAAAAATAAAATTAACAATTAACAATTCACACCTAACAATTAAAATTCACAATTCACACCTATGGTATCTAAAAGTAGAAAAAAACAAATTAACATGCACTATCAAATCTAGGAGTCAAACCACACACGAAAACTTTGATGAATCCGTTTTGCACTAAAAACACTAGTTGGTGATGAAGAAATCCAACATCGCGTAGATCAATGTGAAAAGAAATGGTAGTTGGAACGGTGCAGAACAGCACAGCCAAACGGTGGCACAGTTTCCTCACAAAACCATCTCGAGTGAAGAGAACCCCCGAGAGGTCAAGTGGTATAGTCGATGCTCTTGCTCCCGAGGTACGAACGAATCTTTCCTTCACGAATCACCTTAGAAAATAATCTTAAGTTTATGGACACTAAGGTTACCAACGATAACAAATACAAGCGGGGGAACGATCTACGATGGAATTCCACGCGCAAGGGTAAATGTAAGCTCGATCCCCTTGAAGGCTCCTCGACATGGTCAGCTCAGGGTTCTCCAGGTATACAAGTGACCCCGGAGCTTTTTCAACAATGGATTGTCAAGGGTTCATTTGTAATGACTAACGATCTGCTATCTTCCTTTGATGAAACTGCCTTTCTGATTGTCTCAAAGGTTCGGACATGATCTTGTGATTAACTCCTTTAAGAGAAGCTTCCCAGATTGTACCAATTACAATTGGATTTATTTCCTACCGCAAGATTTATGTACTTGTTTGTTTTTACTATCTTGGAGAGTTAATTAATTCCTACTCCAAGATACTAGCCCAAGCTATATTGGTGATAAGAGCCCTAGAAATAAAAATATTACTAGATCAATTTTAATTAAGTGTTGTGTTATTTAGGCTGTTATTACTCAAAAGGGTAAATGGATATGAAACCAATGGTGTTATGACCCAACCCAAAATTGAATGCAATCGAATATGATAATGTAATCTTTTCAATTCAATGAATCCTAACTAAAGTAAGGAGAGAGTTTCCATTCACTTCCAACAATGCAAAAAATTGATCACTAAGAGAAAATATAACAAATTCTCTAATGCACTAATTTCATCAAGAAAAACTAATGCAAATCAATTCCAAAACAATTTTTTATTTTTGTGTTTTTAAAACAAGCATAAAAACATCTAAATTCAAATCAAAGAAAACTGATCTAAATCTACGATTGATTTTTCAAAATGTAAACTATGCAGTTGTAATCTATGCACAATTCACTCATATTCTGAAAATGAGAATTCTAATTATGAAAATGTGATCTATGCAAGAGAATTCTCAAACACAAGATGATTCTAATGTAATCTAAGAACCAATCAAGTGCAAGTAAAGAAAATTGGGTAAGAGTTCCAAAGATCAAAAATAAAAATACTCAAAGGCGATTAACACTCATACACAATTTAGCCCCCCCCGGTGAATGAGGGGGAATTTTTTTTGCAAAAAAAGAAGCAAAAAGATGAAAAATTGTGAAAAGACTGAGACAAACCTCCAAGTAATGACCAAAGGAAATCAAATTAAGAATTTCTAAAAAAAGAGACTCAAAACACCCAATTAACTTAACGGAGATTGATGAGATGAAAAATTTGCTGAAAGAAACTCATAAACAAGGCTTTTTGACAGAAAAATACAGATCTGGGTAGATGCTAAGAATCCTAAATCAAATCTAAACTAAAATGAAAGAATAAATCTAAAGTTTTTCAAGACTTTTAACAGGGTCTGCAACAATGTGTTGTCCTCAGAAAAATTCAAGAAAAACAAAAAAAACTTCAAAACTTTTCAAATAAAAGTAGATCTAAGTTACCCAAGCCCGTACAAATCAATCAAAAATCAGAAAAAAGCATTTTCTCAAATCAAAACAAAGGAAAATCCAAACAAGTTATTTCCCCAGTGGAGTCACCAATTTGTTGGCCGGATAAATCGATCTTGCGGACAAGATCGATCTCCCTAGTGTCAGAAGACAATCTAGCAAAAAACGAACAACTAAGTTTGTCTTTCTCTAAATATATTCATTTTACAAATAAATGCTATGAAGGTGTCGATCCTACCTTGGATCCAAATTCTTATTTGCGGTCGTAGTCTTTCCGTCGCATCAGTAGTTCTTTTGTCGCAAAAATAATCCTTCCGTCTCAACAAGAGTTCTTTCGTCGCAACAATAATCCTTCCGTCGCAACAAGAGTTCTTTCTTCACAAGAAAGTGTCGTCTTTCGTCGCAAGAAAGTGTCATCTTTTGTCGCAACAAAGTGTCATCTTTTGTCGCAATAAAGTGTCATATTTTCTCGACCTGCAATCATAAACAAGCAAATATTAAATAGCACTTGTATAACAAATAATTATAAAACATCCCAGGGAGCCACAGGAAAGAACAAAAAATGGGCTCTAGTGAAATGGACGACTATCTGTAAGCCAAAAAATGTCGGCGGATTAGGAATTCGCGATCCTCAGCACAGTAATGCCATAATGGGGGCCAAGATCTGGTGGTAATGGTTATCCATGCCTCACAGCCCATGGGAAAAGCTATGGATTGCCAAATACGCCAATCATAGACCCACTGCAGATCTCATTTGGCTGACCTTAGCAGATGCAAGCTCACTGATCTAGAACGCTGCCAAACAACACCGCCTCCTGATCCAAGAGCACAGTTTTTGGGAAGTGTGTGACGGTTGTACAACCCGCTTTTGGACAAATTCTTGGCAACAACAGCCTAAACTACTCACCTCCATTAACTCGCAGCTTTAGCCGGAAGTGATCACTCCCCTTTAGGCCACAGTTCATCATTTTTGGGAGGAGAATCCCATTCAAGGTTTCAAACAATGGAAATTAGTGGCTCTCTACCTGAACTAGCAGCAAGAGTAGGCTCACTCAGCTTTAGATGCAGAATTAATTGGCAGGAAAATCAGACACTCAGAGAAGCAGGACATCCTTCGATGGGGTTACACTTCAAAAGGCAAGTTCACTACTCAGGAGGCCTACACTTTGCTAACTCAGAATCAAGACCCCATCGACCCCATCTGGAAAGAACTATGGTCTCCGCTTCTATGGCCTAAGGTCTCTACGTTCATGTGGCTTCTCTGTCATAAGAGAATCCTCACATGGGACAATTTAATCAAGAGGGGTTTTATAGGACCTTCCAGATGCCCCAATTGCAACAACCAGGAGGAAACCATCCAGCATCTCATGATCTCCTGCCCTCTGGTTGCCTTCATATGGGATAATCTAAGTCTCAAATGAAGAAGGGATGGCAGAAGCTCGGAAGATCTTAATTCTATCATTCGAAACTGGCCCGCCGCTCCTTACAAAAGTATTCTCCTCAAATCTCTTTGGAAGCTTATCCCAGGACTCACCTTCTGGACTCTCTAGAAAGAACGGAACAAGCGAATCTTCAAGAACCAGAGCACCCCACAAGAATTCCTCTGGAGCAATCTCTACAGAAACCTATAGGAAACCTTGGTGCTCCAACAATGGCAACATGATGACTTTCCAACGCAGCCCATCGAAAGACTCATATGGGACAACTGGAAATTCAAGCTCACACTTGATCCATTGTCAATTTACCCCCATGGACCTCAACCGGATGTTATGGGTAAATGGTTCCCCCCCCCAGCTGGCATTCTAAAGCTCAACTTTGATGGAGCCTCCAAGGGCAATCCAGGGGACGCAGGTTATGGAGGAATATTCAGAGACCACAAAGGTAACCCTATGCTTATCTACTATGGATCTATTGGTTGGGATACCAAAAATTCTTCGGAGTTAGAGGGATTATGGCAGTGGATGCAGCTAGCACAGCAACATAATTACTTCCCCATCGAAATTGAGGGTGACTCGCAAATCCTCATCAACATAATCCATAAGCTTCTCATGGGTACTCCTCCCTCGCGTGTAGCTGACAGTTGGAGAATCGCAGCCAGACTGGAAATTATAGCAGAATGGATGCAACAGAACAAAGCCATCTTCCTCAAGCATGTAAGAAGAACAGGTAACCAGGTGGCTGATCTTCTGGCAAACAAAGGAGTTACGAGTTCCAAAACTCTAACAGCAGGACCCCTCTCCAGTCTCAATGATAAAAAACTCCTACAGGACTGCACTCAGTTGGTGCATCAAGACAACAACACCCCGGATGCAGGTGAAATTGGGTGATGCGATGGCTATAAGCCTCTGGGACGGCACATGGCAAGGCCACATGGCCACCCGCAGGCTGTAGTTAAGGAGCTCTAGAGTGATTAATTCCCTGGGCTATCACCATGTGCGGCATTTACGTCGGTGTGGAGGTCAAGGCCGCAAGCATAGCATAATGCCACTCTCTGGTTCTTCGTTTTCACTCTTCGTCTCTGCGTCAGGGTCCTCGGCTCTGTCTCAGCTCAATTTGGTGGTCTCCATGCCGAGTTGGTTCTTTCCTGTTGGGTCTGGCTGTCCTCCAGAGGTTGAGCTTCCCAACTCTCGTACCTCCCTTAGTAGGCGCTGTTACTTGGGTTGCTGTCTGGATTTTCTTCCTGGTTTTCACTTCTCGCATAGCCCATTCTGCCCTCTGCAACTCACCTCACCACTTCAGCACAATTTGACCTCCCCCTCCCTATCGCCTACTGCTAACTCATTCCACTCTCTCAGGCTTCGTGACGATATGCCCAGGCTCAAGCACCGTCTGAGATGTCGTCGGGGCAGCACCAGAGCTCGCCCTTCTGGCCAGCGTCGCCCCCTCTCCACCAGTATTTCATCATCTTCTTCTGAGAGCTTCCATGGATGGTATCCCTCCATGCACAATGGGCGTGGGCATGGAAATGGACGTAGACTCCCTTCCCCTCCCATCTGTGGTGCCTCTGCTTCTTTGTCGCCTCCACGCTCCCGTCCCGCTACCTCTGCCTCTCTTCTTAGCCCGTCTACTACCCATTTTCATTTTCAATGCAAAACCAATCGCCCCCTGGTTATAGCGACTGTTACAGTCACCTTCAAGGAAATTCCAGAGGCAATTCCTGAACCCTCCTCTCTTGCGCATCCAATTCACAAGCTGACCACCTCCGACCTTGTGCAGCCCACTCAAACCGTGGACAAAGGTGCTCCTCTCAAGGCAGGTGATTGCAGCTCGAGTCTTCCTCAGGAGAAAGGCACGCAGGATAGAGGTAGTGATGCAGGTGCAACAGTAGCTCAAAAATGCTCCGTTCCAGATGACGATGATGGTTATTGGTGCAGGATTGAAGAAGAACCCCCCTTAGAGGATTATGGTCTCTAGTGTAGGTGGCAATGTCCAAGTAATTTTGTTTAGTTCTTTTGTCTTTTTGTTGTTCTGGGAAGTCATAGTTTTTTTGGCATGTTATAGCTGGTTTCCTCCATCGAGGCAGCTCACAAACACTGCTCAGGTTGGTTTCCCCTTGCGGGCAACCCAATTTTGTTACTTTGCTGAACTTATGAAGCCTCTGATGGCCTGCATCAAGACGACCATGGACTAGTTGTACCATATGTTTCATTAATAGAATTTAACCTTAGAAAAAAAAAAAAATTATAAAACATACCTATCATAGTGATCAAGGAATCTATGAAATAAATGATCAAACGACAGCTTATTGAAATAAACAATCGAATGACAATTTATTGAGAAAAACAAAACTTGATTGTATTAATCTTAAAATAACAGAAGAACCTTACAACCTTAGCCTTGATGTTGAACAGGCTTTCCCGGGGTCTGAAGCAGGAGTCTCCTCTACTTTGATAAGTATTTCACTCTTCCTCCAGGAGCACATAGAGGTATGTGATATTTCCTCTCAAAATCTCAGCAGAAAGAAGTCTAAATCTCAACAGCACTTCAAATCAATCACACATAAAGCTTGAAATCCCTTTGAGGCTACCCAATGCCTCTTTTTATAGAGCAGATGAGGAGGTTAGGGTTCCACCTTTGAAGGGATAGAATCCTCCTTCAAAGGGATAGGCTCCTCACATCAAGGGATTAGTTTCTTAAGGTGAGGGATGCATGAAACTTATTAAAGCGTACTCATCCCCAAAAAATCTCATCTAGAACCTTCTAGAATTGGCCTCAAATCAACTTTTTAAGTTTTGTTTCTCACTTTTTTGACTTTGAGAAGGGTACGTAGGCATTGCAAGGGAAAAATATGTTCTGGAATGTAGGTAAGCAGTGTATTACCTGCGTACCCAAGCCAGGAATGCAGGCAGGCTTCATGTTACCTGCGTACCTAGGGTTTTTGAGCTTTTATTGGGTTTTCTCTTGAGTTTAGGGCTTGGAACGAGGAAAAAAGGTTGTAAGACTTGAAGAGGAGGCATGTATGAGTGTTAATGAGCTCATACAATCAGCAGAATTTCAAGGTGATAGTTTTTAGTGCAACACCATATCCCAAGGTCTGTCTGGAATAGGTAATGGAATGTACAAACCTGCATTTTGACTCTTCCCTTTTGCATATTAACAAATTTTACAATTATTCACATACTTTTCCACTTCAGATCTCATCTTTGGCCAAAAATAAAAATGACTTATTTGCTCATAAGTCTTATCAACACACAAATGTCCAGCAAGTCCACCACTATGTTTCTCCCTGATTAAATTTTCTCTCATAGAAAAATTTGGTATGCATAACTAATTTATTTTGAACAATAAACCCTCTTGCAAGGAATAATCTAACCACTGACTTCTGTCTATCAAAACAGGATTACAACATGCTTCAAATGCTTCTTTGAAATCCAAATCTGTCTTGTAGAGTTCTTTAAGAAAATCAAAACCTAACACTTCAATTTGACTTTCTTGAACAAGAATACTTTTCCTACTCAAGGCATCAGTTACCTTGTTTGCTTGACCACTTATATGCTTCAATACAAAGTTAAAAATTTGAAGATATTCAACCCATTTTGCATGTTTTTGATTCAATTTAGGCTATTGCATAATATACTGTAAAGCATGATTATCTGAATATAGCATAAATTCTTTAGACATTAAATAATGTCTCCACTTCTTCAATCACTGTGCAATTGCTTAAAATTCCTTGTCATAAGAACAATACTTCCTCCCTGTCTCATTTAGCGTCTCACTGAAATATGCTACAGGTCTGTCTTCTTGACTTAATATAGCTCCAATGGCTTCCCCAATGGCATCACATTTTACTTGAAATGGTTTATTAAAATCAGGCAAAACTAAGACAGGTTTCTCAGTTATCTTTTGCTTCAAGAACTGAAAATTTCTTTCAGCTTCAGTAGTCCACTTAAATGGTTATTTTTCCTTCTTTATGGTTTCAATGGTAGGTGCATTGATCTTACTAAAATTCCTTATGAATTTTCTATAAAAACTAGCAAGACCATGAAAACTTCTTACCTCAAAATCACTTTTTGGTGAAGGCCACTCCACAATTGCCTTTATCTTCTCTAGATCCATTTTTAATCCTTCAGCAGAAACAACAAAACCTAGATATACCAATTCTTCTTTCATGAATGGACATTTCTTTAAATTTATCAGTAACTTCTCTTGATGTAACTTCCTTAAGACATAATTAAGATGTCTCAGGTGTTCTTCTTTTGTTTTGCTGTAAATTAATATATCATCCAGATATACTATTGGAAATTTACCAATAAATTCCTTTAATACTTCATTCATGAGCCTCATAAATGTACTAGGTGCATTTGATAAACCAAAAGGCATTACCATCCATTCATACAATCCCTCATTTGTTTTAAAGGCTATTTTCGATTCATCTCCTTCCCTTATCCTAATTTGATGATACCGACTTTTCAAATCTAATTTTGAAAAATATCTTGCTCCACTCAAACAATCCATCAAATCTTCAATTCTAGGTAAAGTAAATCTATACCTAATTGTTATCTTGTTAATTTCTCTTGAATCAGTGCACATTCTCCAACCTCCATCTTTCTTCAGGTTTAATACTGTAGGTACTGCACAAGGACTCAAACTTTCTCTGATCAAACCTTTGTCAATCAATTCCTGTACTTGCTTTCTGATTTCTTCATTTTCTGTAGGAGTCATTCTGTAAGCTACTTTGTTTGGAAAATTTGATCCTGGAATCAAATCTATCTAATTGCTGATTCTTCTTACATGTGGTAATTCATTAGGCAAATCATCCATAATAATATCACAATAATTCTCCAACATTTCTTGAATTTCAATTGGAAAATTAGAAATTTTAGTAGAAGTAAATACTACCTTAGGTTTGCAAACTAAAGCAAAATTTACCTCATCATCTTCATTTTGTTGCAAGTATTCTTTTCCACTCAATAATAAAGCCTTTGGATCAGACTTTTTACTTGATGCATCTTCTTCTTCCATAGGTAACAATGTTTGATTCATACCATCTTTGAAAAACTTGTAAGTGTTTCTCTTTCCATCATGTACTGCTGCTCTGTCATACTGCCAAGGTATACCCAGCAATATGTGACACACCTCCATAGGCATCACATCACACATGATTTTATCTTTTTAACTGCCCATTTGCAATTCTATTTCACATTGTTCCTTTACTATCAGTTGATTTCCTTTCTGAAGCCATGACACCTTGTAGGGTGTTGGATGTTCCCTTGTCTTCAATTTCAACTTCTCTATCACCTCTGTAGAGACCAAATTATCTGTACTGCCACTATCAATTACCAATTGACAACATTTCCCTTGAACTTTGCACACACTTCTGAACAAAGTCTTTCTCTGTGTTGGTTCAACAACTTCCTTTTTTTGTTTTAACAAAACCTTGTTAACCACCAAAGATTCTCCTTTCTTTGGCACAATTTATTTCTCTGTTACAGGCAACTTTGCTACTTCTTCTTCAGCCTGAGAAAAAATTTCATTTCTCTGGTTTGTCCCCACATTCTCTGGACACTCATAGGCTCTATGTCCTAATTTTTACATCTGTAACATCTGACTTCTCTTCCTCTATTTTTGCCTCCTCTTCCTCTGTAAGGACTCCTTCTGCCACTTGTATCACCTTCTGTGGGTGCATATTGAGGTGAGCTGCTGCTAGCTCCATCTCTTGGTGTTGTAGATCTTCCTCTACCACCTTGACTTCATTTTCCTCGGAAAGTACCTCTTCCTTTGGCAGATTGATTTCTTATGAGTTTTTCTTCAGCTTTTAAGGCCATCTGGTAAGCCTCTTCTACTGTTTTAGGAGACAATATACTTATCTCATCTTGAATCTCCATTCTGAGACCATTTATGTACCTGGAAATCTTCTTTGCTATATCTTGAATTTGTCCTGCTCTTATGCTCACTTTGCAAAATTCTTCTGTGTACTCTTTTACTGTCATTAATCTCTGTCTAAGATTCTGCATTTGTCTAAATAATGAAAGCTGATAATCACTAGGCAAAAACTTACCTCTCAACTTTGCTACCATTGTGTTCCAATTCTTGATTGGCTGCTTACCAACTCTCCTTCTTTCTGCTTGCACTCCATCCCACCAAAGTGCTGCATGTCCTTTCAAAATTGTGACAACAAAATTAACTCTCTTTTCTTCACCCATCTCTTCATAATCAAAGAATTTATTCATTTCATTGATCCAGTCTATCAACTCTTCTGGATTCAATCCTCTTGCAAAAGCTGATACTTCAAGTCTAGGCTTGGATGTAGATCCTAAAACTGATTTAAATAATCTCATATCAGGAGTAAGCTCAACATTTTCTTCTTCTTCTTCTTCGGCTTCAGGATCTCTTTGTTGTCCTGCTTCTATTGCTCCCAATCTAGCTTGAATATGCTGCATAGTCTCTAGTACTTCAGCATTTGCAACTGGTATACCTCTTCTTCTACCAGCACCACCTCCTCCACCAATTCTGACAACCATGTTGGATTTCTTTTTCTGACTTTTGGAAGCTTGTTCAGTGTCTGAAAAATGCTCTGAAGACTGCTCTGATACCACAAATGATGGCAGTGTGGGTGCAGGCGTTAAGGAGAGCTGTTCAAATTTAGTTACAATGCTTTCTAACTCAGGAGGAATTTGTCCCTGATCTCCTTTTCCACTCTCGGTCATCAAACTTTATTAGATTGGTTGATAAAACTAATAAAATGACCTAAGGAAGCTAAAGTCCCCTTATCTTTCTTCAACATAAGAATTCATATTAAACAATGTTTAAAATCCACATGCGGAAGCAAAATCCCCTTTTACCCTTCGGAACATTATAATGCACTTTAAACAATGTTTAAAGACCTTCGGAAATATAATAATTGATTGTTAAAACAATGTTTTAAACCTTGTCGGCAATGTATTTCTGAACTTCAAACTCTTAATAAAGCTCTATTGAAATAATATTAAAACCTTTGGATATGGGGTTTCGGACTTCAAAATCCTTTAATAAAACTCTATTGCATAAAACGTCGGGTCCATACCTTTTATTATCCTCCACGCAACTATCCATGCGACCACCGTTGGATCTCCGACGATCACAATCGGACGGCTATCGCATTCAAATTACTCCGGTGACTTATCAACAAAAAGTCACGCGAAATCGGAGGTTTCGTTACTGTGACGTGTCGTGATACTATTTGATCGCGTTCAATTGAATTAAAACTGGTCACACACCAAAAGCTGTGCGACAACAGTGGCTAGTTTTCTGAAAACCGCTTAACCTGCAAACTTTGTTTAAATCGCGTTTGAAGACGGATTTTCGCCGGATTTCAGGGTTAACTTCAATTTCTCTTGAAACCTTCCTTCCTTTCCACTTTGTAACTCAACCAATATAAATCTATTATCACTATCTGATCTCAAGCAAATAGAACATAATTCCCTCAAATTCCTTACACACAGAAGTTAATACACACTTCAAAGTCTACACAGAAAACATGAATCAAATGGATTTTCAGATAAATGATGGATTTTGAAGAGTTGAAACTCTCCGGGAATTTTCCAAGCATACGACAGATAAACAAATACTGCAATTTTATTAAATCAGAGGAAAATCCTCTCAATCAATTCTTCTACTACCCAAATTCGATTTCCTCCTTCTCAGAGGTTACATTTATAGATTTTTACATAACAGTCGACCTCCTCTTGAGGATTGAATTCTCATATTTTAGACAAAATCATAATTACATAATATCTTCCCTAAATCTATCAACTGAAGGCTAAATATGCTGAATCTAATCTAAAACTGCTCAATCTTCCTAAATACTAGTTCAACCCTATCTAGTACTATTGTAAATTGACAGCTAAAGGTACCAACACCTTTTCTTGTAACTTTTTTTTTTGGATTTTTGGAATAATTAATGAAGCCTTTTGTCTCTAAGCCTCATGCCCTTGCATCAACTGAACTTGTGACTGGAAGAAATCACATTGGTTGAGTTTGGCGTAGACCTTGTGCTCTCTTAGCAATTGCAATAATTATTTTAAATTTTCTTCATGTTCTTCCTTATTTTTAGAGTAAACCAAGATTTCATCTATGAAGACTAAAAAAAACCTATCTAAATATAGATTGATGACATTGTTCATCAAACACATAAATGTTGTTAGAGCATTTGTGATTCCAAATGGCTCTTCCACAAAATCATAATGTCCATATATCGTTTTGAAAGTTGTCTTATGGATATATTCACCTTTAATGCAAAATTTGTGATAACCAGACCTAAAATATATCTTTGAAAATACCACAGATCCTCTCAGTTGATCAAACAAGTCATTGATCGTAGGCAATGGGTACTTTTTCTTTATTGTGGCTTTATTTAGCTGCAGGTAATCAATACACAACCATAGTGTGCCATCTTTATTTTTCACAAATATTGTTGAGGCTCCCCAAGGCAACACACTGGGCTAGTTAAACCAACCTTGACCTCTCGTGGGGTTTCTCTTGTAGTGTACACATTTCCACAATTATTTTCCTAACATAGCTGAAATTGGAGCCCGAGTCAATCAAAATCGAAACAGGTTGGTTAATGACCATACCTTTCATCTCGATCGTTGAATCTTAATGATCGATTTCCATGTTGTCTAATGCAACATAGATCCATGGAACTTTGCGAGCCACATCATTCACAATTTTTTCTTCTTGTACATTACATATCCTTGGAACATTTTACTATTTTTGTTGAGGGAAATACCTACACGTACGGTTTTCTCCACATGTCCAAAATTGTATGGGTCCTCTCTTGATCCCCTCGGTTTGATATCTTGCTTCCTTAGAGAATTGATATCTACTAGCATTGGTATATTTATGTTGAAATTTACCCTTGGTGTGTGTAGTGAACTTCATGTTCTTTCCCCCTGGTTGTTGTTATGAAGATCTATGTCATTTTCCCTTAAACTTGGGCTTACCTCTTGATTTCCAACCAAATCAGAACTTCGTATTATTCTTGGATTGTTTATAGTGGTACCTAATTTTTAGAATGGTGTCTTCCAATGTTTTTGGCTCATCAATCTCAATTTTTTCCTTGAAAGCCTATGACAACCCACTTAGGTATCTCTAAATCTTTACCTTCTCATCCTTAATGTAAGACACATACCTCATAAACTCCAAGAATCTATTAGTGTTATCATTGACTGTAAGTTGTCCTACTTTATGGCCTTGAAACACCTTAAGCTTTTTGTCATAGTACCTTTCAAACAACTACTTCTCCCAAAAATATATCTCAAATATCCTCCATTACAATTCTTTCTCTAATTTCTTTGACATTCCTCGAGTATTCCCACCAGATACAAGCTTTTCCTTTCAAGCTGAAAAAATGGCTACTTGTGACATAACTTGACCCCTTAGGGTAAATATGCAAGACAAACTGTCTTTGCTCCGGGCCTCTTGACACCCCTACTCCTAATGTATGGCTTCCCCAAGAAACAATTTTCCCGGATGATGTGTCATGCATCTAGGACCTCATGGTGATTTGGGTTACCGAACAGATCCTTCCCCTCGAAACCTCACCTGTCGGCTGACAAATTGCCACCTCTACGAGAAAATTCCACGTCATTTATTCATGCCATCCTCTGCGGGTATTTACCCAAAACGTTTCTTCCTTATAGGGTTCCTACCTACGGGATCTGACCTTTCCCAAGTGGTGTAAACAATGCCCTGAGCTCAACTTGAAAGGATTCTGCGTGTCATCCGTAAGTGACCCACTAGACACCCGGGATGCCACACTGCTGCCCACGTGTCTTCAAGACATCATGTCAGTATTATATCCACGCTAAAGGGAAAGGAATCCATTGTTTATTGAAATTCATACTGGTTCCCCATTAGTGTTTGGACCCACGAGCCTAAGACATAATAAGCAATTATTCACGTAGCTCCCTAAGGTTGCAACCTTTCGAGTTCCCGCGGTGGCCCCTCCTCATGACTGCCTTCCCTCACCCAATTGTCTGGGTAATAGAAGAAATTTTGTCACCATATCTTGAAATAACACTTGTGCTATTATGTCATTAAGTCCCTAGTTCGTAATTTAAATTACCTTCCGACTTCTCGCCCTACTATCTCCTACCCTGTCATTCTGACCAATCCCATGAAGGGAATCTCCTTCCACCAATTGTGAGTCTCCTTTGACTAGGGTTTTGACTGTTCTGAGGGGTATTATTGGCCCAAAATTTTCTATAAGTTCATGTAATCCTACCCTTGAGCTAAAATAAGGCTTTCCTAATCCTTCCTTCCATGAATCAGTCGAAGGTTCTTGACTTTTCACTATGCAATGCCTCAGAAGGAGGACTTGGAAACCCTCTCGGTTGCTAGCTCCACTGCTGCATAAAATTTTCTGAACTATCTTTGTTGGCTATGAATTTCCCTGAGGATTCTGGTAGACCTCCAGATGATACTTACTAGTTCACTGCAATGCTGATCACGTGCTCAAAAGTATGCTGAAAAATGAAAGTTATTGAAATGGTGTGGAACCTGAATGACCATGTATATCTATCTGTTCTGAATCCTGTAAAACTCGTTTCATGGAAAACTGACACTGTAAGCTCCCATAAATATGTTCTGTCCGTTTTTTCAAACATGCAATTTTTTTTGAAAAAAAAGCAGGACAACCCAGTCATAAGTCTGTAATGCTGACTAGGCAGCCCACTTGGCAAGTTGACTGGTCAAAGTGATTTTCTTTGGCGAATTAGGTGGTGCTAAGTGGCACAATCTCAGTGGTTTTTTGGGCAAATTTTGATTGGTTAATTGGTGGCCAACCACAAGCTGCCACGTGGCCTAGCCAGGGGCGCCACATGGTAGCCCGAGGGCCACCAAAAGTATGGTCAAGGATCGAGCGGAGCGGGCAGGGGATGAAACCATGACCTCCTTTGTAACAACGCCAAGAAATACCACTGAACCTCCATGTATAGAAATTAATTGTAGAAAAATTATTAAAAAACAGAAAATAAACAATAACGAGAGCATAAAACATAAAACATAAAACATATATACATAGATTTTTTTCCCCTAGATCCAAAATAGAGACTACCATTTTGATTTTTCATTATAGTCCTTTTAGTGTTACAACACATATATATACATGTCGAAGCATTCAAAAAACCCCAATCCATTAACCCTAGATTAGAACATAACCATAGTTCCCTTGACTGGATCTGCAAAATACTAGGGGTAGAAAACCATCATGTCCCATAACCATGTGCAAACCCACGCACAAAACCATATGCAGGTCTGCCCACCTAAAATAGGTTCCAAAAAAATTTTTGTGGGGCGCTGCCCCATACCCCATCCAGGGGGGGTTGCCGCCCCCCTCTAACCCCCCACTTCATGCCTGCTTCTAGTCGTGGAAAGAATATAACACAAACCCACCATTCTCCCACTTGTTGTTTTCTTTCCATAGGGGGCCACAAGAGAGCTTAGTCATTAGTCCAGCCCTGCAACACCCATTGTTTCTCTACACCAGGAGAACTTCTCAGTGCTCACAGAATTTTTCAATGCATTTGCAACATTCTTCAAAATTTCCACCTTTACCAGCAACACCTTTTTATCCTCAACCATATCTCTCACAAAGTGATTGCGAACATCAATTTGCTTTGTCTTTGAATGATAAAAATAGTTATTAGCTAAGAAAATTTCACTTTGGCTATCACATTCTATCCTTATAGCTCGCTGCACCAACCCCATACTTGAACACAATCTCTGCAACCAAATTGCTTCCTTGCTTGCATGAGTGGCTGCCATGTATTCTGCCTCTGTAGTTGAAAGATCCACTACATACTATCTTTTACTCATCCAATTGATTGCACCTCCAAATAGGCTAAACATATACCAACTTGTAGATCTTCTTTGGTCTAGATCTCCAGCCCAGTCTGCGTCAACAAAATCATGAATGTCCAAAAATATGTCCAATCCTTGTATTCCCTAGTAGCACAAACCATAATCGCCAGTGTCATGCAAATATCTAAAAACCTGCTTCATTGATGTCCAATGCTCCTTCCCTGGTTTTGACATAAATCTTCTCAATACTCCCACTTCATGTGCAATTTCTGGTCTAGTACAGACCATTGCATACATTAGTCTACCCACTGCACTTGTGTATGGAGCACATGACATATCCTCCTCTTCTTCTTGTGTCTTGTGAAACTATTCAACAAATAGATTTACACCTACAGGAATAGGAACATTCACCGATTTAATATCTTGCATATTGAACCTTTACAATATTTTCTCGACATACTTCCTATGGTTTAACCATAGCTTCCTCTTTGCCCGATCTCTCTTAAATTTCATGCCCAAAATGTAGTTTGCAACACCAAGATCCTTCATTTTGAATTTGGAGAACAATTGGGTATTCAAATCCTGGATAATTTATTTTTCATTTCCAACCATCAACATATCATCCACATACAAGACCAAATAAATAACACGATCTCCAATTAATTTAAAATACACACAACGATCCTCTTTGCTTCTGGTGAAGCCAAGACCCCGTATATAGGTATCAAATTTTTGATACCACATCCTTGGTGACTGTTTTAACCCATACAAAGAATTTTTTTAACCTGCATACCGGTTCTTACTTACCCTTCACCGCAAAGCCTTCAGGTTGCTTCATGTAGATCTCCTCTTCTAGATCCTCATGAAGAAATGTTGTCTTCACATCCATCTGCTCTACCTCAAAATCAAATGCAGCAGCAACAGATACAAGTAATATAATAGAAGTAACCTTGGCAACAAGAGAAAAAACATCACCAAAATCAATCCCCACACTTGGGAATAACCTTTTGCTACCAACTGAGCTTTGTGTTTCTCCACCTTTCCTTATGCATTCATCTTCTTATTAAACAACCATTTTCTCACGATGGTATTCCTTCCTGCCGAAAACTCCACCAGATCCCATGCCTCATTTTTGTGCAAGGATGCCATTTAATCAACCATGGCCTCCTTCCATATTTTTCCATCCTCTGAGTCCACTACCTCCTTGATAGTTATGGGATCATTTCCAGTGATAGTTAAAGCAAAATTTGAACAGAAAGAAGATGGACTATACCTTTCTGGCTGCCTTCTTTCCCGAACTGATCTTCTCACGACTGGAGTTTCTGGCTCTTCCTCTTCTGAATCTTGTTCTGTTGTAGAGTCTGATTCATCCTCCTTTAGCTCAAACTCTATGTTCTCAGGTTCCTTTGGTAGAAATTCATGTTTAACAACATCTTTCACCTCTCTAAACACCACATCTTTGTTTTACACAACCTTACTTGTTTATGGGTTCCAAAGCTTATGACCTTTTAAACCATCCTTACACCCAATAAAGATGCACCTTTCAGATTTATTATCCAACTTGGTCCTTTTCTCCTTTGGAACATGTACATATGCATCACATCCAAATATCCTCAGATGTGAAAGAGAGGGTTTCTTACCAGTCCATACCTCATGTGGAGTCTTATCCTCCAATGCTGATGAAGGTGATCTGTTAACCAGGTAACATGTAGTCTCCACTTCCTCTGCCCATAATTCTTGTCCTAACTCGGTACCACCGAGCATGCTTCTTTCCTTTTCCATTAGTGTTTTGTTCATTATTTCTGCAACTCCGTTTTTTTAAGGTGTGTATGGATTAGTATTCTATCATGCTATACCACACTTCTTACAAAACTCTTCAGATTCCTTCTTGAAGAACTCTCCACCATTATCTATCCTCAACACCTTTATCTTCTTCTCTATCTGGTTTTCCACTAGATCCTTA
This sequence comes from Pinus albicaulis, assembly GCA_034641835.2. Classification (NCBI taxonomy): domain Eukaryota; kingdom Viridiplantae; phylum Streptophyta; class Pinopsida; order Pinales; family Pinaceae; genus Pinus; species Pinus albicaulis. The sequence continues at coordinate 19,265,832 of CM076583.1, forward strand.
AATTCTTTAAATTTGTCACAGACTTAAGATTTCTTCCTTAAGCAGTGTATCCATGTATTCCTTGAGAATTCATCTATGCATGAAACGTAATACACATACTTACCCTTTGATGGAACCAAAACAGGTCCAAACACATCACTGTGCACAAGCTCTAATATCTTGTTCGCCCTCTTAGCACCAGAAGGAAAACTCACCTTATTCTGAATCCCATATGCACAATGTTCACAAAAATTGAAATCCAAAGAGAAATTAGACATAACTTCTACCATACCATTACCATGCAGTATCCGAAGGCCCTACTCTCCAATATTTCCAAGCCTTTGATGCCATAGCATAGTCTTACCTTGAGAGACCTCTAGGCTTTCCACTTCACTTTCAGGAACCACATAACTGCAACACCCATCAATAAAAATGATACCTTGAAGCTTGTACATAGTTCCAATCTGAACTCGCATTAATACCAGTGCTCCTCGAACTATCTTTTAGGTATATTTATTGAACACTGTTTTTACACCTACATCATCCATATTGCTTACAAAAATCAGATTTCTGGCCAATGCAGGAATATGCACAACACCAGGAAGTGTTCTAATCCTTCCACCTTGTAGCTTCAGCTTGAATTTTCCACATCTAGTGATTCTAGCCTTCCTATCATCCCCTAAGAAGACACAACCACCATCATACTTCTCATACTCGCAAAACCACTCTCTATGGGGAGTGAAGTGAAAGGATGCACCTAAGTGAATCAACCATGCCTCATGATCTACATGTGTATTTGAAGAAGAAGCCAAATACAAATCCCTACCTTCATCTAAGGTGGTTTTTGCCTCTGCAGAAGGAGCATCATCAGATCCCTTTCCTTTCTCTGGAGCTTTAGATCTGTAGTCCTTTATGAAGTGCCCTTCCTTTCCACATTTCCAGCACACCTTTACATGCTTTCCTTGAGATTTATATCTCCCTCTAGATTTAGATATCCCAATAGAAAACTTATTTTTGTTTCTGTTCTGGGACCTTCCTCATACTCATATTTCTATGTCTCATTTCCTCCGACAACAAGGCTAAGACAATTTCATCAAAATTCAAGGTAGTTGTATTGCTACCCATTGCAATAAGTAGATTTTCCCACGAATCTAATAGAGAACATAAAAAACTGATGCGCTTATCTTCATATGAGATTTTAATATAAAAAAATGACAACTGACTTACCACAGTATTGAAGGCATTCAGATGCTCTGTCACCAAGTCTCCATTCTTCATCCTCAGGTTATACAGCTTTTTCCGTAGGAACAATTTATTCACCAAAGACTTAGATTGGTACAAAGTCCCTAACTTGACCCACAAAGTCTTCATCATAGCTTCCCCAGATACATTCAACAATACCGAATCTGAGATACACAACCATATTGTGCTCTTTGCCTTCCGATGCAATTTCGCCCAGTCTTCATCTGGCATTGTCGCTGGTTTAGTACTCGGATCTATCATGATCCACTGGTATTTGTCCACCAGCAGATCCTCCATATTGAGCTTCCACAACTAAAAAATCTGACCATTAAATTTCTTGATCTCTATCTTTCCACTGTTCGCCATATTCTTTCACTGCAAGAATCGATCCTGTAGATCTCCCACTAAACATGGTCTACCACAGGCTAGAGCAAAAAATCCCTCAGCAGCAAAGGCATTTCCTTGAAGCCAAAACAAATCTGATGCCAAATGTTGGTTTTAACCCTGTACATAAATGATCTACAAATGAATTCTTAAAAACAGAAAATAAACAATAGCGGGAGCGTAAAACATGAAACAAATATACATAGAGATTTTTCCCCTGAATCCCAAATTGGGACGACCAACTTCATTTTTCATTATATTCCTTTTAGTGTTACAACAAATATATATACATGTCGAAGAATTAATAAACCCCAACCCATTAACCCTAGATTAGAACATAACCATAGTTCCCTTGATCAGAAATACAAAATACCAGGGGTAGAAAACTATCATGGCCCAAAACCATGTGCAAACCCATGCACAAAACGATAGGTAGGTTCACCCACCTAAAATAGGGTCCAATTTTTTTTTCTTGGGGCGCTATCATGGACCTCATGCAGGGAGGCTACCTCCCCCTTGCAAACCCCCCGATAGGGGGGGAAACACCTGCTGCACCCAGTGCAAGTGAAGGGGTTCTATCGCCCCATGCTTCACACCTAATTCTAGTCGTGGAAATAATATAACACAAACCCAACATAGGCATGCATTGGTTCTTAAGCATATGGTTCAAAATATATAAGGTTTAATTTTCCAATCGGGTTGGGGGTGAGGGGCTAACCCCATCATTTTGTACTACAGGTGACCACACCCAGAGATCAAAAGTGTATTTTCTGAAAACCGGGGCTGACGCACCACCACGACTTTAACTACTGTAAGTGCTATTAACTCCCCCCACACATTTTTTTTTATATAAAAAAATATATAACACGCCAAAAATATATAGTTTGATTTATCAGAATTAAGGAATCATTAGGCGAATTAAGCTTTTGACAATTTCACCTGGAATTCTGGGAAATTGTCACCAAGTTAGCTGAATTAAGGGCGGAATTGTAGGATCGGTCCGGATTTTGGGGAAATTGTAGAACGATTAGTAGGAAAACTAGGGAGGCTCATAAATTCTCCAGTTTTTGACCAATTTCGAATCAGAAAGAGGCTAGACAATAACTTTTGGGTATTATGGAGCCATTGGAGAAGGTTTTAGAGCTATTTGAGCATTGTAAATGTATGTAAACACACTTTTGAGAATAATAGAAGAGGGCCAATCCATTGGAATCTGGACCAAGGAGACGTAGCCCAGGCGGGGTGAACTTCTTCATCATGTGATGTTGTGATGCTGTTTTGGTGATGTTCATGTCTATTATATGTTGTTGTTCAATGTTTTTTTAATGTTAATTTTTTCACGAAAATTTCATAAAAACTCATGGTTAAACTTGCAATTTACTCCATAAATCCCCAAGAACTTTAACATATTCTGAAGAGGAATTTAGCACAACAAAACTAATTTTCCCATTCATATCAAGTTTGGTATCAGAGCTTAGGTTATCTTTGTGCAAGAAGGATTTAACTGTTGCAAGTGCATTTGATGCTTACAAGGTTGAAGCTCAAGAGAGGAGAAGGAAAGCTTGTGGGTGCAGGATCTCAAGTTGGGACAAGGAAAAGGAGAGCAATATTGCCACAATATCCACCAAAAAATCCACCTCTAGTTGCAGTAGAATCTTTAGTAAGCATGGCTCATGAAGGAGGAACTAATAACATGCCAGATGATGAGAGAGATTTTAGGAAGGCTCCCTTTGACATGATAGAGATGGTGAAAGTCCTCTATAAGAGAGGAATTCAAGGCTGCACGGTGAAGGCTCCTAGCCTCCAAAGGGAGAAGGTTCTTTGGGAGGAGGTAACGGAAATGGTGATAAACCACCATCTACTCCACCATCATCCTCAGCACCATCTTCACCTTCATCTTCATCCTCTTCCACAACTACAACCCTTACTCATACTCATCAACATACCTCAAAAGGAATTGGTAAAAAACCCATGTTAAAAATTGATATTAAATTTGAGTTGCCTATGTATAGTGGTGAAGTGAATGCAGAGAAGCTTGAAAATTGGGTTCGTAAGTTAGAGGTCTACTGCAGGATTCAAAACCTTCAAGATGATGATACAAAGATTCAACTAGCTTCCTTGAGACTGGAGGGTGCAACACTAGTATGTTGGGAAGCCAAGACACAAGATGAGATAAAAAAAACATGGTAAAACCTCATTCTCTTGGTCTAATTTCATTGTTGCAATTAAAAGACAATTTTACCCTCTAGCATATATGCATAAATCCATCATGAACTGGCAGAAATTTAGACAAATTAAAGGTCAAAATGTGCAATATTACACCCAAGAATTTAGAATAAGGTTTCTTATGTTAGGTGTTTATTTGCAATCATAAGAAATGTTGCTGGAGTATATAGGGGGTTTACATACCTACCTAAGGCATACTATCCTTATGTTTAATCCCACTAGTATAGATGATGTTTGTGGGAAAGCCACTCACCTTGAGGCAAGAGGGAAAAATATTCCAGAAGAGGGTAAAAAGAAGCCGTTTAAGGGTGGAGAGAAAGGAAAGGGTTTCAAAGGAAAAGGAAATAAAAATGCATCTGTTAAAAATGAAGGAGAGAAAATAACATGCAAACATTGTTCCAAAGAGGGTCATGATGAGGACCATCATTGGAAGTTTCATCCAGAGATGAGGCCCAAGAAATTCAACAACAAGGGGAAACAAAAAACAACTGCAACCACTCAATAAGATTTGGGATCCGATTCGGGAAATGAAACTAAAATGAAAACCATGGGTATCAAAATATTGCTAGCACTAGTTCATCAAATTGTCACACTAGTACTCCAAATGAAGAAACAAGGATTGAATTATTCCATGTGAAGGTTATTGAAAAACATACAAAAATCGACACACTATTTGATAGTGGGTCTCAAGTCAATTTGATATTTGAATACTTAGTCAAGAAACTTAATCTTGAAACCATTCCACATCCCAAACCATACCCATTGGGCTGGGTATGCAATAACAAAAATTTACAGGTTACAAGAAAGTCTATTCTTCAGTTTTCAATCGCAACAAACTTCATTGACGAAGTTGAATTAGATGTTGTATCGCTTGATATTTCAGGATTTGTTTTGGGTAGTCCTTACCTCTATGATAGAAATTCCATCTTATATCGCCATGAAAACAAGTACCACTTGTTCAAAGATGGCGTGGAGAATATTGTGAGAGCTCATAGCAAGAAACTAAATATTTCATTATTTATTGCAAGATAAATGAAAATACTAGGGAATTCAAGCATGAATTTTGTGCTTCTTATGATTAAACCAAAGAATCATGTTGATTATGAAGCATTTCAAGGTTTTGATAAAAGTTTAAATCTGATTTGATTGAAGTGGTTAATAAAAATAATGAGATGTTTCAGGAACCAAAGGGATTACCTCCCAAGAGGGGAATCCAACATGAAATACAGTTGCAACAATATTGTCCTCTTCTTAACATTGGCATGTATAGGATTTCGGGGATGGAGAGTGGTGAAATAAAAAATCAAATTCAATAGTTGTTGGATAAAGGGATTATCTGACCAAGTAATTCGCCATGCGGGTCACCTATTATGTTGGTGCCAAATAAGGATGGAACATGGTGCATGTGTGTAGATTTTTGTGCATTGAACAAAATTACGGTAAAGAACCATGACCCAATTCCTAGGATTGATGATTTAATTGATAAATTGAAAGATGCAAAGAATTTTACTAAGTTGGACTTAAGGAGTGGCTATCATCAACTTATAATTTCTGAAGGTGACATGTGGACAACAACATTCAAAAGAAAGCAATGTTTGTTTGAATGGCTTGTTATTGATTTTGGTCTTTACAATGCTAAGGCTACTTTTATGCATGTGATGAATGATGTATTGAGGCCATTTATAAATGAGTTTGTGATAGTCTACTTAGATGATATCTTGATTTTTCAGTAAATCATGTGATGAACATGTCATGCATGTAATAAAAGTACTTGATGTCTTAAGAACAATTGTTTTTGAAGATGTCAAAATGCGAATTTGGTAAAACTTCTTTGGTGTACTTGGGGCATATTATTGGAGGAGGTTAGTTGAAGATAAACCCCTCTAAGGTTGAGTTCATTGTGAATTTTACAACGTCCAAGACTGTCATGGAGGTAAGGAGCCTTTTGGGAGCAACCCAATATTGGAGGAAGTTTATTTCTAACTTATCTTCTATGGTAGTTCCATTGCATGCATTGACTAGTGTGAAAAAGGTCTTCCAGTGGGGAGGTAAGTAGCAAAAAGAATTCGATGCTTTGAAAGAGAAGAAAAGTTCAACCCCAATACTTACACTGCCAGACTTGAGAAAACCTTTTGAGATTCAAACTGATGCAAGCAACTATGCCATGGGCACAGTCCTTATGCAACATGGTAATCCCATTTCATTTCATTCAGAAACTTTCAATGGTGTAGTGATTAACTATCCTACTTACGACAAGGAGATTTATGAGCTAGTTCAAAGTGTAAAAAAGTGGAAACACTACTTGATGGGAAAGGAAACCATCATACACACTGACCACCAAGAATTGCAATACTTTCAATCACAAACTAAATTGCAGCAATCAAGGCACTTTTGATGGATGGGTTCCCTACAACAATTCAACTTGGTCATCAGATATAAGAAAGGTATATGCAACAAGGTTGCTAATATGATTTCTATGCCTATTGTTAGTGTAGATACTTTACTCAAGCATAATTCTGTTTTGCATGAAAGTTATGTTGAGAAATATGCATTTGATAATGAATTTCAAGATGTTTATGAAAACTTGAGTCAAGGAAACCAAGTAGAGGATTTGGATTACCATGTACATAATAACTTGTTGTATCATTTAGGAAAGATTTGTATTCCAAATGGGGAGAGAGTGAATGTGATAAGGGAAGCACACACTTCTCTTATTACTGGACATTTCAGTGTAAGAAAAACAATGTCACATCTTCAGAGGTATTTTTATTGCCCTCGTATGCTTGAAAGTGTATCACGTTTTATTAAAGGTTGTTCATTATGTGCAGTTAGTAAGCATAACAATAGGAAGTTAGGATTGTAAACACCACTTCCCATACCTTCACGTCTATGGGAGAGTGTTTCTATGGATTTTGTAGGAGGTCTTCCATTGCCAAAAAGAGGTCATGATTATTTGTATGTAGTTGTGGATAGGTTCAGAAATATGTGTATATTAATGCCATGTAAAAATCAAATCACAGCTGAAAAAACAACTCAACTATTCTTTCAGCATGTTTGGGTTCATTTTGGGTTGCCCACATCCATTGTTAGTGATCGAGATTCTCGATTTGATGGGAATTATGGTCAAGTTTGTGGGACTTGATGGATACCAAGTTGAAAAAGAGTAAAACCTTTCATCCACAAACAGATGGTAAAACCGTAGAGATCAATCGAACAATCATACATCTTCTTCGAGGATACTTTAGAAAACATCCTAAGTTGTGGGATGAACAATTGCATTAAATTCAACATGCTTACAACCATGCAAAACACTCCTCTACACAAACATCGCCATTTGAGGCATGTCTTGGATACTTGCCTAGATCACCATTGGAATTCATTTTTGGGAAGGATGTTGCTATTGATGGCCATAACGACATGGACAAAGCCCAAAAGTTCATAGAACACATCCAATTGATACATCAAAAAATTCAAGATCAACTTGAAAAGAGCCAAGGCAAGTACAAAGCAAGGCACGACAAGCTTCGTGTAGATCACAAGTTCCAAGTTGGTGACGAAATTTGGCTTCACATTAGCAAAGAGAGGCTTCAAGGGGAAGGTGAAAAACATAAACCAATTTGTTATGGTCCTTTCAGAATTTTGGAAAAGATTGGTGATAATGCCTTCAAGTTAGATTTTCCTTCATACATGAAAATTTATTCTATTGCTAATGTTGAAAACTTAAGGTTGTATGAGCCTCCTTTCATTGAAGATCAAGGAGAACATGTTCATATTCCGTCCATTGAGGATTTTTCTCTTGAATACCTTAATGAGCTTCAACAAGACACCATTCTTGACAGTAGAACAATGACATCAAAACGAGGGAGTGTAGAATACCTTCATGTGGGACTAAAGGAACAAATCCAAGCAAGGAAAAATGTATCGAGATTGGAAAGGTGAGGGAACTGTACCTTCATCGGCTGAACAACTGAAAGTGATCTTTGGGGGTCCAAAAGCTTCCAGTGGGGAGGAGTGATCAGGTGCTCAAAATTATGCTCAAAATGAAATTTTTCGAAATGGTATGGAACCTGAATGAACACATAGATCTTGTTAGTTTCAGTATTTGCATCCTGCCATCAGTGATCAAAAATAATCTTTTCATGTCATGTTAGGGGTCTCACTCAATTTTTTTATTATCATTCCACTAGGTCATGAAACAATTTGGTCACTGATTAGGGTATTGAGATCATTAATAATCCTTTCACTTCCACGGTCAATGAACATCATCATGGTTAGGTCATTCATTGTTGAAAGAGACCCATAGTCATCATGGTCATCATTCAACTCATTCTTCCATGTTGTGTCATCATTAGGTCATAGGGTCAAAATCATGAAAATTGGTCATGTCACCATCAAATTCATCTTTTGAAGGAGCTGTAATAGTCAAAGGTCTTCAAAAATTTGAGGTTATAAACTATCATTTCCAAGTAAGTGGTTTTGTGTTTACCATATTTGTCTCTCAGTTGTGCTTGTAAAGCTCATTTCCCTCTCCTAGTGTTTTGAGGACATTTTTCTTGGTTTCATGAATTCCATGGTTAAATCATCAACAAGACTTGTATCCTTATTCTCTTACACCTGCCCCTATCCTTAATATACCTTCCTAAACATTTCCTATCCTCAAAATCATCATTTTTCCACAAGCCCTAGCATATTGCTACAATTTGACACTTTTTAGACTAGGCCTGTATTTTTCCCTTTTGGACCCCTTCCCCTCACTCAATCCTTGAAATTAAACTTTCCCATACTTCCTAACATCCCTCCCTACCTCCAAAAATTTTCCTATGAATTTAGAGTCCCCTATCCCCTTTATTTCCCTTCATTCCTATAAATTTCCCAAATCCCCTGTTTTGCCTACACCAAACCCTAATTTCCTCTCCCACTGAGCTAGGGTTTGATATGGAATTAGAGACATATGAGAAGTGGAGGAATAAGGGAGGCCATTTCAGAAACTATTGGGCCATTCCAACTCATAAACATAATGTCTCCATCATTTTTCAAGAAGTCATTCCAAGGGACAAATCATTTGCCACACATAGAGCCATTTTTTCTTAAAATTATGTTTCTGACCAAACAGAGATGAATTTGACAAACATGAGAGAGGTTTTTGTCCATAATAGGCCAAGGAAGAAAATACTCATTAATTTTTTACAAAGGTGTCATGGTTTTGGATAAATTTCAAAAATATAGTTGCTACAAGAGAATTGCTGCACTTCTAGCGTAACCTTGGGAAAATCAACTTTTCTTCCTGATGGATTGTCAAAATGACTTGTTTGATAAGTCAAATGACAAAAAGAAAGAGAGAGATTTAAAAGGAGCTATCATGGGCTCAATTTGGAGTTGCGGAAGGCCTCCCAAAGTTTCCTGGAAAAGCACACTGCATTTTTCACCCTCATTCTACACTTTTTGACCAGTCTTGGGAGAATTGGTTTTTGAAGGGATATACTTGATCATTTTCCGTGCTTGATAGGTCCATTGTGTAGCAAAGAGATATATATTTCCAATGATCTATCATGAGCTCAATTGGGACACCTAGAAGACCTCCAAAATTGGCCTCCAAGTTGGAGGGCGCACTTGGCACTGGGAGGGCACATTGGCTTTTTGAGGGTGCACCTGACACTGGCGTTGCACACCTGACCAGTATTGGAATATTTAGATTTTGGAGGGATAAAACACATCATTTTTTAAAAACAAGTACATTTTTGGAAACTAGATATGACAGGATTTATAATGAGCTATCTTGTGCTTAATTTTGACATCATAAACCCCCTCAAACGTTGGCTTGAAGTTGGCATTGCGCTTTTGTCAGTTCACTGATATTTTCCAGATATTGTATTGTATTGTTTTGTTTTGTTTTGTTTTTTTTGTTTGTTTGTTATTTGTTTTGTTTGTTTTTGTTTTGTTTTTTTTGTTTTCTTGTTGTTTTGTTTTGTTTGTTTGTTTGTTTTTTTAGTTGGTCAACGAATTTGATGGATTTTACTGATGTAATTGATGTAAGTAAATGTAATTATCATGATTATTAGTTACCTAGGGGTAAATAAATTATTTAAATGTCATAATTAAGTCAAATGAATCAGTTTTATGGAAGTGAGGGATGAGTCACTTTGACCTCCCTACACTCTAGGTATCAATTCAGATTATTGTGGATCAACTCCTCAACTTAGGGATTCGACCCTTGAGGTTGGGAGAGGTTGTTTTAGGTCTATATATTGTACTTGTTGACTTATTTTTCAGAGGTTGGAATTAGTTGGATGTTGGCATATTGATCAGAGACTCTATTGTAATTATTTTGGCAGGAGCGTAATAAAAGTGCTGCAACTATTTCTTTGGGATACCTGTGGTATGGTTGTCTAGCATTGTTTCTTCTCTCGTTTCATTTGTATGAATGTATTGTTGGTCCATTTTCCATTTCATGTCTATTTTATGATCACTTTCAAGTTAGATAAACATAATTCATCTCACATGCTCTGTTTTGGGAAAGTTTTCATATTTTGTTAATCTTTCTTCCAGTTTAGGAAGAATTCATCTTTCATGCTCTTCCTAGCTCCTCACCTGTCTGAATCATTCCATCCCAAGAACCCTAATGTGATAGCCTTTCGACCTAACTTTCCTCATTGAATCTCTGCAACCCTAATCCTATTTTCCCTCACCTAGCCTCTTTGACCTAATATCCTCATTCAGCAACCCAATAAAATCAAATCAAACAAACCCTTCTGCATTTCATACCTAGCCTAAAATCCTAATTCATCCAGGCCTCTTAGCTGTGACAATGTGGAGAGAGCCCTCTCCAGTTTGGTAGGGCTAGATACCAAGCTAAAAGATTGGTCTATGGTTATCTATGTTGGGATTTATTCTTCAGCCTTAGAGATCTGGTGGAGTGATAACAGATCTCATCGTTCCGAATATGGTGCAACTCGTTTTGCAGAAACCAACATTGTATGCTCCCAGAAATATGTTCTATCCGTTTTGTTAAACAAACAATTTTTTTGAAAAAAAATGCAGGACAGACCAGTTGGTAGGTTGACTGGTCAAAGGGATTTTCTCTAGTAAATTAGGTGGTGCCAAGTGGCACAATCTCAATAGTTTTTTGTGGTGAATTTTGATTGGTTTATAGGTGGCCAACCACATGCTGCCACGTGGCAGCCCGGGGGCCACCAAAATTATGGTCAAGGTCTGAGCGGATCATGCGGGGGTCAAACCCGCGACCTCCTTTGTAACAACATCGAGAAATACCACTAAGCCACACATTAGTTCTTAACAATATGGTTCAAAACAAATATTTAAGGTTTAAGTTTCCACTGGTTGGGGGTGGGGACCATCCCCCACATTATCTGTACTATTGGTGACCACAAACGGAGTTTGGGGGTGTGGTGGAGCCATCCGCACAGACTGCCAGCCTAACCACCAATGTGATCACCACAAATCTAACTGTCGGTGGTTAGTTAACTACCTGATGCGTTTTTTTATGTAAAAAAAAATATAACACGCCAAAACTATATAGTTTGATTTTTTGGAATTAAGGTGTGATTGGGAAAACTCGGGTTCCAACAATTTCCCCCAGAATTCTGGGAAATGTAGGACCGGTCCATATTTTGGGGAAATTGTGGAACGGTTAGCAGGAAAACTAGGGAGGCTCATAACTTCTCCAGCTTTTTACCAATTTCGAATCAGAAAGAGGCTAGACAGGAATTTTTCGGCATTCTGGAGCCATTGGAGTAGGTTTCAGAGCTATTAGAGAATTGTAAATGTAGGTAATCGTACTTTGGAGCATAATAAAAGAGGGCAAAGCATTGGAAGCTGGACCAAGGAGACATAGCCTAGGCATGGTGAACTTCTTCATCATGTGTTGTTGTGATATTGTTTTGGTGATGTTAATGTCTATTATATGTTGCTATTCAATGTTTTGTTAATGTTATTTTTTTCATGAAAATTAAAACTCATGGTTAAACTTGAAATTTACTCCATAAATCCTCAAGCACTTTAACATATTCTGAAGAGGAATTTAGCACAACAAAACTAAGTTTCCCATTCAGATTAGATGCTCTTAGTTGCCTAGGGTGATTTATGATGTTATCCCTCTCGAGCTTGAGTGATTGGTTCTCCAACGAGTTCTTGTCCTGTGAGTCTACCCATTCCATGCAAAGAGAATGTCCCCATGGTAGGCATATGTGCTCTTGCATGGATTACATACGACGAACTTGACATAGACTTTAGGGAGGATCCAACCCTGCCTGCCACACGATGATGGTATTATACCTTGTGTCAGCCCTATAAAAAAATCCATGTCGATACACAAAGCCTTCCAATGCCTTGGACATCGCTTTACGATGCTAACAACAGATTTACAACTTGCTGGAAATGCAAGGCTAAAGGAAATTCGGGTAAAGTTGGTGGCTCAACTAATACCAAGGAAATCTCCCTTGGAAATTAAGGTCAAGCTCATCAAGAAACACAACAACTTGTAACGTGATCACGAATGGATCATGAGTGAATACAAACCCTATTATGCAGAAGGTCTCTCTCTTTATTATGTTATATTAATAAAGGATCACCAAACCCTCTATTAACCCAAGCATTCATGGCTCGATGTTGTATTATGACTTGGTGTTAGCTATCATGTGATAAATATGCTTTTATGTACTAGTTATTTTGTGTTTGTCTTTAACAGTGGTTAACATATTTTTTCCTTTCATCTCTCTCATACATTCGTGCATAGATTCCACACAGATACATACATAGATGCAACCATTTAATGCATCACACAACTCAAAAGGAATATAATGCATAAGAGAGTCTTCATCAATACAAAGTAGTCCCAACATTCAAACTGTTATCCATAAGCATAGTAGCATCATTCATCATACATTAAACATAATACACAACTAATTATCTTGGAGTAGGAAGGGAAACTGAGTCTGGGACAAGGACTCTCCACCCAACCATAGCCTACAGTTGCAACCACACTTACTTGTATTCGTGATCTAGGTGGATGTTGGTGGCCACTCACCTATTCCACTTGGATCCCCACCATTGTTTGTTTTAGTTTCCTTAATTGTAGCACAATTTATATTTTTTGGTAGTTTTTCAGGTCCTCAAATTCTAGAGCCGTTTTGAGGCCTTAAATGCCGTTTTTTTAGAAAATCACCAGCAGCATATGTCTGTCCTTGGCTTGAAATTCGCTGGTTGTATTTGTAGTCCTCAAATAGATATTTATAACAAGCTATCGTGTGTTTCAAACGAAGATCATATGCCAAAGTTATGACCCTAGGAAATTGATGGACCAGTTTACCCCAATGGGGCCCATTGTTTGACGTTTCATCTCCTAGGGTTAGGTTTTTGGATGATTAGGGTTTTACATTGTTTCTCAATAATAAATAGGCGAGCCTCATTGTAACATAGTTCAAAGGCATGTTGCTGCCACATCTATTCTTAGAGATAAGCTACCATCGCCCTAGATAGTTTATGTCCATTATGTTTGTAAGTATATTTATGTTATTTGATATTAATGAAATGAAGTTTTATTTTTGCTGCATATCTGCGTTTATGTTTAGTATTATATTTTATTGCGTTCTTGCATAAATCTGAATCAGTGGTATCAGAGTTGTATCCTCTTTCTCAATCCTTCTTTGCATGTCCTCAACGAGGTCGGGGTATAAGGAGTTAGGGCTTGATCTGGTTGAATATTTGCAAGATCAGGCTCACAAACCCCAACGGCTGCCCATGGGGGAAGAAAAGAAAGACAAGGGAGCAGGATATCCTATTAAAATATTGCTCGAGGAAGCCCTCATGAAACAAAGGAACATGATGATGGATAACTTTTCCCAGATCCTTCAATGGTTGTCCATCAGTGGTGCATCTGCATCCAACAGCCACTCTGGAGGCGCCACTCCATTCAAGGTACAAGTAAACTTTGAAATTATTGTATTTGAAGTCCAGATAGATGCATAAGTTGTAGATAGATGGTTGAATTTGCTGAAATGTTATTTCTCGGTCCATGATTTCACCGACCAAGAAAATATTAATTTTTCACTCCTCAAAGCCGCCCTCCATGTCAAAGACTAGTGGGAAACCTAGTATGAGCAAAAGGACAAGAGGGCACCCTCTCGGTTCTTGGCTGCACCCATTTGGAATTCATTTCGAGATGACATCAAGGAACAATTTTACCCCGTGGGGAGCTACGAGGACAAGTACATCTAATGGACCACATTGTGGTAGTAAAGGGATCAAGATGTGCACGAGCTGCCAAATTTGTTCCATACCATGTGCAAAAAGTTAGGTATTAAATATTAGGAGAAACATTTGGTGCTCAAGTACCAGCGTTGTTTGCACAAATACATTCAGGAGGAAATGGAGCTCTTCGAAATTACCTCGCTTTTCACGACATATCGATATGCTGCCAAGATCGAACATAAATTTAAGCAGAAGAAGTGAGACTTTGGATCCGTGAATTCGAAGCCAGGAAAAGGCGCCCTCGAACCGCATAACAAGGGGCAAAGCCAAAGCAGGGAAACTCAGAAAAACACCACAAATACAAAGAAGGACACGGGGAAGTGGTGTGAATTTAAAAATAACTCCACTCACAACAAAAGTGAGTGTCGGGACAAACAGTCGCTGGTGGCCAAACTGAAGGCATTTGAATCAGATGAATGTTCTAATTCTCAGTCATAACTAGACAAGGGAAATGACAAAGGGAAGCAGATTATTGATCTGGAACCTAGTGCCACCGTTGCCACCACCAAGCTCCAGATGGAGGAGGTTGAGGATCTAGAGGAGGGGGAATCCCTCTTCCATTTCTAGATGTGAGTGAAGGGTTATCCACTGCAATTCCTTGTCGCTAACTGTTGGCTTGAGGGGTCCTAACCTAGGTTCAGAGGTTAAGGTTTTCCAACAAACCCCTATACTACTGGCCCTTTCAGTAATGACCTACTTGCACAGGCCAAGGTCTCACCCGAAGTAGTATGCTAGGCTATTGGAACTAGGTTTCCGCAACCTGCGAGAGAGTAGGTAATCCGAGGCAGATCTGTATTATAACTTGCTAGGTTTACCCAGAATGAGTCTATTCATAGCCTTTTAACAATATAATCAGCATATAACCATAACAAAACTATCAGATCTAATTAGTACATTCGCATCCACGTGCGCATTACTAGATACCATCACAGAGCATTTATAATCGCAGCTAATAACATATCATAGATATTCTTATGCAAAAACACAGATACCTTCGCAGCTAAATAATCATCATAGATATGCTTCAACAGTAAACATAACCGATCCAGATAGCACACAAATACTTTAAGAATACTTCGCATTCATTAACATTCATATCCACTTACAACCAAAACGAGCGAGTGCACACAGCCTAGTGGGGTCCGCACATAGCAGGACTGAGGATCTCCACGCACACAGCCAGCAGGAGTCCTTACCCAAAACAACCCCAAAACAGATCTAACAGTTCGCACATAGCATTAGTCGTAATTCATGCATGTAGAAATGGTTTAACTTCATTGTCTATTATTAGGTTTGCTGGAGCTTTTGAAGTAGTTACCTCATCCTTGGTAAAGTCCTTGCGAGTTGCGACGAAGGTTTCCTTTTCCTTTTGTAGGTCCAAGCTTTCAACTTTGACCGCTGCTTTTTGGAAAAAAGGTTCAGCTTCGACTTTCTCTTCAGCTCCTCCAGTAGCCATGCCGCTACGCGTTATGACATTAATACTTGGTCCTACATCACGCAGTTCTACCTTAACCCTCTGTACATTGCATAGGTGTCTGTTGTTTTTCCTGCATTTTTGCTATCAGAATTGGATAGTCTTCAATCACATGGTCCAGTTGTCTACAATAACAGCAATATTTTCGTGCAGGGTTTGGACAATCCCTCGCAAAGTGCCCTATATCCCCACAGTTGTAACAGATCAATTGTCCTCTTCCCAGAATTGCACCTCCACTCCTTTCTCCTTCCCCCTCCCTCGCAAAGGGCCAGTAGTATATGGGTTTTTTGGCAAACCTTAACCTTCGAACCTGCGTCAGGACCCCTCAAGCCAAAAAATGGATCCATTTCCAGGACCGAGAGAATTTTGAGAGAGAGATTGGGTAATGCCACGAGGTCCTTGGAGACCTGAGAGGGTGGAAATTGAAGATTGGTTCAAAAGACAGATTCAAGAATTTGCTGTAAAGGAGAATCACATCACGAAATTGATGCTTAAGAAGTGGAAGGACAAGTACATCTTCACTGAAGTCTATGAAATTTTCTTTGTAACCTTTGCGCACGAGCTTCAGGAGTGGTTGGCAAGGCTCGTAGAATTCCATACGTGCTGGAAGGACGATCAGGTAACGCAGTGGACACCATAATTGATTCAATAGCTGGAAAGGACCGACAACATGATCACCCATACTGTAGATCACTGGGTAAATAGCATGCTGGGCGGGTTCGTGACAAAATTCACAGTCGATCAGTTCTTATCCTACTCTGAGGTAGAGCGGAGTTTCTTCAAGCGTTTTCGGGGTATGTTCTTAAAAACATTGCCTTTGTTAATCAAAATATTACAGTGTGAAAAGGGCATTCTCTGTAGCCACACCAAGTGAATGACCCCTGATCTGAGTGAGAGCACAAAACGAAGTGGTAAGTACTACCGAACTAATCAAGGAGGAGATAGATCTGTCTACAGTCCATTAAGAGAATCGGCTGCGCATAGTCCTCCAGCTACACCACCTTCAAGTCAGCATAGGGGTAAGAAATCACCCATACCTCCACCACCACCAGAAGACAATATGGTCACGCACATGAAGCTTCCCACCTTCAAGGGTGTAGGGGATGAACATATGGACCAATTTTGGTTTTTCGCAGAATCAGTATGGGCTGCGCAGAATGTGGTTACCGACGCTGTAAAGAGAGCATAACTATCACTCGCCTTTGAAGGAAGGGACTCGGATTGGTATATGGGATACGTAGGAAAGCATGCAGATCCATCCATTCCGGAGATTAAGAAGACGTTAAAACAACAGTTTCGGAAGCCTAAGTCCTACTTTCAAATAGTGGTCGACTTGAAAGACTTTAGACAGGGACTCACTGAATCGGTATGGGAAGCTGATCAACGGTTGAAAAAGGTTATCAGAGATGGGGAATTTCAGTATGATGATAGGAAGCAAAAGGAATGGTTTATCGCTATGCTGCTACCTCACCTGTGCGGACCTATGGGTCAGCAGTCGATTGCAACGCAAGAGAAGGCTTTGGAGATTGCTATGAAGCTAGAGGTTGAGCTGAGGGATGATTCTCAGTTTGGGGTGCAACAGATCCAAGGGAATTTGGAGGCAATGCACCTTGAAATAAAAAACCTGAGAAAATAATGGGAGAAAGAGGCTAGTCTAGACATATGGTGCATAAGATGCAGGGTATCCGGTCATACCAAGGATCAATGTCCTCTGCTGGTAGATTACATGCAGGCTGGGGGACCTAGCCCATTGCGTCCTAAGGACGCTTCAGGGCCAAGTGGTCCAACGTTATGGTGCGCTGATTGTCATGTTGCCAGGATACATGATACTAACCACTGTCCCTGTCTGGGTGCTTACGTTCTAGAATTGAAGCAACAATGGTGTTGATTCTGCTCCTCTGTGGGGCATGAAAAGCATAATTTCTGAACCTATGACTTGATGATAGATCGAGGAAACCTATACAGGGTACAAGATGACCCTTCTTCACCACTATCTCCCTCAAGTAGAGGAGGCTCCCCAGCCAAGGGTAGGGGAGGGGGAAGGGGTGGAGGTGCAGGTAGGGGAAGAGGACAATTGATTTGTTACAACTGTAAGGAGATAGGGCACTTTGCGAGGGACTGTACGAACCCCGCGCGACAATCTTGCCATTATTGTAGACAACTAGACCATGTGATTGAAGATTTTCAATTTTGATAGCAAAAATGCAGGAAAAACAACAGACACCTACACAAAATGTATAGAGGATTAAGGCAGAACCGTGTGATGAATGACCAAGTATTAATGTCATAACGCGCAACAGCATGGCTACTGGAGGAGCTGAGGAGAAAATCGAAGCTGAACCTCTTATTCGGAAAGCAACGGTCAAACAAGAAAGCTTGGACCTACAGAAGGAAAAGGAAACCTTCGTCGCAACTCGCAAGGACTTAACTAAGGATGAGGCGCCTGCTTCGAAAGCTCCAGCAAACCTAAGAATAGACGGTGAAGTTAAACCATTTCTACAGGCATGAATTAAGACTAATGCTATGTGCGAACTGTTAGATTTGTTTTGGGGTTGTTTTGTGTAAGGAATCCTGTTGGCTGTGTGCGTGGAGATCCTCAATCCTGTTGTGTGCAGACCCCGCTAGGCTGTGTGCATAGGCTGGTTTGGTAGTAAGTGGATCTAAATGTTAATGAATGCGAAGTATTGTTAAAGTATCTGTGTGCTATCTGGATCGGTTATGTTTACTGTTGAAGCATATATGTGATGATTATTTTGTTAGAAAATTATATATTACAGAGAAATGCAACACATAAAATATGCAGAAAATACAACACACAAAAACACATAAAACCAGAGAGACACAGATATACGTGGTTCACCCAGTTTGGGCTACGTCCACCCCGAACAACCAATCCTTCCTTTCTATTATCTAGCGAAATGAAGAGACACAATGTACAGCAGATCCACTGTAATATCCTATGTTCTCTCTCACAACCTCCCTCTCTGTTTCTCGCTCCGAGAATACACATACAATACAATACCCTCATAAAAGCAAGGGGTTGCCTTCTAGGGAAAAAAACCCTAAACTAAACATAACTTCTACCGTCAGATGATTTTCCTAATGAACGGCCCAGATTGACTAGAAATTACTATACTTTTACAAGGCAATTTTACATCTGTTTTTAGCTTCAGGGGCGCTACCCCCAAAACCCCCTGCCAGGGGGGGCTCCATAAAGTCGCTGCCGCCCCCCATGGACCCCCCATGGACCCCCCATGGCAGCGATTAATTTACGGGAGGCGTTGCAGCCCCATTTAAGGTACAGGGGTCCAATGCTGTGATACAAAGTAAACAAGATAACCAGGCTCCACACCCAACATATTTAGCTGCAAAGGTATCTGTGTTTTTGCATAAGTATATCTATGATCTGTTATTAGCTGTGATTATAAATGCTCTGTGATGGTATCTGGTAATGCGCACGTGGATGCGAATGTACTAATTAGATCTGATAGTTGTGTTATGCTTATATGCCGAGTATACTATTAAAAGGCTGTGAATAGACTCATTTTGGGTAAACCTAGCAAGTTATAATATATATCTGCCTTCGATTACCTACTCTCTCTCAGGGTGCAGAAACCTAGTTCCAGCACCCTCCCATACTACTTTGGGTGAGACCTTGGCCTACGCAACTAGGTCATTGTCGATAGGGCCAGTAGTATAGGGGTTTTTTGGAAAACCTTAACCTCCGAACCTGGGTCAGGACCCCTCAAGCCAACAATAACGGAAGCCAAAAAAACCTCATTCAGTAGAGGTTGTGAATCGGCTTAGCCTACCGACTACACCACACCCACAGTCGTATACCATCGGATGGCTTCACCAAGGAGGAGATCTCCGCGTCAGCTAGTAGCGTCACCTTCTGTACAACATCAAGCCCTTCACGGATGAGATACTGTGTGATGTTGCTCCTCTTGACATGTGTGACGTATTATTAGGCCAACCATATTTGTGGAAGCGACATGCTATGTATGAGACTAGGCATCGTTATGTTATTGTTACTTTGGGAAATAAGTTATACATGATACTAGAGGTAGTACCGCCTCCTTCCATCTATTTGAGTACTACAAATAAATGCAGTAATATTATTTCCCAAACTAGGAATTTTTTTTTCATTACGATTCACCCACAGAGAAAGAAGAATATTGTGGTTGCAACCTCCAAACAGGGCTCCCCTGGGCGGCAACAGCAGATGGACAATGTCATGGAGGAATACAAGGAAATTTTATCCTCACGCATAGGGGTTCCTCTACATTGCGAGGTCAAGCACTCCATTGATCTGACCCCAGGTGCGCTGCTGCCTGATTGGCCAATCTATCAATGTTATTTTCTGGAGAATGATGAAATCAAGAGGCAGATCCAAGAGTTGTTGCAGAAACGGAACATCAGGCCAAACTCCTCACATGTATTGTCTTAGGTTGATAAAGCAACAAGATTTATTGAACGCATCCATCACGTCTGCCAATAGGTCCATGACACCTTGGATAAATCTAATGCCAAGTACAAGCAGTGACATGATCAACATCGAGTGCCACACAAGTTCCAGGTGGGCGATAAAGTTTGGTTGCATTTGCAGAAAGAACTCCTAACCGAAGCGTATCGAAAGCTCATACCACTCCAATATGGGCCTTACACCATTATAAAGGTTGTGAGAGACAATGCATTTGATCTCAACATTCCCCCATTCCTTGGCCGACAATCAATGTTCAATGTGGATCGCCTTTGACCAAAATTTCCACCATTACTTGACACATTCAACATTACAGATCTGATGGAGGAACTAAAAGCAATGGGGACCATTGCTTTCTAAGGGGGGAGGAATGATCCAGGTGGATATTGGTGGCCACTCGCCTATTCCACTTGGACACCAATCATTGTTTCTTTTAGTTTTTCAATTTCCTTAATTGCAGCAAAATTAACTATTTTTGGCAATTTTTTGGGTCCTGAACTTCTGGAGCCTTTTTGAGGCCCTAAATGACGTATTCTTTTGGAAAATAACTGGTGGAAAATGTGAGTCATTGATTCAATATTTTTAGTTAGTATTTGCAGTCCTTGTATAGATATTTCTAACGAGGTATCGTGTGCATCAAATAGAGATCGTATGCAAAAGTTACGATTTGGGGAAATTAATGTACCAATTTACCCCAACGGGCCCATAGTTTGGTGTTTCATCTCCTAGGTTTAGGTTTTTGGATGTTTAGGGTTTTCTAATGTTTCTCAATAATAAATAGGCCTATGAGCCTCATTGTAACATAGTTTAAAGCCATGTAGCCACCACATCTCTTCTTAGAGATAAGCTACCATCGCCATAGCTAGTTTATCTCCATTATGTCTGTAAACATATTTCAGTTATTTGATAGCAATGAAATGAAGTTTTATATCTGTTGCATCTTTGCGTTTATGTTTAGTACTATATTTTTTTGTGTCCTTGCATAAATTTGGATCGAGTTGTCACCCCCGATCTAGATTCTAGAGTTTGGGGGAATACTCACTTCAAGGATTAACACACCAATTTGTCGCTGAATTTCATGACTCCAAAGGACCTCCTTCCTCAATCCCACCAGTTGGCAGCTTCTTGCCTGGTTGACACCAGGAGTCCAGAGGTTCATAACCTCACCCTTAGGTGCTCACACAATGATTCACCCCCTTCCATGGAGTCCAAAATCTACTGTGCTATTTTGGCATTGACCCAGTCAGTCTTCATTATGGTCTTAGTCAACTTTTGCTTCAAGATGGCCTTTACCCAAGCTGTTATAGGGCTCCAGAGTTTTCTATCTAAACCCACATCCTCTAGGGACCCACGCTATTACATGGCTTCAGAAATTCCATCCCAACCCACAGCCTCTAGGGAACCAAGCTATTACAGGACTCCATAGACCTCTATCTCAACCCACAATGATCTGAAGATCAAAATTAGGCTCAAATATGAAAGTGCCTAGAATCTTCTGAAACCAATGTCAATCTGTAGTTTTTATCGTTTTGATTACAACAACACTTGAATCGCCTCAATTCGACGTCTTATGACAAAGTTATGGTGTTCTGAAGTTTTTGACCAACAACAAATATTTTTGCAGGTGGGATGACTGGGTTTCTAACTGTGCAGTATGTACTGTTGATGTTATGATGACATCAACATGCCAACTGGGCATATGGTGTACCAATCACATCTCTCTAAATGTCAAGTTCGTACATGGTGAGTTGGCATCATTTTATTGGTTGCATTTGTTTGGGTGGCTCAATAAGAGGCTACCACATGGCCCGACTAGAGGTTTCCACATGGCACATTGTCATTGGAAAAAAATTGGTTAAGAACCCAAATGCCTCGACAAGGGTCAAACTCCAGACGTACCGCACACAACCTCAATGGCTTACCATCTCGTCATCAGGATGGTTCTTACCCTATCTAGGTCTCAGGTTATATTTTAATTTGAATTGTTGTGCATATGGGGGAGAGGGGTAGGAAGTTAGCCCTAGCCCTTGGTCACAACACTGCCCCTCGTTTTCGGTAGCCCGTGTGAGCATCGACAATAGGTGGAGGCACAGACTGGTGGGGGTAGGTGGTTAGCCTTCACAACTGGCCACCTCACCAATAACATCACCATAGCCTTGACGAGGAAACAACCAGTGTTGGTGGGGACAAACCATTGGCCCTAGCCCTAGGCCATATGCACCCATGTGGCCCTTATTTTTTGCTCAGGCGATTATTGGGGAAATTAATGAAGCGAGAAAATGCACTGTTTTCAGGAAAAATTGTCACCTCACAAACTATTTAAAGGGCGAAAATTTCGCACAGTTAGCAGGTTCTATCAAATTGAGGGACAAATAATAGAAGTTGTTCAAGGAGGCATAAATTGTTCAATTTTTGGTCTTTTTGAGCCCAAGAAGGGCCCAGATAGGGGTTTTTGGGCATTCTGAATCCACTGGCAACCTCATTTTTTCTAATTGGAGCACTTTTGGAAGGATTTTTTGCAGAATTGAGTCTTTTAGTGCTAGAGACAATTAGAGGTTTGATGCAATTTTGAAGGAATTTTGAGAATGTAGAGAACCTTATATGGGTTTTACATCCTTCTTATTTTATCTACAATAGTTGTGACTTATATGATGCAACTCTTCTTTATCTTTTCTCATTATGTTTTTTTGTGAGAAGCTCTTTTTAGTGCTTCAATGTGGAGTTGTTGTACATTTTATGCTTAGTTTTCAGGTGGTGTACAAGGACTTGATGTGTGAGTCCTTTTCATGTTGACGTTTTCTTGACTTGTTGTAAGAGTTCATACTTTTGGAGTGAAAATTCTTTGTAGGAGAATGTTTCCTTGTAGGGGAAACAAACTACTTAATTAATAGATTTTTGGCTTCTGTGATCCATCAATAAATATGAAGAAATCTTTCGGTAATAATCACATTATCATGAACAAAGTCGACGCGTTTCGAACCAACTAGTGTGGTTCATCATCAGGACTAGGTGAGAGATCAGATCAGTTGTTAAGTTTAAATAGATGCAGGAGAGGAAAATAAAACGGTTAGAATCAGCTAATTTGACTAAGAAATAAAAAACGGTTAGTTCTAATAATATAATAATTAAAAAATCAACAACGGCTAGTTTGAATATTAAAATTAATAGTTTAATTAAAAAATAAAAATAAATAAATAAATAACTAAATAAAAATAGAAATGAAAATAAAAATTATTATATGTCAATTTAATAGTTTAATTAAAAATTATTTTATTTTTATTAATTAATTATTAAAAATACAAATATTATTTTAATATAATTATATACTATTTTCATGAAAGTCTATCTTAAAAAAATAAAAAATATAATATATAATAATAATAATAATAATAATAATAATAATAATAATAATAATAATAATATAAAAATAGTTACAATAATTTAAATATTCAATTACAAATTGAAACGGCTAGTTTGATTATTCAAATTAATAGTTTAATTATAAATAAAAATTATTATAACAAATTTTATTTTTATTAATATCGTTACGATTATTCAAAATAAAACTATTATTTAATTATAATTATATATTATTATATTGTAATTCTAAAAAAAATAAAAATAAAAATAAATAAATAAATAAAAAATAAAATAAAATAAAAATAAAAATAGTTCTATCAATAAAATAAAATCGTAACGGCTAGTAAGATATTGAAATTAATAATTTAGGTCAATCTAAAAAAAATAAAAATAAAAAAAAAATAAAAAAAATAAAAATAAATAAATAAATAAAAAATAAATAAATAAAATAAGAGAGAAGTATAGCTGTTGAAGCAGGCCCGAAGACGTAACCCAGGAAGGGTGAACTTCTTCATAAAATTATGTTGTCCTCTCTTCATATTTTCTATTTTGAGTTTCGTGTGAATATGTTACTTTTTAAAAGTTCACGTGAAAAATAACTTACCACCTTGAAGGGATTATAAAACTTTTTTACATTAAGACCCACTTTGTTTACTTACAAAGCATCAAAGGATGGTCAGTTTTTGAGAGGAGAATTTACTCCTCCATTTTCAAATCTTTTTGGTATTAGAGTTGGTTCTAACCAAGTTTCAGGGCAAGAAGTTGAAGTAGGAAAGAATCCAAGAGTTAGAGGAGATTAACTTATCTCTTAGAATGGAGAATGTTTAGCTGAGGAGATTGCTTGAAGTTGCCTAGGAGAAGAAGAGGAAAACGCGCCTTTAGTTACAAAATCTGTTGGAGGAATAGGCTGGTGATAGTTCCATTCCAGAAGCAACAAACAATTCCTCCAAGATGAAGCCAATTTGTGGGCATGGTTCAAACACACGATATGGACCTTGTGTGGAGAATGATGCTTGTGAGTTTTGTGAGCACCTAAAATATTCTCCTTATGTGCCTGTTGGTAAAAGTAGGTGGCTTAAGTCATCATCTACTTCGTCATCAACATCTGAAATAGAAATAATGGGTGGCAAATCAAAGGAGGTAGTTAGCATCTCTAGTTCTACTCCTTCGGTTTATGTTGATAACACATATTTTGGTGCCTTTGAAAATAATACTAAAGGCATTAGTATGAAGTTGTTGAATCGGATGGGTTAGCAAGAAGGAGGTCTTAGAATCATTGGCCAAGGTATCACTAATACTATCGAGGTGAAGGAGAAACCATGATATAAAGGATTGGGTTATGGTCAGGGAGAGTTTGGAGAGTGTTCTAAACTTGTTGAGGCAAAGAAATCATCAAGTGATGATATGAAACACCATAATGGTAACAATAATGGAAAATTTTCTATGAAGAGAGATGAATTTTTCAAGGGACATGCAAAGTCTAGTCATCATCATCAAAGGCACAACCCAAGGGATAGGTATAAGTGTCATGGGAATTCTAAAAATGTTGGTGATTTTGATTATTTATGGGACATGATTCCTTGTACATTTTGTGATGCGGTTGATCATTGTGTGGCTGATTGTGAGAAATGAAAAGTGATGGTCCAGAGAATGGACCAAATTCTTGGAATAAAGCATGAAAAACATATCTCTAGTTCGAAGACTTCCTTGTTGATGGACAAGCGAAAGTATTTTTATACCCATTGTAACATGAATGGGCATAGGATTGAAAGGTGTTGGAAACTTCATCAAGAACTTCATTCAAAGAAAGAAAAAAATGTCATGCAACACATTGCAAGGAAAGTGACAGGTGGAAAAGATGAAACTGGTGTAGTTCCCAAGGCATCCTTCAAAGAAGAGCGGGTACAAAAAGAGAACCCATAAGCGTAGGATAGGCAAATATTGGGTAGATTGTTTTGTATAGTTTGCTTGCTTTGTAAAATATAAATACTTGTTGTACATTCTTATTTGGGTACTTTGTAAAGTGAAGACATGAATAATCACTTATTTGCAACGAGTGTGCTTTCTTTAACATGACATGTTGTGTTGGCTTGTTAACGAGTCCAATTGTTTGAGGAATTTTTGGGATGAACATTTGTATGTTGTCCAGAATGTCTACAGTTGCGTTATGTACTCATTGATAAAAGCATTTCAAGATGAAGCTTGTTTGTGAATGAAATATTTGATAAATATTGTGCAGAATATGACTAAGTTTATGTGGAAAAATTCAAGAGTGTCATTGAATAAATGCAGCCAGTGTGCCTTCTAGTACAAGTGCAGTTTTAGGACAATAAAGAAAAGTATGAATTAGTGCATGACAAGCATTGAGTAGCTTTTGATTTCCAAGATGGAAAATAAAGTTTATCTTCAGCAAAGAGGGACTTCAATATAAGTTTGTTTGAGCCAAGAAAGATGGTTTTAATGTAATGTTTAGATTCTATCCATCGAAGTTTTTGTTCCTTCATGTTTAGAAGAATTGTGGCACAATTCTTGACAAGAAGATTAGGACTTCATGCAAAGGATATGTGGAGTACCTTGATTGAAGATCGAAGGCACCAATTGAAAAATAACATAATGGACAGAGATTGGGAAAGTTTATGAGATTTTTCCTGATTTTTTTTGCTAGGAAAAGATAAAATTTTGGGGTCCAAAAGTTCCTAGTGGGGAGGTATGATTTGGAGATCAAAATTAGGCTAAAAAATGAAAGTACCCAGAATCTCCTGAAATCACCATCAAGTTTTAGTGTTCATCATTCTTATTCCAATGACACTTGAATCGCCTCAATATGATGTCGTATGGAAAAGTTATGGTGTTTTGAAGTTTTTGACCAAAAAAAAAAAAAATTGCAAGTGGGCTGATTGGGCTGCTGATTGGGTAGTTCGTACTGGTAATTTCATGACGAAATTAACATGAAATTAGGCGTATGGTGGACCAATCGCAACTTTCCAAGTGTCAAGTTCGTATAGGGTGAGTTGGCAACATTTTATTGGTTGCAGTTGTTTGGGTGGCTCGATAGGAGGCTGCCACGTGGCCCAACTAGTGTTGAAAATGCAACAAGGAATTCTTAATTTAATTTTCCCTTAAATTAAATGAGGATAAAATTATAATTCCACATAACATGAAAACTTGTATGAGTTAATTAAGTTATTTTTACTTAGTTGGTTCAATTAATTCGTGTTGAGGGCCTAACTCGAGTCATGCAGAGTGTCTCCTACTTTTTAGGAGCCTACGATTGAGTTTATTTTGAGTTGTAATTAATTATTTTAGTTAAAATGAGTTAAAGTCAGCTAAACTAGTTCCAACTATTGGAGGAACTAGTGGGAGGTCAAATAGTGCGGTGTGTACTCTGTGATCAACTAGTTAACTGATAAATCAACCATAAATAACTCATGCATGTGTGATCTACGAGTTACCTAATTGAGATTGGATTTCAAGGGCAATGTACTATCAGTTGTATAATCACCAAATTGTAAAAGTGGTGCATGCAGTTAGAGGTAGATCCTAAAAGAATTGCGCAATCTAATGGAGGAAAATTCCTAATAAATATGGGCATAATTCCTCATTGAACAGTGTAAGGAAATAGGGACTTAGTCAGGCTTTTATTTGGTTAAGTATTGACCAAGAATAGTTTGTACAATAGTGAGATAGATAGAGAGAGTGCAGAGGTTGCTCGAGCTTGAGAAAAGCATTGTAATCTTCTCATATTTTTCTAACTAATGAAATATACAAATAGCAAGGGTTCTTAGTTGTGGGATTCCCTAGGAAATCATTGTGCAATGTGTTGATTGAATTATTTCTCTTGTACTCTTTGTGATTGTTTATTTTTTTTTGCAGTTGATCGATTAGATTCAAGTCAATTTTTAGAAAATTATAGTTAGCAGTTTGAATATACAATGAATTCTACATGGTATTAGAGATGAACTCACAATAGAAGAGAATAATTTGAAGTTTTCCATGCAGGTGAATCAAATTTGTAGTATCATTCTTCAGATCTAGAAGGATGTCATTCTATGGCCTGAGAATAAAGTATGCACTTGAAGGTAGCTCGAATTACATTTCTTGGAAGGAAAGGATGGAGGCAATGTTGGAAGATAATCAATTGAAGTAACTCATAGATCATGATATCTCGAAGCCTCCAAAATCGAATGCTAAAGATCTAGTAGAGTGGAAGAAGTGTGTAGCAAGAGCTAGGAGGATAATCCTGGAGACTGTGAGAGACCACATAGTCTTGAAACAACATGGAAAAGAGACTCCCTTTTCTATGTTGAAGACTCTTAATGAGTTATTCGATAATAGAAATGAAGCCAAGAAACTTGAACTGATGAAGAAATTGAGTATTGAAGACAAAGGGTATGAGGTAGTCTTCAAAGATGGGAAAGCCTACCTCAAACATCTTTATTTAGGTCAAATCAAGGAATTTGGTGTCATATTGAGAGCCTCTACACATTAGAGAAATATGCATGCACAACCTTGAGGAGCAAGGAAGTTATTAGAGACGTTATGGCTAAGAGGGAGCATGATTTAGCTCTCAAGAGGAAACCTCATCCAGTTGTAAGTTGGGCTGACTAGGAGGATGATGATGAAGAGGACCAGTAAGAGACCTCCAGTAGGAGGAGCGTTAGATCTAAGTGGGTAGAGGGAGCACATGCATCCATACCTCCAGGTGTGAGGTGGGGCGACGTGAAGCCATAGTCCCAAGAGTGAAGAAATTTGGGCAGGATCCATTGAGGAGTTTTTTTCTCATTAATCATTACCTTGCTATGGGGGCCCATAGTATTCAATAGCAGGAGGATCAATGTTAGTCAGATACTGAGGAGTGCAGAGCAGTGTTGAGAACAGAGCAGGTGGGTCAGTATTAGAGTCAACAACAACACAATTTTCCTAGTAGATAGTTGCAGATTGGTTCAGTGATTATTTGATTACTATTCTCAGTTGTAGATGTTGCAGTAGCAACAACGATAGTGATAGATGTTTCATGAAATAATTTCCAAACGTGATATATTGGGGTAGATGTGAATCTCATTATTGTTGAGAGGGAGTGTTGAAATTGCAGCAAGAAATTATTAATTTAATTTTCACTTGAATTAAATTAGGAGGAAATTACAATTCCACATCACATGACAAATTGTACGAGTTAACCGAGATAGATTAACTTAGTTTGTTTAGTTAATTCAAGTTGAGGGCCTAACTTGAGCCATGTAGTGTGTATCCTAATTTTTAGGAGCCTAGGTTGAGTTTATTTGGAGTTTTAATTAATTAATTCAGTTAAACTAAGTTAAAGTCAATTAAAATAGTTCCAATTGTTGGAGGAACTAGTGGGAGGTCAAGTAGTGGGGTGTGTACTCTATGATCAACCAGTTAACTGAATAATAAACCATAAATAACTCATGCATTTGTGATATATGAGTTACCCAGTTGATATTGGACTTCAAGGGAAATGTACTATCAGTTGTATAATCATCTAAATTGTACAGGTGGTGCATCCAGTCAGAGGAAGATCCTAAAATAATTATGCAATCCAATGGAGAAAAAATCCTATTAAATAAGGGCCTAATTCCTCATTGAACAACGCAAGGAAATAAGTACTTGGGCATGCTTGTATTTGGTTAAGTATTGACTAGGACTAGCTTGCAGAGCAGTGAGATAGATAGAGATAGTGCAGAAATTGATCAGGCTTGAGAAAAACATTGTAATATTCTCATATTTTTCTGACTAATTCAATATAAAGATAATGGGGGTTTTTAGTTGTGTATTTCCCTAGGAAATCATTGTGTAATGTGTTGATTGAATTATTTCTTTTGTATGCTTCGTGATTTTGCGATCGATTAATTATTTCCGCAATTGGTAGAGTAGATTCAAGTCTATTGCTTTAGTAAATTACAATTAGCAGTTTGAATCTACAAGGAATTTTTACAACCAGATGCTGCCATGTGGTGCCTCATCATTGGAAAATATTTTGTTAACTGGTCTGAAGGCCTCGACGGGGGTCAAACCCCAGACATGTCGCAAACAACCTCAATGCCTTACCATCTCACCATCAAAATGGTTCTTACCCCATTTAGATCTCGGGTTATATTTAAATTTGAACTATTGCACAGATGAGGGAGAGGGGTTGGGCGTTAGCCCTGATCCCTGGTCACAACACCGCCCATGGTTTCCGGTGCCCGATCGCTAGTCACAACAACACCCATGGTTTTTGACAACCCATGTGAAAGGCGTCAATAGGTGGAGGCGCTTAACCGGAAGGGGTAGGCAGTTAGCCCTAACACCCGGCCACATCACCGATAATGTGAATACAACCCCGATGAGGAAGGAGCCAACACTGATGAGGGCAGACTGTTGGTCCCATCCCCCGACTGTATGTGCCTAAGTGGGCCTAATTTTGCACTCAATAGATTATTGGGAAAATTAATGAAGCAACAAAATGCACTGTTTGCGAGTGAAATTTTCACCTCCCAAATTATTTAAAGGGCGAAAATGTCACACAGTTAGCAGGCTCTATCAAATTGAGGGACAAATAGCAGAAGTTGTTCAAGGAGGCATAACTTGTTCAATTTTTGATCAAGAGCCCAAATAGGGGTTTTTGGGCATTCTGAATCCACTGGAAGCCTCCGTTTTCTGATTGGAGCACTTCTGGAAGGAATTTTTGAAGAATTGAGTCTTTTAGTGCTATAGATAATCAGAGGTTTGATGCATTTGAAGGAATTTTGAGCAAGGAAAAAACCTTGTAGGGGTTTTGAAACCTTCTTATTTTATCTGCAGTAGTTGTGAATTCTATGGTGACAATCTTCTTTATCTTTTCTCATTATGTGTTTTTGAGAGAAGCTCTTTTCAATACTTTAATGTGGAGTTGTTGCACATTTTATGCTTGGTTTTCAGGTGGTGTGCAAGGACTTGATGTGTGAGTCCTTTTCATGACTTGCTGTAGGGGTTCATACTTTTGGAGTGAGAATTCTTTGCAGGAGAATGTTTCCTTGTAGGGGAAACAAGCCACTCAATTTTCAACAATATGCATGTACTATTTTACCATTGAAATCAATAGAGTGGTCTAGTTGTTGAAGTAGGCCCAGAGACATAGCCCAGGAGGGGTGAACTCCATCATGAAATTCTATTTTCCTCTCTTCATATTTTCCATTTTAAGTTTCATGTGAATATGTTACTTTTTATAAGCTCATGTGAAAACTAACTCACCACCTTGAAGGGATTATAGCACTTTTTTACATTAAGACCCATTTTGTTTACTTGCAAAGGGTTAGAGGACGATTGATTTTTTAGAGGAGAAGTTACTCCATTTTTAGATCATGCAACCTCCAAGGACCCAATATGTTATAGGGATCCAAGGATTCTATCTCAAACCACAGCCTCTAGGGACCCCAAGTTGTTACATGGATCTAGAGACTAGTAGCTCAACCCGTAGCCTCCAGGGATCAAGAGCCAATCCCTTTCTCTTCTCTTCTCTTTGGCACCACCTGCAGAGAGAACATGTCGAACTTCTCCTCTGCTCCACATCATTTCTCGTCCTCTTCCCGTTTATGTTTGTATTCACTTCTCTCTCTCCTCTTCTCTTTGGTGCTACCTACAGAGAGCTCGTATCAAACTTCTCCTCCGCTCCACATCGTTTCTCGTCCTCTTCCCATTTCTCTTTGTATTCCCTTCTCTCTCTCTTATCTCTTGTTTATATCTCATATTTTCTTTCATGTTAAACCTTTTCTTAGTTTCTTCCTCGACCGTCATTAGTGTTGTGTTCTCCTTGGCCTGCAATGCATCGTCCTTTTCCATAAATTCATGTCCCTTATTTCTTGTGGTTGCTTCCCAAGTGACACGGGCCTGCATACCTCTTTTTTATGCTCATTTAATTTCAAGAGTTATTTTCTTCAATTTCGACACCTGCCAGTATTCAATGGTTGTCCTGCATTTTCAGGTTTATCACTTGAAAAAGAAAGCAAGACATCCCAAGCAAGAAAATCCATTCCCAACTTTGGAATCTATGTCCCTAACTCAGTCCCCATTTTGATTTTAATTCATCGTACAATATTTACAATGCATTTACGATGCCACTCACATGGGATTCTGAGTGGGGTGGTCACACTAATCTTGCCTTAATATTATTATAGTCATCTTATCCAAAGTAATTCTTCATTCTTAATAACCATGCCTTTGCCTCCTCGGCCTTCTTAACTTCTCCATCAAAAGTAGCAAGTTTTTTCTTCTCAAATTCTGTCGGCATCAATTTTTTCTCATTCCTCCTTTGTTGGTCATGTGTCTTAGTTGTAACACTAAATAGTTTCTTATGAATTCCTGTTATTCTCTCTAGAGTACTCAGTTGAGTTTCCCTTCTCACTATATCCTGTTGAAGGGAAAATATGTCCGGCCAACAGCAGGGGATCTCCCCGGTTAAAAGTCCCAACTAGACTCTAAACCGTTTGGAATAGGGATCCCATCTGGGGTGTGGGCCTGGCTACCGCTTAAGTCTCCTTCCCTTTGGTCTCAAAAGAACTCAATTGAACCTGTGGACACACGCTTATTCAAATGATACAAGATACATGATTGATGCGTTAAACACGTATATAACACTATGCGTAGTGAGACAAATAATAAAGCATAAACGCCGAAGGAAATGTTGTTAACAACACATCATTGGGGTTATGCTTGTAGGCTGTTCTGACCACAAAAGAAACAATTATTTATGGTGAGACGCCCCTTTACTTCCTGAAAGATAAAACAAATGCTAATAAACAAGTTCATTAACATCCATTAAGAAAGCGAAATGAGCTGAACATCATTTACACAAGTACAGAGAACTATAATGCATAAATGATGCCATTAAAAGTGCAGCTTCATTAATCAAAAGATGTTTGAAACTGTATAAGAAATACTCATAGTGTTCGCATAGCAAAACACATTAGATCCAAAAGGAGTTTTAACAATTATCTATATTCATGTGCAAAAGAGTGTTATCCTTCAATACAATGCTGTATAACTCTTGAGTCCCAAAAAAAAAGATCCTTTACAATCTTCCTGGAGGGAGTTTTATAGCCAAAATTTTCCCTTTGGGCTTCATGAATTTTCGCCTGCCCAACTGTTGAGTTGCCTTGCGACCTGTGACCAAGCTGTGAAATGTGACCTGCGACCTAGCTGGGAAGTGCGACCTGCGACCTGTTGCAAACTATTCAGGAGGATGTGCGCATGATTGTGAGGTTAGGGGTATCAACTTGTTGTTCTTTGAGGAAGTTATACTAAGCATGATAATCTGCCCCTATGGGGGAAACCAAAGGAACCTCTTCTTTCAGCCGATGCAGACACTCCAAGGTGTTTGGGATTAGAGTCTCTTTCTTCTGCGCGACCAGGTTGGACAGGGAGGCGAGCTTGGTGTAGATCCAGACTGGTGTGACCAAAAACTTGCCCAGGTTCTCTTGTGATGTTGCAAGGTCGGAAACGACAACAACTTGCTTAATGGGTTGCAAAAATGCCTGGATCTCCTGATCCACCTGTTCCCATGTCTTCTCTTTGTCCAATGCACCCAGAGACGGAATGTGATGTAGGATGTGCATTGAATCGATGCCGCTGATCAGATGCTCATAAGCGGACATCACCTTGTCTAGGTCCTTGGATAGTTTATCTTTGGACTGCATTTTCATCCGGATCTGAACCTTGGCATCTTGTGTGTGGATCCAGTCTTTCTTGGGCAGGTGTTCGGGAGCCTGGGGGTACCGCATCATCCAATCCATCATCCTGTCTAAGGCAGTTGAGGCTTATTTTAGCTGCTCACTCCTCTGCTTCGTTTCTGTTTGGGCTCTCACCAAGGGGGTGACTGTTCGTTTTATGGTAAACATCTCCCCATAGACTTGTCTCATGGTGGCGTCTAATATATCAGACTCCCTTTGAACGGTGAGCAGTACTTTGTTGATAAGGGCAGTTTTGTTTTGGAGTTGCTGAATCTTCTCTCTTAATGCTATCTTTTCCTGTTCTGCCCTTGCCTCCTTCTGCTCTGCTTCTTGCAACCTATTTTGTAGAGAAAAGATCTCGCTACTCATTCTATTCACGTTCTCCTCTGTGGCCGCAGCGAAAGCTGTGTCGGCCGATGCTATCATCATCGGGTTAGTCCTAGTGTCTAAGACTATGTCCTTCTCCGTCGCAACTGTGGATGAGGCAGAAGGATTTCGTGCCATGAATATCCTTTTCTCTTGTCGGATCTTGAAGGAGAACTGATCGTATGTGAGCCTAGTGAGATCGAATACCTCCTCCTCCTACCCTTCGTAAGAACTCAGATTGGAGATTGTAGCGCGTGTGCCGACTACAGGTACCTCGAGGAGAGGTAGCTCAGTTTGTGATCCTGCACCCTGAGGAGATGCCTCGATGTTCTCTAGCATTTGATACTCCTCTTCTTTCTTTTTCCTTTCTTCCTCTTCTTTTCGAAGGTGTTCAGCTTCTGCCTTTTCATGTTCTCTCTTCTGTCTGTGCGCTGCTTCTGCCGTTGCTTCTAATTCGGCTTTCCTTTTATGCTCAGCTGCTGCTGCTTGCTCTACTTTCTTCTGGCGTTCGGCTTCCACTTGGTCTAATTCTTTCTTGAGTTCCCGTTCTGCCGCAGCCTCCGCCTCCTGTTCCTCCTTCTTTTTTCTAGCCTCTTCGGCCTGCTTCTTCTTCTGCTCCGACCTTAGACTCTTCTTGCACTTATCTTCATCTTCCTTCATCTTCTTCTCCCTTTATTGCTGGGCTTTAGCTTCTAGTTCTTTCTGCTGGATAGAAGTGCTGTGCCCTATACTAGTTCGAGGCTTTTTAGCTAGAGAAGAAGAAGCGCCTCCCAATTCATGGCTCCTGTCTTCCAATGTTTGGTCATCTGGGTCTTCTTGATCAGAGTCCGCCCTCGGAGCAAGTTGCCAGTCTGCATTATACCAATTTCTTCTCTCATCTTCGCCCGGGTTGCAGTGATCATGGACTATTCTTTCTGGGTCATAGGTCTGGTGTTCTAATGTCCCAAGGTGATAACTTTTCATCTCTTCTGCTTCTGCCTCTACCTCCCTGAAATCTCTGGCTGTGTAAGAACCGATAGTGAGGGGTAGCGTAGGCCACGACTTCTTCTTACCCTTGGTCAGGACCCTAGAAAAATTGACAGTCATCTGGAAACAAACCTCTTGCATGAGCATTTTTTCTATGACATATCGAGGCATAGCATGAGGGGCCTTGTACGAGCCAAAAACTTAAATGAATGTGTACTCGGCAAAGGGGAACCAATGCGCAACTTTTCCTAGCGTCTCCATGGCTCGCCAAGACATGCAAGGAGTATCTTGGCCGAACAATTTTCTATAAAGAGCTGGGATGAAAAATTGAGAGATTGGCTCTATGTCCTGCTTATATCTGGAATCCCAAAATACTTTGGTTTGTAAGTGGATCGCACGGGTCTGTTTTGGATCCCAGTTGTGCACCCATCCTTCAAAGTGGCACCTTGAACAGATAGCATCCAACAAATAAGAGGCCATGTAGAATTCAAAAGGAAACCCTTCATCTAGTACTAATGCCGAGGATATGTTTGTATGAAGGGAGGCCACCAGTATGCTGGCCCAGTTGAAGCGGGTGCCGTGCACCGTGACATACTCCATGAGGGTTGCTCATGTGCCGCTGAAGGTGGTGGCATCGGGGCGCCTGTAAAATCTGCAAAGCATAGTAGCCACCAATTTATATACTTTCTTAAGGCCTGCCACTGGATATTATTGATCCTTCTTGACCTTGAATTTCTGAGGCTCCTCCCACCACTTTTTTAGAGTGTCTACTATGGGGACTGTATGGGCGATGGCCCAATATTCTATGAAATCCTCCTCTCTTTCAGGAAATGAGTAGTAAACGTGAGCATATGAGCCTTTGAGAGTTGTGAAAGCCTTGCCTTCGCTGTCCCTAATTACGAATTTCTTGGGGTCAGTGTTCTGTACAATCCAATCTATAACCTCCGCACATGGGAATATAGCCAGATGGGCACCTGCAAGATGGAGCTTTGACCTTTTGACCCGTATGTATACTTCCTGATCAGGGAGGTCCTCTGGGAATTCCTGTCGAGTGAACTGCTGGTACACCTGGTACCAACGCATACTGTCCCCTTTGGCAAATGTGCATAGGGTATCTCTGTAAATCGGGGGCGGGGACATTGGTATGTCCATCTCTATGTCCTCTGCTTCCAGGCTCTTGCCCTTTTTTTGAGACACTGGAGGTCCCATGTCTCTTAAATTCAAGGGCACAGGGATACACTCTAAGTCTGCTTCGAATTCACCTGTCATGTTCATGAAATAATCCCAGGATAAGAAATATTCCATGATGATACAAAACTAGGTACAACTATTAATTATTTCAACAGGGGACACTGGCAGAACTGAATTAGTGACCTGCAACTAGGTCGTAGGGTCGCAAAAGTTGCGATGTTGATATTCTTGGAGAAATTGCGACTTTGCGACTTTGTGACCAAGTCGCGAGGTCATTGGGTCGCAAGTCGTGGGAAAATGAAAGAAGTGGGACTTTGTGACTAGGTTGCGGGTCGCTAGTTGTGGAAAAATGACGGAAGTGCGACCTTGCGACCAAGTCGCGGGTCGCTGGGTCGCAAATGTTAGAAAAATGATGGGTGAGTGACTACGCAACCTGTGACTGGGTCGCAAGGTCGTGAAGTCGCGAAGTTGCAAGAAGATAGGCAAAAGAGCGATTGGCGACCTGGCGACCCAATGACTGGGTCGCAGGGTTGCACGAGTCGCAGGTCGCGCTAGGGCTTGCCAGGGTTTTGGCGCACGACGCGCGGAGTCTATTTCCCTTTAACTTGAACATCACAAGGTTAAATGAGCCCAGACAGAGGAGGGGGAGAGCTTTTGGAGTAGGATACAGGCCATGAGATTCTGGATGGGAGCTATGGTAAGGTCAGGCAAGCAGGGTGAATGTTAGGACCAAGAAGGGGAAGCCCTAAGTGTCAAATGGAAATAATGGACAAGACAGGGGGCCATTTAAAGGATGAGGATAGGAGGATTTCGCAAGAAAAAACATGAAAGGAAAAAGCAGGAGGGAAACGGCAACTTACTCGGGAAAATTGCGCTCCAGTCGACCTGTCAGAGGCGTTTTTTTCCTATCCGCTGAATGTGCATAATGCGACCTAGCAACCTCCTACTTATAAAAAGGTCGCACGTGTGGGAATTTAATGAGGTCGCGGGGTCACATTACATGGTGATCCAAGAGGGATGCGACCTCGCGATCTTGTGACCTTGCGACCTTGGGGTTGCGGGGTCGCAAGGCCTCGGGGTCGTGATTTTCTACAAATTAAGAAACCCGCGACTCAGCGACTTAACCTTCCCGGAACTTAACTTTTCCTTATGCTCAAGGGGCTCCAAATTTTTTTTGGAGTGTGAATTATTTTGAGGGTGTTGTAGAGGCTACAACATATCCTCACTTGCTTGCTTATGCCTCTTTCTTCACTTGCTGTGTTTTTCTCCATTAGCCTTCAATTCATGCTTCCAAAATCCATGGGATTTGATTGGATTTATGTTTTCCTATGTAGCTACCACCTAGCTCATGTTGCTTCTTCCTCTACAAGTTTAATAATATTTGAAATATTACTACATTTACTTATCCTTGCTTCTCCAGAGTTATGACAATCCTCTAATTGTCAGCCTTACAACTCCTCAAATTAGCCCTTAAATTTTTGATGGTATCCATCGAGTCAGGGGATTATTCCTCTTTCCTCTTCCCAACTAAGTCTTATTCTTGCTAATGCTGGGATATACCAGTGATGCGCTACACTATTATGATGCTAATTTCTTTTATTTTATTGTTGTACCTTGGTGTCTTCTTTTGTGTTGTTACACACACATACATGTTAGTTGAATAAAAACACAATCAAAATTTTAGGTCCCTATAATACTAGTGTATCCCCTTATTTTTATTGTTAGTGTATGCCCCTTGTTGTTATTGTTGTACCCATGTAGTCCCCATATTGTTATTATTGTGACCCATAAACTTACCACTACATTATTATTGTTATGTGGGTTCTGATTATATTGGGACCCCTTAGGCTCCTATATATAGAAAGTAGTTTTTGTCATTTGTATCATCCAAGAATTATCATTTATGTAATGTAAAGAATGTTTATCCCTCAAAGAAGCTGATTTATGAGTCATTGATCTATCTTTTCTTCTATTTTGTGAGTTGGTTTCATAACACTTGGAATCAGAGCTTTGGATTTTAGGGTTTCGTTGTTGCAAACATGTCATCTTGGAATTATCGCTATAACTTTTTTCTTATGAAGGTCCTGAAGCTGAAATTTTTATAACAGGAATTCGAACTCTTGAGGAAGTTCGTGCACAAATTTCAGACCTTGGTTTGCTATATTTTTTGAGATATGATATGAGGAAGTTAGGGTTTTTGCAGGCTCCAAAATTTCATCTCAAACATGTGATAGAGGGAAAATCGTCATAACTTCCATTTCAAACATTGGATTTGAATTATTTAAAAAGTGGCTGAAATTTCACGGACTATAGTTTATATTATATCAATTTCAGGGGCAAAGGTCAAAACTGTGACATGTGGTGCGTCGTACAAGTTCTCTCTACTGAACTAGTCCAAAACTAGGTCATTGTGGGATACTGGGCATAAATTTATCTTGAAGAATCCAAACTAGGTCTGACCTATGGCATTGGAAATACAACTCGGAGGGATACCACAGGGTTGAAGTTCAGATATTGGAGATCCAAAATTACAAAGTTACAATTGTTTCAAGATCGATCTCCTAAAAGCAAGAAAAAGGTGTGTATTTTTTTAAAAAAATTGCATAATTTTTTGTTTCAAAAATAAGTTTGAAGTGATTCCAAGGGTATATTGAAGCATCGATATATGTATTGGGTTCTAAAATGCCTCCAAAAAAGAATTATACACCAATTAAGCCCTCATAAAACTCTACTATGACGCATGAAGAGGATGAATTGCAACATGATATATCAAAATTACGAGACCAAGTGCAACAAATTTCGATCTCACAAAGAGAAACCAAATATGACATAGATGGTTTGAAAGCAGACATGAAAGCTAATATGGATGGTACAAAAGAAAAATGGAATATTTGAAGAATGTTTTAAAATAATATTTGAAAAAGTTTACAATAATTGCTTCCTAAGGGCGAAAAGGTATTAGATGAAACTCATGATGAGAACAAAAAAAAAAAAAAAAAAAAACCTTGATTCCATAGCTTCTAGCGTTGGATTGAAGACCCACCATATTCCAAATATATATATGAGGAATTTTGATGGCAAGGATCCGATAACATGGATACTACAAATGTAGCTCCATAATGTGCAACATACACAAAAGGTACACATTTCAACTTTATATTTAGAACAAAATCAGTTTGTGTTAGGTCCCTATATTAATAGGGTAGTCCCTTATTTTTGTTAGTGTAGCCCCCTTATTATTATTTTGTACCCATGTAGCCCCCATAGTTATTATTGTGCCCCATAAATGCCACTATTGTTATTGTTGTGCCCTTAAATTATTATTGTTAGGTCGGCTAGGATTATATTGTGACCCCATGGACTCCTATATATAGAAATGAGGTTTTTTCATTTGTATCATCCAAGAATTATTAATTCATGTAATGTAAAGGAGGTTTCCCCCTCAAAGTGGCTGGTTTCTAAGGCATTTATCTCTCTTTTCTTCTATTTTTGGAGTTGGTTTCATAACATTTGGTATTAGAGCTTTGGATTCTAGGGTTTCGCTGCTTCAAATAGGTCATCGTGGAATTTTCGTTATATATATTTTTATACAAAGTTTCAAAAGCAAAGAAATCTTGAGGAACGTTGTGTAAAAATTTCAGATCTTGGTTCATAATATTTTTGGAGATATGATCTGTGGAAGGTAGGGTTTTTGCAGGCTCCCGAATTTCATCTCAAAGATGTGACCTTGGGAAAATCATGATAACTCTCTCTCTGAGCATCAGATTGGAATTCTATAAAAAGTGGCCAAAATTTCTCGTACTATAGTTTCCTGTGTATCAATTTCAGATCCAAAGGAGGAAATAGTGACACATGGCACGCCGTACAAGTTCGCTCTACTGAACTAGTCCATAATTAGGTCATTGTGGGAGATTGGGCATAACTTTGTCTTGAAGAATCCAAATAAGGTCTGACCTATTGCATTGGAAAGAAGACTTAGAGGGAAAATACATGATAGAAATTCAGATCTTGAAGATATGAAATAACAGAGATAAATCAGGTTCAATATAAATCTCCTAAAATGAAAGAAAAAGGTGTGTATTTTTTAAACAAGTTTGCATAACTTTTGTTTGAAAAATCAGTTTGAAGTGATTCCAACTACATATTGAAGTATAGATAGTAGTATGGAGTTATATAATGCCTCCCAAAAATAATTCCACACTCATTAAGCTCTCAGAAATCTCTACTATGATGCATGAAGAGGAAGAATTGCAATATGATATATCAAAATTACAGTACCAAGTGCAACAAATTTCGATCTTACAAAGAGCAACCAAAGATGACATAAATGGTTTAAAATCATGCATGGATGCTAAGTTGGATGGTTTAAAGGATAAAATGAAAGCTAATATGGATGATAAAGCAGTGGAAGATCATATCGAGCATCAACAACAGGTTTTCCAACTCTTATAGGGTAACCTAAATTTGGTGCAGAATCGAATGAAACAACAGGAAGATAAATATCACAGTGAAAGAAGTTTTGAAGCAGTCATAGAAACAAGAACTCGAAAACTACGAAATTGATCAATTTCAGAGTATCTCAGCAAGTGAAAAAAACTTACCTGCTGAAATTTCCACATGGGAGGATGAGAATTTTATACAGAAGCATCGAGAAATAATCAAGCAATGATGACAACACTTTTTTGAAGGAGAGGGGCATGTTAGGTCCCTATATTACTAGGGTAGTCCCTTATTTTTGTTAGTGTTTCCCCCTTATTGTTATTGTTGTACCCCTGTAGCCTTCATATTTTTATTATTGTGCCCCATAAAAGCCACTATTGTTATTGTTGCATGCCCTTAAATTATTATTGTCAGGTCAAATAGGATTATATTGTGACCCCATGGAATCCAATATATAGAAAGGAGGTTTTTTCATTTGTATAATTCCAGAATTATTCATTCATGTAATGTAAAGGAGGTTTCCCCCTCGAAGTGGCCAATTTCTAAGGCATTGATCTCTCTTTTCTTCTATTTTTGAAGCTGGTTTCATAACAGTTTGTATGGTATCAATGGATTTGTTCTCGTAAACCACTTGTTACTTGGTCAATTTTTACAGAGGAAATGATAACACATTATGAGGATACAAAGAGCAAGACCTTCTTTAGCCAATTGATAAATCTCAAACAAAAGGGTTCAATGATGGAGCACATTGAGGACTTCCAAAAATTGAATATAAGGGTAAATGATATTCCATAGGAACATAGGATTGATGTCTTCATACAAACTTTAAAGGATAACATCCAACATGAGGTTCACCTTTGGGAACCTGATTCATTAGAGAAGGCAATCCATGTTGGCAAGAAAAATTGAAAGCAAAATTATGGCAACAAGGAATCCTACCACTCACAACTATAAAGATGGAAGTGTTGTTGCTCCTAGCTTTCCAAAACCTACAGGGTTGACACCACAAAAATTGAAAGAAAAAAGATAAAAAGGTATTTGTTACAGTTTTGATAGAAAATACACTAAAGGTCATAAGTGTGCTAAGAATAAATTAGTTTACATAGATTGTGAAGTGGAGGAAGAAAAGGAACAAGAAAATTCAAAAGAAGAGGATATACACTAGGAACCGGCCTTAGAGAAAGAATAAATGATTCCGACCATATATTGTAATGCATTGGAATGAATTAACACTCCTCAAAATCTCAAGATAGAAGGACATATCAAGAAGAA
The DNA here is from genome assembly GCA_034641835.2 of Pinus albicaulis. Lineage (NCBI taxonomy): Eukaryota > Viridiplantae > Streptophyta > Pinopsida > Pinales > Pinaceae > Pinus > Pinus albicaulis. The sequence continues at coordinate 19,307,185 of CM076583.1, forward strand.
AAAGGTAATAGTGTTGATTGATTCAGGTAGTACCCATAATTTTATTCATTTCAAGAAATCCAAGGAATTGAATTTCTTCCTATATCCAGCACTAGAGTGTCAAGTGATGGTTCCAAATGGAGGAACTATACATTACTCTAGAAAGTGCCATAATATCAATATAACCATGGGGGAATATGTATTGAATAGTCCAATGCTTTCCATTCCAATGGGTGGTGTTGATGTTGTACTAGGAGTTCAATGGTTACAATATTTGGTTATGATATCTTTTAATTTTCAAGAACATTACTTGAATATTTTTTGGAAAGGAAAGGAAGTTCAATTAAGGGGTATATTAGGAAAACCAGGAAAGATAATAAACTCTAATGGCATGAAAAAGCTTCTAAAGAAAGAACAACGAGGCATAATTTCACAATTATGCTCACTAGAGTTTCAAACATCGAAATCATATTTAAGAAGAAATTCTAAGGTTCAAGTAGTGGAAGATAACATCAAGAATCAATGACAAGTTCTCCAACTCTTAAAGGATAACCTAAATTTGGCACAGAATTGAAGGAATCAACAGACATCAAAATCGCAGTGAAAGAAGTTTTGATGTAGGCGACTGGGTATTTTTACGGCTACAACCATACAAAAAAAATGTCCCTCAAGAAAAGCTAAGAAGGATAATAAATTATCGCCAAATTAATATGGTACTTACAAGGTGTTGCAAAATATTGGTACTATGGCATACAAATTGGAGCTTTCGGCATCTTCCCGAGTGCACCCAGTTTTCCATGTTTCATGCTTAAACAAGGTTATAGGTGACAAGCTCCCAGTTCAAACAATATTGCCAGAACTTGATGAAAAAGGAAATATCGTATTGGAACCTGAATCAATCATAGAAACAAGAACTTGAAAACTACGAAATCGATCAATTCAAGAGTATCTCATCAAGTGGAAGAACTTACTTGCTGAAGATTCCTCATGTATGGATGATATTTTTATATAGAAGCATCTAGAACTACTCAAGCGCCGAGGAAATTTTTTTTTTAAGGAGAGGGGCATGTTAGGTTCCTATAATACTAGTGTATCCCCTTATTTTTTTATTGTTAGTGTACCCCACTTATTGTTATTGTTGTACCCATGCAATCCCCATATTGTTATTATTGTGCCCCATAAAATCCCACTATTGTTATTGTTGTGCCCTTACATTATTATTGTTATGTAGGCTCTGATTATTTTGGGATGCCTTAGGCTCCTATATATAGAAAGTATGTTTTATCATTTGTATCATCCAAGAATTGTTAATTTATGTAATGTAAAGGAGGTTTCCCACCTCGAAGAGGTTGGTTTCTAAGTTGTTGATCTATCTTTTCTTCTATTTTGTGAGCTAGTTTCATAACACAAACATATTATCTCATCACCTTTGCATGTTTTTCATAAGTATGTTGACGTGAAACTATATCAAACATTGAATATCAAGTTAGTCTGCCAACTAGAAAATAAGAAAAATAGCATATCAATAGTTGTTATGCAAACAATGACAGTAGTCATGTTTTAAAATTAGCGCACACACACACACACACACACACACACACACACACACACACACACACACATATATATATATATAATTTTTTAAAATTTTCCTTCTAGGTCCATTCTCTTTGAGTGTTGAACATGGGCACTCTAATACCACATTGTAACACTCCCTCCCACCTTTTTGTGCTACCTCAGGCCATGGGAGGTGTTAATTTTTCATTAACCGAACCTCTAAGGTATATTATGGAAATGGGGTTACAAAAATAATCCTTCACCTTGAAATTATATAGAATTAAATTTTAACATCACAAATGGATGAGGCTCGTTGAGAGCTTTCCGGTGATATAAATTTTATCCCAACCTGGTATATTTATTGGGAGTTATGCCACTTTTAAGTTTTACCAATTAGAAACTTCCATGTCAACGAGGAATCCTCAACATGGCACCTATGAGTGACCCACATAATGACCAGTTAAAACCTTGTAGTTTATCACCCGTGCTCGACATGATCAGATTTGTTTGATGAACCATAGACATCTCGAGTCCCCCCTGCCTACTCGATTAATGAAGGGGGGGGGGGTCCAAATTTTTTCGCTTATGGGACTAAAGTCCCCACACCTCCCCATGATCTTTCCATAATATTCCTTGTGACCTACCCATTTATAGATGCTCGAAAACCCATTTCGAGGTCCCCTTCCATGCCCAATTTAATGAGGGGGGTCTCAAATTTTATCGTATGCAACCCACTCCTTTGTTGCGCCACCTCCTCTCTCCTGCCACATCAACCTTCATTCACTGTGTCTTTTTGATGTCATGTTAACATTATGGTGATTTCATCCTACCATGTGGCATCATCTAGTGATACACATGTCATTTAAAAACCAACCACTTAGCCACCCAAAAGGGTCATATTTATCTGCCACGTGTCACATTGATAACATGCCACATCCAAAATTTAACCACATGATTCGAGCAACGTCATCATGGAATCCTTACGTGGAATCCACATAGCCTTATGAGGCCTACATAGTGCCTTCCACTTCAACTCAGTTTAACAGGTCCCACAAGGCTCGACCGCTCTGTGCAATTCACCCCTTTCACATTAGATTTGGTTTTATGAGAAATACGGGTGTGCACGAAATTTTCAAAGTGGCATCCTGCTCAGATCCCTGGACCTCCAAATATCTGGACCACACAGGGCTTCATAAAAACATCTGATCCTAGTGCACCATCTAGGATTTTTGCAAACTTGCACCTTTCCTTAACCTCAGATGACATGGATACAACTTCACTCACAAGGTAATCTGACCTTGAATTGATAATTCTCCAAATGAGAATCACTTTGGATGAATCCACACATAGAATAAATATCCGACTCGACCAGGATTTTCGACATAAATCTAAAACTTTTGAAATTTGTTGCACTTTTGAGTGTTCACATATGATGACTTGTCAGATACATCTGCTAGTTCAATGGATATTTGGCTCCCCCACATCTCTGGAAAAAATATAGCACTGGGAAGGTAAAATGTATCCTACCTAGATACTTAGTTAATCCAAGAATGCTTTTGACCTTAGATACAAGTGTAGAATCCCAACTAAACTTCATAAAATGGAAAACTCAAGGAATTCTCCCAAAATTCCTTCAAGATAGAGTGTTTCCAAGAATGCCATATTTTTAGGGATGAAAACCTAGATTGAATCATTAAACATCCAAGGTATTATACCATGACCTAAACATGATCAAAAGATATAACAAGCTTGAATTATATCAGATTGTATGTGAAGGTCAGAAAATGGCTCCAGGGCCAAATTTCAAAGGAAACCACAATACTTCATACTCCATGGAACCAAAGTATTTTATTGCAACATGAAAGTGTACATAACTATGAAATCTAACACAATTCTTAACACATGCGAATACTAGGTCTAATTTTATGCTCATGCATCACACAACATCCGAATTTCCTATTTATCATGTGAAGTAGTCTACATAATTGAAATATTTAGTGGGCCATGACATTCATAACATATCAAGTAATTGAAATCACGCGCCATAAAAAAATTATCTTAGGGAATTCGAGAAATCATGCACGTGCATGTCAACGAATTTGTAATTCATGAAGATAACAACAAAACACATAGCTCCATGCATTTAACATAGTTGTGATAGCATATAAAGCAAAGCATTCACCATGAATATATAGATATATCAAAAAATTTCGAAAGTCAATGCAAATACATACATTTATACATCATCCATGATAAAAATGGATACCAATAGTTGGCAACTTAAGGAGGGACTTCAAATATCCACCCAACCATAGGCCAACTACACTGCAACCTTTCTTGTAGTTGACCACCCTGAGCTGAATTCAGAGTTTGGGGAGTTAATTACTCAAGGGTATTCGCACCAATAATTAGTCAAACATATAATCAAGAGAAGTCCACTTTGCAGGTGGTTTATCATTTTCCCAAGTAGTAAGAACCACAGTGACTCTCTACCCCAATATAAATCAGTCATAGGGATTTACACAAGGCTCAGTGAAGTATTACTTAGTTTTAGGAGTATGATATCACTCTAAGGGCGGATTATCAGTTGGAATTGTCAAGGCAAGCACTATAGGAGTCCAAAGTTAACTATCCAAGTGGTTTATTTTCCCATTCAATAAGCTTTAAGTGGTGTATCAACCTCAAGACAAGCACTTAGAGGTTTATCAATTGAGACAACAAGAACCCAAGTGTCTCAGCTTGCCAAGTGGTTTATCAACCTTCCAACAAGCACCATAATGTTTTATCAACCCATTCAACAAGATATAAGTGTTTTATCAACCCCAAGGCAAGTACATAGAGGTTTATCGACCAAGACAACAAGCACCAGGGAGTCTTTGTTTCCATTGAGTCTTCATTGCCCCATCACAAACTGATAAACAACATTGGCCACACTAGACTTTACAGGGAACAACGTTCCATCATTTCTTCTCTTCCATTTCTCCTAAGTGCTCACCATTTTTTATATACATATGCTTTGCTTGTATTATCTTGCCTTGCATATATCCATATGTATGTCTACACATACTTCCTCCACCAATCTCTTTTCTTCACATCCCTTCTCTTGCATGTTGTCTTCTCCAACATGTCCCACAAAAATAGGCGTAATATGGGATTTTCCTTCACTTAGATGACCCATACACAACTTCAATGCTTGCACCAACACACCATTTAATTTATCATGGGGATAGGTATGGAAATAAATGAAGTGGCTTTGGTTTGGGTTTAAACACTACACAAGCAACTCCTCATCCTCAGGATTGAAATTCATATCCACTCCTTTAGCTCAACCATATTCATATTTTCACATTTATTAACATAAACACTTACACATGGTGAATTTTACATGCGAGGCAACAAAACTGGTTGTTACATCAAATATCTGTCTTTGGATCAAAATTGCATGAGATAAATGGGAAATTCCACACTACACATAACATAATAGAATTGAGCACTATGATAAGTGAAGAAACTTTTGAACCCATTGGAAAAAATGTATAGATCTTTTGACATACATATGGATGACATACATTTATGGAAATGCCATGTGACTTACTAAAAAATGAAGATAAGATCAAAAGGCGTTTGGTCAAGTTGTGGATACATTAGCAATGCCAACAATAACACTTCGATACCTTCATCCAAGGTTAAATCATGGAATTTGGAGACACATGATTGAGAAAATACCTGATCAAATCATGGCATTTAGAGGCACATGATTGAGAAAATACTTGATAAAATCATGGCATTTGGAGGCACATGATTGAGATAATACCCAATCAAATCACGACATTTGGAGGTACATGATTAAGAAAATACCCAATCAATATGTTTTTAATACATTTTCCAAATAATTTCATATTCAAAGGTATAAATTTCTAGAGGAATATCTTCCAAGAAACCTCTAAAGTTTGAATAGGGGGGTCATGGTAACCTCCAAAACAAACCTTGATGTAGGAGCATCGAAAATTTTTTATAAACTTTATTAGATATTATTATTTTTTGAGGAAGTTTGATTCCTAATGCAATTCTTTTAATTTTGTAATAATTAGTTGGACTCTAGAAACATTATCATCGAATATTATGGATTAGGATAGAAAAAAAAGTAGTCTTAGTTTTTATTTTTCCAAATTAGTTACTAAAATAATGGGTCTTATCCACTTATTATGGATCATGATACTATTTTAGATTTAGAATGACTTTTATAAATTAGTAAGTATGTGGAGAACTTGAGAAGGATTGGAAGTATGAGTGTAAGAGGAGGAGAAATCTAATTCATTCCATTATGAATCCTCTCTTGATTAATGGAAAGAACAAACTATCTTGTTGTAGTATACATTTCAAGATATGATATTAATTTGGTTTTGGTGGAGTATTGAAAATGAATGTACAAGAAACGTACTTACTCTTTGAATTGATGCATATTCCAAGTAACTATTTGCTGCTCTTTCATTACTCTACAAAACAATTGTGTGTGAGTGATAATATTGTTGCAGTCAGGATGCATGCATAGAATAAATTCAATAATTTATAGTGTGGTTAATTTATGATTGTTAATTCAATACTAAATCATGGAAAATTAAATATTGGAATGTAGTATGGTGGAAGATTCCCGTCAGTTTTTAAGTTTGCTATCAATTGTTGAGTAAATTGAATGGATGTGAAGGTGTTTATTTATTTTTTAAATGAGTTTGCAATCCTGCTGGATGAATGTGTAAACTTTGGTATTTAAAACAAATTTTTCCCTGAAGAATAATTTGGTAGAACCTTGGCATCAATTGGTATCAAAGCAAAAACAATAGTTTTTCTAAAATGGCAGATCGATGAGGAGTAGCAAGAGGGGCAACTCGGGGAGCACAAGCGGAAAGACCTGCAACAAATGTGGCTTTGCAGAGACTTCATGAGAGGATGAAATCCATGAAAGATGCAAAATAAGAGGAAATAACATGGGAGATGTCAGTGATGGTGAAGAAGAGGCTTCTAGTGAAGAAGAAGAAGAGGATACACCAAAGCAGAAAATGTTGAGTATGTTTGCCAAGATGTTTGTCAGGCCAAAAATGGAAGTACCATTATATGAAGGTAACTTGAATGCTGATGAGTTAATGGATTGGATACATGAATTGGATAAATACTTTGATTACGAGGATGTTAACAAGGATAAGCAAGTCATGTATGCAATGACTAGACTTAGGACATGTAGCCCTATGGTGGGATGAGGTACAATATGAATGAAGGAGGAAATTAAAAGCCAAAATTAAAGATTGGGATAGGACGGTGGGGAAACTTAAAGGTAAGTTTTTACCTAGAGATTTCGTATTAATATTTTTTAAGAAATTACAAAACCTTAAACAAAGGAACATGTTTGTTAAAGAATACATTGAGAAATTTTACAAATTAAACATTAGGGCTAGACATCTAGAAGAGAATGATAACAAAGTTGCAAGGTACATTTCTGGTGATCCGAAAGGATCATCACACGTGAAATAGATTTATGCCATGTCGATTTGAAGTTGGTGACAAAGTGCTTAAGTGTGTGAAATTATGATTAATTCTTTTCATGAGATGCAAATGCATTTAATTATGCATTTTATGAGCCTTTATTAAATTCATGCATTGTTATTCACTTTTGATATAAATGCTTAATATTTGTGAGAGGAAATTTGTCTCACGTATTATTCATTTAATGTAATTAGGGAAATTGGTTTTTATGTGAGAAACCACCTTACGCCAATTCTCTATTTTTCTTAATTGTGGGTTGAGAGAATCAACGACATGGTTGAAGAGACTTTAGGTGGTTTTGAGACTTTTCCCAATTATGAGCCTGAGATAGTTAGAGATCCTACTTTCATGGATCTTGTTTTTCCTTCCTTCTAATTAGGCCCTACAATTGTGGGTCCTGTAATTAATTCTCTTTGTTGGAGAGTGGGTGAGGGAAAACTATATATATTCCTTATGTGATCCATGAGAAGGGAGAAGAAAGGAGATAATGCTTAGCTATTGAGAGCCATAGTGCTTAGCTAATGCTTGGCCATAGATCTTGACTGTAAGAAATCTTGGAGAGCTTACTTTGAAGAAGAAATATAGAAGATCTGCATTCCAATTGAAGCATATCCAGAGATGTAGCCCTAGAGAGGTGGAGGGGTGAACTCCGTTACTAATTGGTTTTCTCTCTCTTACTTACGTGCATGTGTTTCTTGATATGTTAAGTTCATTTAATTATGTTTATGTGTTTATGCACTATAATAGATAGACTAACATGCTCATTTAAACCTATATAAGCCATAATCAATTAAATATCCTCATACCGTACACGATTGTTAGAGTAGTACTCAATCCGTGATCAGATCAAGTTTGGTATCAGAGTAGATGACTGCTTTGCAGGATGGGCAGAGGAGAAAAGTGTTGGCTTGTGACTGTACATAACATGGAGAAGTGGTCCCCATAAGGAAATCACACGACAAAGGCGTGAATGTTTAAGGGGAAGGCCAAGCTATTCAAGCACGGGGCCGGAAGGACACCCCGCAGTGAAAAGAATAGTTCAAGAGCCAGACCAATGGACACGTTCAGAACATTGCACATAGGTCACGGTCGAGTCAGGCTTATTCGCAAGCTTAGGAGAGACTAGAGCTCCAAAATACCGTTTAATGCTAAGATGTCTTGAAGTTAAAATTAAACAAGATTATGATTCTTCCAAGTTCATGTACATCGAAGGCTCGTATTCATTGTACCTAGATCCATTGGCAACTCGAGAGCAAAAATTGCACCAGATTTATACCAAGGAGAACCCCCACAAGCAGTCTCGTAAAATTTTCTCACCTGCAAATCGACGGTTAACATTAACTACGGGAACACTCTCTTCAAATTCCAAAAAACCGCTTAAGTGCCCTCACAAGTGCTTTCAGGTTTCAATAAAGGACATTACGAGGTGATAGCTGGAGTCCATGCCCTTTACTTTCAAATCAGAGAAAGCAGAGAAATGGCGTATTTTCCTTAAAAGAACTTAAGGGTTTTGGAGGAGGTGCAAAGGGGAAAATAGACGGTCAGGATCAAAGGACAGAATTGAAGCGGAGAGATGGACGACAGAGATCATAGCACATGAATGCAAGTTAGATGGATAGAAAATATTAGATTGTGAGAACTAAGTTAGAGATAAGCGGTCAAGAATGGATATCACAAATAAAGATGCATGAGAGTTAATGGATCAGAGATTCTAGATAAGAGCCACGAGTCGAACATACATTCCATCGCATATCACACTTCGTAAATCTTACCGTTTACCCTTCACCGCTCACATGTAAATCTTGCGATTTGCAATATGCGGGTGGTCCCACCTCTGTCTGCCACGTCACTCCCGCCCATCGCATATCGCTCACCGCAACTTTTAACATTTACCTCCCCGCACTTCGCACTTCGCAGAACATAAAATTTAACCCCCGCTTCTCGTAGCTAAACCTTTTGACAAGCGATCTGCGGGTGGCCCCACCTTCACCGCCACGTCACCCTTTTCTCCCCATTGCATATCGCACTTCACGAGGCTTAACTCTTACCTTCCTCTCCCCTTTTCATAAAACCTGCGGCCTGTGATGTTGCGGGCAGCCCTCATTTCATTGCCACATCACCTCCCTCTCACCGCACATCACACATCACAAGTTTTATTGTTTACCCTCCACCGCTCATAAAATAAATCCGTCGATGTGTGATTTGCGATAGCTGTGGGACCCATCCATGCCACATCATCTAAAGAAATCCCTCGGCCTCTGACCCGCTCTTTTTTGTTTAAATAATTTCCGTCGTGGTTAATACTATCGACCCCACCATTCCTTTCGCCTTTTCCATCCATTCTTCACACATCCCATCCATGCCCCCCTCTGAAATCCGGTTCCCGGTTTGCAATTCAAAACATAGCATGGGATTTTGGGTGGAATATGCAGTTGTATTTTATTCAGTCTGCTCAGGAAACCTCCACTAAAGAGCCAAGGATGCGCAGTATGTCTGGTCATTTCACAGCTACTGAGTGGAAATCATGAGAATGAGGGAGTGGAGGCATTCAAAAAGTAGGTGAAATTAAGTAATGGAAGATGACCCCACTTGTTCACGACCACTCCTCGTCACACCACTTTGAAGGATCTCGGATTTGGCCTCCTCTAGTCAACTTTGTCTTTTCCTTTTGCTGTTAGATAGTGATTTTTTGCTGGTGAAATCCTGATTTCACCCGAGTTTGTTTTGATTCTCTATTTATGGGAGTGATTTCTTGATGCACGCTCTGCTAGTCAGTTAGGATATTTTTATTTTACATCTGTGGATCAATCATGAGATTTTGATTCGATTGTAAACCCTGAAGGAGTATATGTAGGGAGTTCTAAGATGAAACAAGGGTTCTGGAATTTTGAAGAATTTTGCTGTGGTTTTGTATGATTGTGTTCCCTGTTCTCTGAGATACATATTTGGGAGAGCTGTTTAAACTTAATATGATACATAGCTGTTATTTGGATTCTAGGTGGAGTAATGAGTTGTATGTATCTGTTTCCTTCTGTTATCAATAATCTCCTTTTTATGTGTAATCATATTTCATGCTATGCTGCTTTGATGATTCGTGTAATGTAGCTGCTAGTGGTATGCAATTTTATCCATGAATTTGTGTCTGTATAATGCTCAGGTGTTAATGCTCATGTATTAAGCTTGTTGCACTCCCTTAATTCGTGCTCCAAAAACCTCTGTTGTTTTCCATATCTCATTCATCTCCGCTTCCTCTGAGTTCATAGGGGGACAAATTACTAATCCTCTTAAGCCTGTCTCTTGTGGGTTCCTTCTCCATTCTTTCTCAACGCCTATGCATATTTTTAAAACTTCTGATCATTCTTTTATACTTGGCCCATTTGAAAACCATCAAGCCTCACAACCTCCTGAGCCCTCTCACAGTATAGGGAATTAATATGAATCGACTCCAAGGTCTTATCCATAGTTGAACCACCAAAACCATTATTCTATTATTCCATATTTTATCAGAGGCATCATTATGGTTATCTACATTTAACCTCTAATTTTAAGATGTCCTAGGCACTGGTATTTTGTAAATCAGGGATGTCTCTAGGAGCTACAACATCTTTTTGGCACTGTTTCTGGGGATACGAATGAAGAAATATTTTCCCTGGGATACCAGACTATCTTCAACCTTCAATTAGGTGAGCACGAAGGGTTGAGAGTTGCATATTCCTCACCTTGGTGACTCCACTGTAAAATAGTCCTAATCATAGGTAATCTTGGCTTTCATTAGGCGTCACACCAGATTTAGATCCACCATCTACTTCCACCTCTAAACCAGATGGTTGTGCTGAGTTTCCTTTTGAAAAAGTATGCCCCCTTGGCCCTCCCTCAGCCTCTAAATGATATGCCACAAGATTATTTAAAGCTCCTGCCTCAGTACACCAGGGAAGATAGTAATTCTGTGCAGAGACATATTGAAAACTTCTGCGCCTTTACTGAGAATGTAAATGTAGAGAAATTAGATGTGGTATTAAGGATTTTCATCCAATCCTTGGAGGGAGAAGCCCAGAAATGGTTCAAGTCTCTAGCCAACAACATAGTCCACACTGGGAAAAAATGGAAAATTTCTTCACATTGAAATGGGGAGAAAAGAGGGACCATGGATATGTCCTCACAGAGTTCAATGCTCTCAAGAAGAGACAAAATGAGGATGTATCATAATTTATAAAGAGGTACAATAAGCTCTATAATAACCTCCCCGCAAAAATAAAGCCTCCCCAAGCAGCTGCTAAGGTGGTCTTTGTAGGAGCTTTCGAGCCAGATTTTGGGTTCACCTTAAGAGAACAAAGATCCAAATCTCTCGATCAAATCTAGACTAATGTGTTGGAGGTAGAAGAAAAATTTGCTTCTACTGGTAAGTTCAAGGGGAAGACGGAACATGAAGCTAGAAGAAAGAAGGGGGAGGAGGCTTCTACCCCAAATCAGGATAGGGAATTACAGGAGCATAGAATCGAAGAGATGAATAAGCTGATCAAGAACCTCTCAAATAATATGGTTAATCTTGAATTAGAGGCCAATAATTTCCCTCCTCGTTCCAACCAAATGATTCCTAACTGAGGGTTTAATCCTCAATATCAGAGGCCCCCTATGCAACTGTTACAACAGGCCTAGGAAGTCATAGACAACCAAGAAGATTAATTCGTCACGTACTATGATGATGATGAAGCTGAAACCATCCTGAAAGGGGAACAAAAAGAAGAGGGAGTCCCTCCAGAGGATCAAGAGATTGAAAGTTACTACAGAAAGTTCGTGGATTTCATGCAGGCTCAAATCCACAAGAAGTATGACCTCAGGTCCTCCAGAAAGGGAACCTGAGGGCAAGAACAAAATGAAGAGTCGATATCAAGAGAACAATCCCCTCCTAGTCCTGCAAGTAAACCTCATAAGGCCACTGCATCCACTTCCAAAAAATAAGGAGATGATCCTCCCAAGGATAAGAAGCCCACATATATACCCTTGAAATCGCCCAACCCTCCTAAAGAGCAGTTTGAAGAAGCCATTACAGAAAAAAGGCCCACTCCCTTTAATCTACAAGAAGAAAAATCCATGGTTGTTCTTGGACTGCATGTGGAAAACCAGTTCCTAGCCTATTCTGAAGAAGAGGGATGCGAGATTACCCTCCATGAAGAAGGGCAAGAGCCGGAGTGTTTCCCAGGGGACAACACTAAAAATAAACAACAGTATGGTGATATGGAAACAGAGGTAGCAGAGCTTAATTCTCTAGATCCACAAGAATATCATCAACAAGCAGCATTACCTTTAGAGATTAAGGACCAGTAATATTTGCATGATGAAGACCATCTCTCAAATTCTCTTTCAGTACAAGGTAAAGTTAAAAATTGGTTTGAGAATCTTCCAGCCGCTAACATGAGATTTTTTCATCAATTCATGAAAGTTTTCCTAGGTTGATGGGTAATCATGGGAAATGTATTTCTTATCATAGAAGAGTATAGACATTTAAAAAGATAGCCTCGGGAGACAATACAATATTTTTCAGCCAGGATAAATAAGATGTATCATTCAATGCCTGCTGATATAAGGCCACCCCCAGGAGTAGCTCTATTGCAATACCCATATGCCTTTAATCCAGAGGTGGCATTCCAAGTAAGAGAAAGAGACACTGCGACCCTTGAAGAAATGAAAAATATTGCAGTTAATGTGGAGGTGAACCTATTGAATAGAGAGGCAAAGTTTGAAACAGAGGAAGAAGTGATCCAATTTTATTCTCCACCTTTATCCCTTAATTCATCAGATAAAATGAAAACAGGTTCCGATTTTCTTGAAGACATGGAGAACAAAGGTGCAGTACCAAGGGGTGAGGTAAGATCGATTGGGTTTGGATATCCAGAAATAGGTCAAGTTTATCTTGATCCAGTGGCTATCTATATTGAGAAATTATTCATCAAAAACCCACCATACCTTTTTAGCATTTCTGTTGCCGTTCAGGTTTACCAAGCCCCTTGCAATACCAGGCTGGGAATTCCTATCAAATACCAGTGACACGTTTGTTCCTAAGTCTGGTGGAAAATAATGAAAGAACAACATTATTAGAGCAGTTGCTTGCCTGGTTACACTGGCATTATTGTATCATTTAGAATAGTAGTAATTCCAACAAATTAGGGTAGGTAGGTGTGAAAATAAGCTCAGTACTATGAGCATATTTCTCGTTTAATTTCAGATTTATTTGTAGTTTTCAGTTCAAGTGTGTTTCAGTTTCCAGTTTCACCATAGTTCAGATTTAAACATTTAAGATTTTCAACGTGCGACAGTAATTTCTGTTTTATATAGTTGGCAGTGCACAGCTCAGTCATAGTTTCAATTCAGGCTTACAGTATGAATTTGTGACTCCATGAGCCCAATAAAGCACAAACGTTCAAGGTCTGCAGGTTCTTAACACACTTAGAACAACACGTTTTCCGTAGACGGAGCCAATGTTGGCCTGTGACCATACATAACATGGAGAAGTGGTCCCCATAAGGAAATCATAGGGCAAAGATGTGAATTTTTAAGGGAAAGGCCAAGCTATTCAAGCACGGGGTCGGAAGGATGCCTCATATTCAAAAGAACAGTTCAAGAGCTGGACCAATGGACATGTTTAGAACATTGCACACAGGTCAGGGTCGAGTTGGGCTTATTCGCAAGCTCAGGAGAGACTAGCGCTAGAGAACACTGTTTAATGCTAAGATGTCTTGAAGTTAAAATTAAATAAGATTATCATTATTCCAAGCTTGACCACAACGAAGGCTCATATTCATTGTGCCCAGATCCAACGGCAACTCGAGAGCACAAATTGCACCGGATTTATACCAAGGAGTGCCCTTGCAAGCAATCTCATTAAATCTTCTCACCTGCAAATCGACGATTGACATTAATTGTGGGAACACTCTCTTCAAATTCCAAAAGACCGCTTAAGTGCCCCCGCAAGTGGTTTCAAGTTTCATTAAAGGACATTATGGGGTGATAGATGGAGCCCATGCCCCTTAATTTCAAATCAGATAAAGCAGAGAAATGGCATATTTTCCTTAAAAGAACTTAAGGGTTTTAGAGGAGGCGCAAAGGGGAAAATAGACGGTCAAGATCAAAGCACATAATTGAAGTAGAGAGATGGAGGATGAAGATCATAGCACAGGAACGCAAGTTAGATGGACGACATGATTAGATTGCAAGATCTAATTTAGAGATAAGCGGTCAAGAATGGTTATCACAAATAAATATGCACATGAGTTAATGGATTGGAGATTCTAGAGAAGATCCACGTGTCGGCCATACGTTCCATCGCATATCGCACTTCGCAAATCTTACCATTTACCCTCCACGCTCACACATAAATCTTGTGATTTTTGACATGCAGGCGGTCCCACCTCCATTTTCCACGTCACTCTCGCCCATCGCATATCGGTCACCGCAAATTTTAACATTTACCTCCCCACACTTTTCACTTTGCAAAAAATTTCATTTAACCCTCGTTGCTCCTAGCTAAACCTTGCGACATGCGATCTGCGGGCGGCCCCATCTTAATCCCCACGTCACCCTTTTCTCCCCATCGCATATCGCACTTTGCGAGGCTTAACTCTTACCTTCTGCTCCCCTTTTCATAAAACCTGCGAGCTGTGATGTTGCGGGCAACCCTAACTTCATTTCCATGTCACCTCCCTCTCCTTTCACTTCACACATCGCAAGTTTTAATGTTTACCCTCCACCACTCATAAAATAAATCTGTCGATGTGCGATTTGTGATAGGTGTGGGACCCATTCCTGCCACGTCATCTAAAGCCATCCCTCGGTCTCTGACCCGCTCTTTTCTGTTTAAATCATTTCCATCGTGGTTAATACTATCGGCCCCACATTCCTTCTGCCTTTTCCATCTGTTCTTCACACATCCCATCCATGCCCCCCTTCGAAATCCGGTTCTCGATTTGCAATTCAAAACACAACATGGGCTTTTGGGTGGAACATGCAGTTGTGGTTTATTTATTTTTCTCAGGAAACCTCTGCTAAAGATCCAAGCACGCGCAATATGACTGGTCATTTCACAGCTACTGAGTGGAAATCATGAGAATGAGGGAGTGGAGGCTTTAAAAAACAAGGTGGAATTAAGTAATGGAAGACGGCCCCACCTATTCACGGCCACTCCTCCTCGCACCACTTTGAAGGCTCCCAGATTTGGCCTCCTCTGGTAACCTTTGTCTTTTATTTTTACTGTTAGATAGTGATGTTTTGCTGGTGAAATCCCGATTTCACTCGAGTCTATTTTGATTCTCTGTTTATGGGAGTGATTTCTTGATTCACGCTCTACTAGTTAGTTAGGACATCTGTATTTCGCATGTGTGGATGGATCATGAGATTTTGATTCGATCGTAAACCCTGAAGGAGAACTCTATATGTAGGGAGTTCTAAGATGAAAGAAGGGTTCTGGAATTTTGAAGAATTTTGCTGTATTTTTGTATGATTGTGCTCCTTGTGCTCTGAGATACAGATTTGGGAGAGCTGTTTAAACTTAATATGATACACATTTGTTATTTGGATTTCAGATGGAGCAATGAGTAATATGTATCTATTTCCTTCTATTATTAGTAATCTCCTTTTTATGTGTAATCATCTTTCATGCTATGCTGCTTTGATGGTTCGTGTAATGTAGCTGCCGGTGTTCTGTAATTTTATTCATGAATTCGTGTCTGTATAATGCTCAGGTGTTAATGCTTATGTATTAAGCTTGCTGCACTCCCTTAATTCACACTCCATGAACCTCTGTTATTTTCCATATCTCATTCACATCCACTTCATCTGAGTTCACGAGGGGACATATTCTTAATCCTCTTAAGCCTGTCTCTTGTGGGTTCCTTCTCCGTTCTTTCTCAATGCCTCTGCATATTTTTAAAGCTTCTTCTCATTGTTTTATACTTGTCCCATTTGAAATATTTCAAGCCTTAAAACCTCCTGAGCCCTCTCACAGTGTAGGGAATTCACATGAATCGACTCCAAGGTCTTCTCCATCCTTGAACCACCAAAACTATTATTCACTTGTTAGATCTGAGACTTTTGTGATCCATATATTAGATAAATGTCTTTTCGGATTAATCACATCATTAGGATTTGGTCGACGTTTTGAACCAACTAATGTGGTTCATCCTCAGGACAAGGTAAAAATCCAATTGATCTGATTGAATAAATAGTGTGGATGCATCATTGCCCAGAATTAGCCTAAGAAAACTAGCCGTTTAGGACTAGCCGTTATTAAGTTAGTTAATTAGTTGATTAAAATTATTAAACGATAAATAAATATTGGCCCAATAAAATGAGCATTTTTATTAGTTAATGAGTTAATTAATTACTTAATTAAAATTATTAAGAGAAAACTAACTATTGACCCCATAAATAATAAAATAAGAATTATTATTATGTAATATTTAATTAGAGTTTTTAATTGATTAATAAAATTTTTATTTTAATAGATATTATAATAAAATGTATTATGTAATGTTAAAAAAAAAAATGAATAAAAAGAATTTATTACTAGGGGGTAAAATATAAACAAAATCAAGGAAAAGGAAGAACAAGAGAAATAAGCAAGGGGGGGAGAAAAATATATTATGTAATAATTAAAAATATTTAATTGATAAATAAGATTTTATTTTACAAGGAACGAAGAATTAATTCCTAAGATACACAAGGGATTAAAATTATAAAGGGTAATATATAAAAATAAAAACATTAAGAGTCTAACAAACAAATTCTAGGGACAAAGGAGACAAGACAAAATAAGAGAAAGGGGGAGGGGAGGGAAAGAGAGAACATATAAAATATGCAAGGGGGGGACCCAAAAAATAAAATAAAATAATAAAATAAAAATAAAAATAGAATAGAATAGAATAAAATAAAATAAAATAATTTATCTAGAGAGAGTTGGAGTCCAAATTTTACTCAACTTCCAACCATCATCCCTATTGAGATTCTTAGCATGTCGCTTGATCTCAATGGCTTCCCTAAGCTTCCTATGATGGAAGTGGTTAACCCTAGCGATGATTTTGGAGTCTTCAATGCAAACATGGTGACACGATTTCTCCACATGTTCTGCAAGAGCAGATGTGTGGGATCGATTGTGCCTAATGTCTGCAACGTGCTCCTGGATTCTCTGTCTGATGGATCTGCCTGTTTCACCAATGTAGGGTGTGCCACAAGAACAAGGAATCATGTAGACACCCTTCATGTCTTTAGGGTCGATAGGGCCCTTGACAGATCCGAGAGAATTTTTGATCGTACAAAGGGGTTTAAAAGCAGAGGAGACATTATTCCCTCTAAGGACATGGGCAATCTTGTCTGTGGTTCCTTGGATAAAAGGGAGGTGAACCTTGGAAACAGGATCCACTTGAGAAGATTTTCCTTTTAATCCATTATGGGCTTTTTGAAAGCCCTTATGGCCCTCAAACCTATTATACCCATTTTTCTCGAAGACTTCAAGAAGATGGGATTTATCCGACTCGAGGTGGTTGTCGTCAGAAATCCTAAGAGCACGAGTAGCAAGGGTGCAAAGAACACCAAATTTTTGTGCAGGAAAATGATGAGACCCAGGATGAAGATTTTGTTTTATGTGAGTTTTCTTGTGAAAAACTTGGTGGGAAATGGATCCATCCTCCCTTCTAGAGAGAAGGATATCCAAGAAAGGAAGGGAACCATCAACTTCAACCTCCATGGTGGATTTGTGGAATCTGACAAGGAATTTAGGTGCCCAAGAAATAGATCCAACTTCTCCCTACCATGGGGCCAAATGACACAGGTGTTATCCATGAATCTCTTCCATTTCCTAGGGTGAAATGGAGCAGAGGATAAGGCCCTAGATTCGAAATATTCCATAAAAAGGTTAGCAACTATAGGAGAGAGGGGGGATCCCATAGATACACCACAAGTCTGCTCATAGAACTCATATTGAAAACTGAAAAATATCGAGATGAGGTAGAGGCCTACTAACTTAATGGTGTCTTTGTTAGAGATCCTCTTAACGACATCAATGGCTTCCTTGATGGGGATTTTGGTGAATAATGAAACAACGTCAAAGCTGAATGATAATTCCCCAGGTTCCAATCTGATGTTCTTCCATTCATTGAGGAAGGAGGCTGAGTCCTTAACATAGGAGTCGGTGTGACCCATAAGGGGTTTAAGCTTTAGGGCCAAGAATTTTGCAAGATGATATGAGGGACCACCTATTGTGTTCACAACAGGTCTCAAAGGGGCCCTTGGTTTATGAATTTTGGGTAAACCATAAATCCGGGGGGTGAGGGGATTGCTCTCAATAAGTTTTCTAGAGAGAGGATTTAGAGAGGGATCCGATTTAATGGTAAGATAAATCTCCTTAGAAATATGCTTCAGAGGATTATTTTTAAGCTTAACGTAACTGCCACTATTAGAAAGACGATCATACATTTTGTTGACATAGTCAGATTTATCCAAAATGACTATGGCACGACCTTATTCCATATTTTATCAGAGGCATCCTTATGGTTATCTAAATTTAACCTCTGGTTTTAAGATGTACTAGGCACTGGTATTTTGCAACTCAAGGCTGTATCTAGGAGCTACAACACGAAGCACGCTGAAAGAATGCAAGAATTGCAAGAGATAAATGGCAACATTCAAGCCGAAAATGCAAAATTGTGAAGACTGTTGCAGGTACTTGAAAAGGATAAGCAGGAGCTTCAAGAGATGCTATGAGCCAAAGAGGAGTTATTGTCTAAGTTGCAGAAGGTTGAGACGATGGAGGCTGCATCTCAAACCGAGGTATATAATGTTAATTCATGTTCTGTTCTCTCTCAATATGAAACTAATGTTGGCATGAAGATCCTCATGAAGATGGGGTATAGAGGAGGTGGACTTGGCATAAATGGCCAAGAAGTCACCCAACCATTGGAGGTTGTACTAAGATAACCATTTGTAGGCTTGGGTTATGGACATGAAGAGAAAGGCGAATGCTCGAAGGTAGATGAAGCAGAATCCATCTCTTCATCACCCAATCCCAAGGAGGGATTCAAGCCATCTAGTCCCCATCAATTCAAGGACAAGTCAAGAAGGTATAACAGTCATTCAAATTCTTCTTTTACATATAAGAGAAATGATTTCTTCCATAGATCTTCTAACCGTGATGTAGTTAAGCATCACACAAAGAAAGTGTGGATTAAGAAGACAAATGTGTCCACAAGAAGTGAGACCAAGAAGAATGAGAACCTTCAGAATCCTACTATTATGAAGACAAAGTTGAATGGGAAACAACATAATTTCTGCAGTTTCTGCAAAATCAGCGGAAATTGGGAGAAGAAGTGCTAGATCTTGCACCCCAAAATTTGCCACAAGTCAAGTAGACATATGGTGAAAGAGCTCGTGAAGAAGGAGGTTCCATCCACCATTCGAAAAGCATGATTATGAGAAGAAAGTTCTTGGTGCTGGTTTGGTAAGAAGTTCATTATGTTTTTGCAATGTTTATTTCTACTCATTTGCAAAATTTCAAGTTTTATGGGGGTATGTATCCCTCTGTTGATGGAAAACATTCAAAATTTTTTCAATTCAAAATCGACAAATAATGGCACCATTGCGAAGATATCGACAAGAGGAATCCACCGGTGGTTGAATTATGTCAAACGACCTCCGAATGGAAAAGTTATTGCAACCTAAAGGATCATTGCACCTTGATGTGCATGTTGTTCCTAGTGTTAATGGTGGTGTATTTGCTTCCTCTGAAAAATAAATGAGGTCCTTAATGGTTTGATTAGCAGATATCCTATTTCAGCTGTAGTGGCTATTGTAAAGCGTGAACAATATATGCTAGATAGGTCTCACTGTAAGTGAAAAACATTTTCTTAATTGATGGGAAGACTAAGAGAATTCAACTAGGCATCTCCATTATTCCATGTGGAAGTGGTTGCGGTCATTTGGTTTCTTTTTAGTGGAGAGAGATGCGGAGTCCCCTGAGGAAGATTGGGGCTCTTTCTCAAAAGACAAACCCCTTGATATTGTCACAAAATCATCATCGCCATGTTTTATCTGAATCACAGAGGACTAATGTTTCTCCTCATGTGACTTCTCAACAGAATTATTCTCCAGTAACTGGTCGTGAAAAGCGAGACAGAGTCAAATCCTCCAAGACAGATGAATTCAATGTGTCAATTGAGAATTTAGAGCATGTAAATCGACGTGAGCACAAGATTGATATTGGAGATGAGAGTTATGATCTATTGGGACAACTTTTGGTTTCTAGAAAGCTAGTCCCTGTTAAGAAAAAATCAAGTACAATCCTTGATAGTCAAACTAAGAAATCAAATACAACCAAGGCCGAGGTCAATTCAAAGCTTACCATGAAGGCTTATGTTTGGGATACACGTTGCCTTAGCCTTGGTGATATCATTGCGATTTCGTAAAATGATGGACTTAGACGTTTCACCGTGCATTATTATCCACTCGTAAAGAGATCATGGGTGCCATCGTCATTAGTAAAATCAAAGAGAAGGCGGAAGGATATCAATTTCATGGTGTCAAATATTGATGACGCACTACGATAGGTCTCTGAATTTGCAGATATGTAGTGTTTTGTGAATTGCTTGCCACATCCTTTGAAGCAACAAGGATCAGTTTATTCAAGAGATTTTCAACCTAGACAACTAGTTAAATGTAAAAGTCCTCCTGTATGCGTGTCATACTTAATCCTCATTCAGGACGAGGTTGTTCAAGTAAGGTTTTCTATGGCAGTGTGAACCCATTCAATCAGATGCCCGCAATATGGGAAATATGGGTGGCAACTCACGTCCTTTGCGCCATGTCGATCTATAAAACCTAGGCACAACAACAGCCACGATGTCCTGATTGAGCACCACAAAAGGAAAAAAAATCCTTCTGACACTGAAAGATTGGGCGTGAGTGCATGATTCTTGAGCCTTGGAGGCATTGTAAAGACTTTGATCTCAAAATCGGAAGAGGTTATTGAATCCTATTTCCGTATTTGGAAGGATTTCTTCCTGTGATCGGTGCACATATTTTTTCCTAATTTCTATCGAGTTGATTGTGATCACCTGCAGATTTTGGGTGCCAAATTTAGGTTACGTCAATATCTTGTGCGGATTTTAAATTTCCAGAACCCTGTTTTCAAGAAGCAGAGTATGTTCCTGTTGCAGATCTTGGTGCAGTTGTGGTTGGATTTGATTGATATGTCAACTATTTCAAGATTCAGTATGGAACTCTCTACATATAGGAAAATCCAGGATGTATTTTCATTGCTAAAAACTGTGATGCTGTCACTCATCTCATTGATGCTCAAGAATGGGCAGGTGGTGGTTCTATGGTTGGTGCATTAAGAGGGTAAACTAAAAAAGAACCTATTGTTGTTGGGAAGCCCTCCACATTAATGATGGATTATGTTTCCAAAAAAATTCAGATTAGTAAGTCACATATATGCATGGTTGGTGATAGATTGGACACTGACATTTTATTTGCTCAAAATGGTGGCTGCAAAAAACTTCTTGTCCTTTCAGGGAAAGAGACTTGTGTTCGTGACAAACAATTCAGAAAAGTCTCATAAACAATATGGGAAGAAATTTGAAACACTTGGTCTTACAATTGGAGAGGAAGAAATTTTTTCTTCTTCTTTTACAACAGCTATATAATTGGAGTCAATTGATTTCCCTGAGACATGAAATTTATCGGTTTATGTTATTGGAGATATTGGAATACTGAGAAATTGGAGCTTGTTGGCTTTAAGTACCTCAGTGGCCCAGACAATGGTGACAAAAGGATAGAGCTTAAACCCGGCTTCCTTTTGGAGCAAGATAAAGATGATGGTGATATTGGATGTATAACCAAACCATACAAAGGGATCGGGGATTGTTTTGCTAAGACACTGAAGGATGAAGGCATCATTGTGTTGTGGAGAGGAAACAATGCATATGTTATCCGTTATTTTCCCACTCAAGCTTTGAACCCTGTGTTCGAGGATTAATTTAAGAGGCTCTTTAATTTCAAGAAATGAATTTATCTTGATGGTTCTCATCCCGCTCTATTAAATGGTTATGGGGGTTTTAGCTATCATCACCCCAAACTTCAGCCAACACCTTCAACTGCTGCAACACAAATGTATGAAAAGGCACATCCCTTGAAGACTCTTTCACCCAACATACTTCAGAACTAGGATGCAAATCCAATAGTTGCAATCCTTGGTGTTTATGAGTGTCAAACAGGTAAATGAGTTGAGTTTTAGGTTAAATTCAAGAGCATAAAGCATGAAAAAAAAATGCTAAACAAAAACAATAACAAGTACAACAAACCATCACATGGATCCATCAACACAATGTTTTGATGAAAGAGTTCACTCCTCCTGGGCTACATATCCTTGGACTAGCTTCCATGGTTTGGGCATATGTATTAGATCAAATGTGAATAAATCTTGTTTACATTCACCTACTGCTCCTGAAACTTGCTTCAATGATTCCAAAATGTCAAAATCATTCAGAAATGACTCTTCTTGCACTCAATTTGGTCGAATTATGCCAAAGATATGGCCAAATTTTTTTTCCCTAGTAAACTGCCTCCAAAACTGGAGAAGACTCCAGTTAGGGCAACCAAATTTGAGGGCAACTCCTAAATTGGTGCTTCGACCGAAAAGTCCACCAAACTAAACTCTGAGTTCATTAAGATAAAGCATAGTTTAAAATGGGATAATTATGATTAGCGCTATAAGCGCGTTTTAGTTTAATCCCGTATTAAACAAGAATTAGTGTAATAATCACAGGTTAGGGTGCTTAAACCCACATTACCAACCTTAATTCCACTCTTATAAACTCCGATACATGTTGTTTCTCTTGTAGATTGGTCTTATGGGGAGGGGCTGGCCCCCTCCAAACCCTCGTTGGATGAACCATGAAACTTTAAATAAAAGGCATGTGCTATACATAAAAAGGATCAAGCTTTGGTATGGTGGTAAGTAGAATGTGTGGAGTGGGGGAGGTCATGGGGTCAAGCCCCAACCTCCACCCAGCCTTGTGATAAAACTTTTTCCACCGAATTCATACATGAAAAACCTTAGGTTAATAATAAAGTTTTACCTGACCTTCAGAATATATATGCGGACTATGTTTTGTATTAAAATGCGGCCATATATATATATATACCATATGCCCAAAATTTGGCATATAAATGTTATCCAACCTTTGTAATATATAAAACCTTTGAAATTTGATAATAATTCAGACCATGGCATATAAAATTAAAATGCAATTCAAATTTTGGACTTTGGATAGGGTCCACTAGAGGGGGCAAGTGGTGGCCCTGGTTGGGATGTCCCCAACGATATAAAAAAAAATTCGAATTCAACGCTAGGAGAAACACATAAAAAAATTTTCACCTTAAAACCAAACCAATGAATCCTGCAGTGAAACTTGTCACAATGTCATTGGGAAAAACTAAAGAATATTCCCATAATATTCATGTTCTTCTGACTGGGTTGCCATGTCACCAACCTGTGGCTTCTACAATTTTTTTAGCTGTTTAGGAAAATGAACAACAAGCTCTATCTTCTTCATCCAGACTCCGTTTTTGACGAAACAAATTGCGCCAGATTCCTAGCGATGAGCTCTTTGTTTTCATTTAGTTTCCAATAAATTCCGAGCACTTTAAATTTTTGAGCTTTTACACTGAGCACATGATCACATACAAACCTTGTACAACTACCACAACAGCCCCAAGAGGTAACCCAACCATTTAGGTCTCTTACCCCTGGGTCACAATGACATTTTGACCCTGTTTGAGCCATAGTCATAGGCATAACAATGCATTTTAGGGGCTAGTAGGCTATATCTACAAGAATAAAACTAGATGCTAGCGGTCAGGGCCCTAAATGCTCAATTTTGTGCTTGCAACTCCGAGATTTGAGTCATAATTTCAGGCCCAAATCCCAGGTCACTAACCAGAACTTCATGAAAACTTAAGGGATGATCAATAACAATAGGAAAGTGATATGGAAGCAATCACATCAATGAGAAATCATTTGGACACCTCCTAGAAATGACAAGATTTTTTTCGAACATGTCACAAACATTGAATCTACAGGTGTAAACAATATATTTAAGCATAAGGGTCTCTTACTTATCTGAGAACTGATAAGAAGAATTTATCCCTTAAATCATTAGCTGCAATATAATCTATTTGTCCATAGATACATTTTGCATTCATTTACAAGTAAAAACATGGATAGAAACACATATCATCACTGATAAAATACATGCTTATAACCAACATAATAACAACAGAAATACAATGGATACAACAACAATAGAATCCACATAATTGTTGAACCCTTAGTTAAACTGAGAGGGGGGGTGAATCAGTTTAACACATTCATGGAATTTTAAAACTTTTCCATTAAAACTTATTTACATCTTCATTTCATGTTCAACTTAATATGTGAGTCATCTTAGAATGTGAGGAGCAAGTATTAATGTAATGTAACAACAAAATTAATATGAGAGCAGCAAGTATTAAGCAGATGAGATAAACCAAATCAACACATTAACATCATGCACAAAGACACCAGATATAAGTGGAAACCCATAAAGGGAGAAAACCACATCTTATTATTGTTGTGATGCAAAGGCAAGCTCCAACTCCCTCTCACCACTGATTTTCTGCAGGCACCAACCTACAGGAGGCTCCTACCTCAGTCAGCTACAACTGACATTTACCAAGCTACAACTTGATGTGGAAGCACCAACTCCCATCTATTTTCTACAGGCTACAACCTACAGGAGGCTCCTACCTCAATCAGCTACTACTAACATCTATAAAGCTAGAACTTGATAGGGAAGCTCCAACTTCCTTACTCTTTCAAAGAAAACACTTGCTAATTTACCTTGGATATCAGCTCTATTCTGTTCCTTCTTTTCTATTGTCCATCAGTCCTCATATCTGCCCTGTATCATCTTTGCATATTCTCAGATTCTCTTTCATCTCCTCCTTCTTCTCTGCCTCACTGCTTCATTTCTGCATTCTCTAACCTCTCTACGCATATCAATGTGATATCATATATAGAGTTCATCACATGACTGTTTTTATTCCACAGGGAATTTGGAGAGAACAGCCATGACTCTTTGGCTTCTGCCTTCTCATTCCTTTGTCCAACTCATTTAGAAAAAATATAACAGTATGTACAAATTTCAATATTACAGTGGGATATTTCTTTTCCTCCGGAGACTTGCCAATGCATCACAAACAATATAAAAACAATTAAAATATTTACATTCACATTTTCAGTTACATATATAAATTTCACTCAACCCTTGGCTTGTTGGTTTTGTCTTTTCCGCTGCTGTCATGTAACTGTCCTGCATACCTCTGTTGTTTACTGCAATTATGAGCACCTGTGCATGTATAACTACTTTACAAGTTTAGCCCCAAATAATTTTAAATCTGGGCAATGTCACAATAATAATGCGGAAGCTTATTTCACTTATGATTGTAAAAAACACACAGAAATACAACTCAGGTTCATTGTCTTATGCGGAAGCTTAAATTTTCTTTGGATGGCTATAACCATAGCCAATAGTCTAACTTCAATGCTGATGTCGAGTAAAACCCACAATCTGTTGCTCACATTTTCATTCTCTCATGGCTGCATATAAAATTCTTTCAGAATTCATGGACCCAAACAAATCCACAATCTGGGCAGTTCAACATTCCATTTTCTGTGCTGGCAATTTAAATAAACAAAGCTGGAGATTTTAATATCTCAAATCAGAGATTTGAGATATTAATTCAACAATTATTTTATGGTTATAAACTCCCAAAGCATAGAATATGCTCTTCTTATAAAATCCAGTCAATGTTTTATTTCAATCCTGGAATTAAAGCACAACCCACAACTACATATAGACCTTAACATACTCATAGCTGGCCCTCATAACATATCCCAAATGATCCTTACCCTTAATGCAACCATACATATATATATTGGGCCTTTCTCTGTATGGAGAATTCTCTTCCTTTTATATATGATTTTGAAATCATATGTTGGAACCCACTTGTTCCAAAGTCCATACCTTTAATTCATATCCAAATGAAATGCACCCTTTGAACAGTCTTACCATAAAACCCTTTATTTTATTTTCCAGCACTGCTATATAGTCTTCGCCTCATCCAAGGTTCCTCTTGTAGTTCAATTCATTATTTTTATTACCAAAGTATGAACTTCGGTCCCACTACGTGTAATTGCATACATATCCACCTCCTCTTGTGGGAATTAGTCACAACTTGACCATCACAACCTAGGCATCACCACTTATATATATATATATATATATATATATATATATATATATATATATATATATATAACTCAACTTAAAGAAACGTCAATGAACCTTGGACTTACAATTAAAACCCAAGTGCTAACCTATCTTCATATTGCTCATTCAAAGGCTCGACTTTGCTTTAATCAATGATACCATTGGACGCCTTCGTGCATTAATTAAAATGCCACTAGATATGAATGTTCGCCATATATATATATAACCCAGAATTCAAATAAAGGCCAACCAACAACATTAAACCAATACTTGGGCCCACACAATACAACGTAAGTCTTCACGACATTAAAATGCCAGCACCCATATAGATTATTATTCGGGCCCACCAATTAACACACCACACACATCTGACGGCTGATGGAGTGTCGCGTTGTCTTGGACAATCCAACGATCATCGCGTGTTATCGCGTAATTTAGATGCATGGACGTTAATTCTCAGAAATCACGCGATGTAAGTGGTTTTTACAAACCGCCTTTGGACACGCGTCATCCAGTTTGTGGAATCGCGCTTTTATTGACAATTCCACTTACTACTTATGGCGCCGCGCGATACTGCTGGGATTGTAGGATGAAACTGCGATTACTGTTCATGCAACCTCACGGTTCCATTACTCCAATCAAGGTTCCTTTCTTCATTAAAACTGTGCCATCAATTCAGTTTATTTCATCTTTCGCAGGCTTCAATTGGTGTTAAAACATGTTTAATAACCCTTGCATTCGCCTGCGTGTGGATTAGCTCATGTCCAGTGCCTATGGTTAGGTCCTTAATGAAAACCCCAAACATGATTTATAACTCTTGGTCAATCAACACACAGTATATCTTCGGGTAGTGAGCACTGTGTCAGACTCTTTATGCAGAGAGTCACAATTGACTTAAGGTAAGCCGACATAATACAGGTGACTTTCTCTATTGTAAACTAACTGATTTGGATTGATTTGATCCAATCTCAATCAGAGAACAGATTACAGTGCTGACAGACCTTAACCAGGGTTTCAATATGCGTAAATGACTAGAATCGGTCTTTTCAACCTCTGTTGAGGTTCTACATAAAAGACATTTGACCGATTCTACACAGCGTATGCATTTCAACATGAAATTACATCGATTTCTTATTTAGAATAGAGCATCATTAGGCCTCAACATACATAGTCTAATTACATATTCTCATACTCTCGCTTATGAATTTCAAGCCCATTCACACAGGAATTTAAATCAACAAATGCGTATGCAATACTGAAACAATTTCCTCCATAATGTATACTTGAATTTACTTACAACTTTTGGTTCGGCCAGATCTTCGATTCAATTGGCCTTCTCACTCTTCATAACATGTTCAGGCGCTTTTAGACTTCAATCAAGGTCTATGCCATACAAACTCAATTATTAAACCCCTAATTCATAAATAAACCTCTGTATTAAACTCCTTCAGGCCCTTTCAACTTCACTGCTCTGTCTCTAATCCCTCTGCTGCTTCTGCTTCAATTCCTCTGCTTCATTTGCTGCCTCTGCTACCTCTCTGTCTCTTTTTTTGGTGTTGCTCCTATCTTCTCCTTTTCCATCAATGAAAACATTTCCAACAGTATCCCCCATTGGCATTGATGGAAACACATTAATACTCTCCTTTTGCTTGCTTTTCCTCCTCCTTTGACATCAATGGCAAAGGGTTTCACATTTCCTAGTGTGCTTTCTATCTCTTCATTTTCTCTTTCTGAGATGTGTTTAGGCCTTCTCCTTCTGGCTTTGTACCCTGCTGCTCCAAACTAGTGTACAAGAGTTGTTGAGATAACACTTTTAAGGATTATTGAACTTGAATTACACTGTAAGTTGATACAATCCCAAAGCACAGAATCCTTGCACTTGTATAGAGTGTAGGTGATGATAGAAAAATTCTATATAAACAGACTTATATAATCTGAGATGCTTTCTTGAACCAAAAAAAATGAAATATTGAGAATGCTTCAAATATACTTCTCTCTAGTATGATTTTCATCAAAAATCTATATCTGTTGAGGAAGTTGTAGGCCCATAACCCTTGTAGCTGAAATATGTCTTCTTCTGCAATACTCATCTGCAGTACCACACCTGTTCAATTGTGATGATGATGCCAATGTATATTTTTATAGCTAAGGTTCACCTTTCCTGCCTGTTGGTGGTGATATGAGCTAGGATGCTGACAAGGATATTACTTTTAAAGACTGAAAGGTTCTTTTTGCTGATGTGAACAATGAATCAAACCAGAGTTTACAACTTGTTGTGAGATTAGGTAATATCTTTCAATATGAGAGGCCAAATGACTTGTAATTTCAAAATAAGCCCTTCAATGTATTGGTCAGTCTCACTTATCAATCATGCAGTTTTCTTTATGACATAAGGAGGTATGTATGTCAATGATCAATCTCTCTTTAAAGGTGAATTACCAGCAAATCCTTTGTGCTGAAGTAGGATTTAGATTAATTAAAAAAATTTTGAGCTTCAAATGGTAATCACCACTAGTCCTTTATGCTTCAGATACTTTGACTGTTCTATCAGGATGATATTTGACAAAAGCATATTCAACATGTTTAATTGAAAACTCAGCAAACAGACTTCACACAGTTTTATGACTGATCTTAAGGAAGAGGCCTTGAAGATATATAATAACTGACTTCAGGAAGGCATGCAATTATATATAAAAAATACTGCTTCAATGCTCAAAATACTACTTAAGTGTAAACAAGATAATGATATTTTAGCACTGCTACTGACCTTTTCATGCTGAATGTAGATAACGCTGGGAATACTACCTTGATGTACTTTTGCCATAATCCTTTGATCCTGAGGGCCTGTACCATATTACTGCTCCACTGATAACACTTGGTATTCTGTTGATAGGCATGCTGATTGTACCTAAATGACAATTGATACTACTTTGATAAACCATGCAGAGATTTCACTTCAGTTTTCACATTAACCCATGATTAAGACATCCTTCATGAATTCTACTATTGAGCTTTCCACTGTTCACACCAACAATCATCAATATCCCGAATTTGATCTTGGCATCATTAACCATTTGCTTATTCTGTCATTCTGTTCAAAGAAATGTCACTGCATTTTCCTTTCTAAGACTGCTCCAGAATCATTGCTGCTTTAAAAATCAATTCAACAGTCTTAATATAAAGATCTTTGGGAAGGCATCTTCAATTTCTTTTCTCTGAATCTTCATGGGCTGATTACTCAAAGATTTATTACTCACTTAACTGCATTCCTCTAAGGGGAATTTTCGTAGATGAAAGATGTAATGAAATGATGATAGGCACTTTTCTTACTCATCCTTCTTAATGTGATTCATTGTTAATTCTAGCAGTATGATGCACAATGTGATCATCACTTAATGTGCTGATGTCTTCTTAGCTTTCATATTCATGGCTGAAGTTATCTCTACTACCATGGTTGCTTGCTGCCTTCTCTTCTTCCATCACTCTGCTAGCTATTGAATGCTTCAGATCATCTTCTTCCTCAATAGTTCTCTGTTATAGGAATTTCCTTTCCCTTCCTGATCTTAGAGCTGTTCTCATTACATGGAGCTCTTCTTAGATTAATTTTGAGGGGAATATTTATGAACCGCTCTCCCCCTGGGATGTTGCTTCATATTTATCACTGGTTAGATAGTTTCTTTGCTTCCTAGAGCAGATCTCCCTAAGACTATGATGGATTCATTGTGTTATTGAGATAATAGGCTCCCCCTTTCTCTTTTCCTTCCATACTTGATTGGGGTTCTTCATAATGTATGCACTTCCTTTTGATTCATAGTTTTGATAGATTTGTTTTGATTTCATCATCTGTCTAGAGTTCTTTAATGTACATGGCAGATTACAGTCTCTTGCTTTGTGACCAAGCTTGAGGCATACATAACATATTATTTTATCAAAGAACATTTGAGCTGGAGTATAATATTTTGTTCCCCTTTTTGAACATAATTTACATTCAACAAGTTTATGTCCAAAATTATTGCATGCATAACAGTAGCCATGGAAATGATTTGTGTACCTGGGGAAAGATTGTCTTTTCCATTTGCTTGCTTGAGGGGTTCTTCTCATTTTCTGCATCCTTTGCTGGTTGGACTAGATTGGCTTTGTCTTACAATATGCTGCAATATGTCTAGGTTTGTGGCAAGAAAAACAAGTGATACCTCCCATAGGAGGAAAGAACCTTCTTTGACATCTTCCAAATTTATTCAATTCATCCTCAGGAGTGTATGAGCCTTTTTCAGCTGACTGTTTCATCCTCTCATTCTCTGTCCTTTCATGTTGCTGCTTGTTTTTGTTTGCTTCTTTGCACATCAAGTTCTTGTTGGCTTCTACTTTTGTAGGAATCTTATGAGCTGCTTCATTATCCTTTATAGTTTTTACAAAAATGATATTCTTGTTATCTTCTACCTTGGACTTACTGGTTTCTCCTTCATATCCTATCCCAGCCTTTATGAGAGGTGACCTTTGAGAATTTAGAATCTTGTCCAACTGTTCAGAGCTTTTCATTTGAGGAGTATTCATTAATAATTCTCTTTGGGCCTTTTCTAATTTCTTTCTCAGGCTCACTACTTCTTCTTCCAATCTCTCACATTCCAGATTTTTCTCTCTCATTTGTTCCAGCAGAGTGTCTTCTACTTTCTTTGCTTCTTCAAGTTGTGTCTTCAGGCCAATAATTTCTTTCTTATCTTCATATTCTTTCTCATCACATATTTTCACCAATGTCTTCAGGTCTTTGTTTTCATTATTGAATATTTCTATTTCAGTCAAGGCTGTGTCAAGTTTGGGTTTTTCCTCAGCTGCAATTTCTTCATGGTTATTACTCCCATTCACACTAGCAGGTGCCTCATTTGATTGAACATTTTCTTGTTGACATGAATTTTTCTTCTTCTTAATTCTCTTCTCCTTCTTGACAGTGCAGTCCTTAATGTCTACTCCATGCATGAAATGCAATCTATCCCAGATTTCTTTTGTAGAGGTTAAATCCATTATTAACTCAAGATCCTTGTTATGTAGACTATTGTATATCACACATTTTGCCTTGGCATTCCTATTTTGTTCTTGCACCGAGGGAGAGTCTGTGCAGTAACCATCACATACGAGTTTCCATACCTCAGGTGCATTAGCCATTAACTCTGTTTTAACCTTATCTCTCCATTCAGGAAAGTTTGTTGTACTTAACACAGGTACATTTTGATAATCCATGACTCAACCAGATCTCCTTCAAGCTATTAGGCTTACACCAAAGGAACCTGCTCTGATACCAATTGTTGAACCCTTAGTTAAACTGAGAGGGGGCATGAATCAGTTTAACACATTCATGGACTTTTAAAACTCTTCCATTAAAACTTATTTACATCTTCATTTCATGTTCAACTTAATATGTGAGTCATCTTAGAATGTGAGGAGCAAGTATTAATTTAATGTAACAACAGACTTAATATGAGAGAAGCAAGTATTAAGCAGATGAGATAAACCAAATCAACACATAAGCATCATGCACAGAGACACCAGATATAAGTGGAAACCCATAAAGGGAGAAAACCACATCTTATTATTGTTGTGATCCAAAGGCAAGCTCCAACTCCCTCTCACCACTAATTTTCTGTAGGCACCAACCTACAGGAGGCTCCTACCTCAATTCTGCAAGCTACAACTTGCAAGGAAGCTCCAACTCCCATCAATTTTCTGCAGGCACCAACCTACAGGAGGCTCCTGCCTCAGTCAGCTACAACTGACATTTATCAAGCTACAACTTGATGTGGAAGCACCAAATCTCATCTATTTTCTGCAGGCTACAACCTACAGGAGGCTCCTACCTCAGTCAGCTACTACTGACATCTATCAAGCTACAAATTGATAGGGAAGCTCCAACTTCCTTACTCTTTCAAAGAAAACACTTGCTGATTTGCCTTGGATATCAGCTCTGTTCTGTTCCTTCTTTTCTGCTATCCATCAGTCCTCATATCTGCCCTGTATCATCTTTTCATCTTCTCAGATTCTCTTTCAGCTCCTCCTTCTTCTCTACCTCACTGCTTCATTTTTGCATTCTCTGACCTCTCTACGCATATCAATGTGATATCATATATAGAGTTCATCACATGACTGTTTGTATTCCACAGGGAATTTGGAGTGAACAACCATGACTCTTTGGCTTTTTCCTTCTCATTCCTTTGTCCAACTCATTTAGAAAAAATATAACAATATGTACAAATTTCAATATTACAGTGGGATATTTCTTTTCCTCCGAAGACTTGCCAATGCATCACAAACAATATAAAAACAATTAAAATATTTACATTCACATTTTCAATTACATATATAAATTTCACTCAACCCTTGGTTTGCTGGTTTTTTCTTCTCTGCTACTGTCATGTAACTATCCGGCATATCTCTGCTGTTTACTGCAATTCTGAGCACCTGTGCATGTATAACTGCTTTACAAGTTTAGCCCCAATTTTTTTTAAATCTGGGCAATGTCACAATAATAATGCGGAATCCTATTTCACTTATGGTTGTAAAAACGAGACAACAATACAACTTAGGTTCATTCTCTTATGCAGAAGCTTAAATTTTCTTTGGATGGCTATAACCATAGCCAACAGTCTAACTTCAATGCTGATGTCGGGTAAAACCAACAGTCCATGTTGCTCACATTTTCATTCTCTCATGGCTACATATAAAATGCTTTCAGAATTCATGGCCCCAAACAAATCCACAATCTGGGCAGTTCAACATTCCATTTTCTGTGTTGGCAATTTAAATAAACAAAGCTAGAGATTTTAATATCTCAAATCAGAGATTTGAGATATTAAGTCAACAATTATTTTATGGTTATAAACCCCCAAAGCATAGAATATGCTCTTCTTATAAAATCCAGTCAATGTTTTATTTCAATCCCGGAATTAAAGCGCAACCCACAACTACATATAAACCTTAACATACTCACAGCTGGCCCTCATAACATATCCCAAATGATCCTTACCCTTAATGAAACCATACATATATATATCGGGCCTTATATATCGGGCCTTTCTCTGTATGGAGAATTCTCTTCCTTTTATGTATGATTTTGAAATCATATGTTGGAACCCACTTGTTCCAAAGTCCACACCTTTAATTCATTTCCAAATGAAATGCACCCTTTGAACAGTCTTACCATAAAACCCTTCATTTTATTTTCCAGCACTACTATATAGTCTCCGCCTCATCCAAGGTTCCTCTCGTAGTTCAATTCATTATTTTTATTACCAAAATATGAACTTCGGTCCCATTACGTGTAATTGCACACATATCCACCTCCTCTCGTGGGAATTAGTCACGACTTGACCATCACAACCCAGGCATCACCACTTATATATATATCAACATATATATATATATACTCCACAACTCAACGTTAAAGAAACATCAATGAACATTGGACTTAGAATTAAAACCCAAGCGCTAACCTATCTTCATATTGCTCATTCAAAGGCTCGAATTTGCTTTAATCAACGATACCATTGGACGCCTTTGCGCATTAATTAAAATGCCACCAGATATGAATGTCCACCATATATATATAACCTAGACTTCAAATAAAGGCCAACCACCAACATTAAACCAATACTTGGGCCTAGGCAACACAACGTAATTCTTCACGACATTAAAATGCCAGCGCCCATATAGATTATTATTTGGGCCCACCAATTAACACACCACACACATCCGACAGCTGATGGAGTGTCTCGTTGTCTTGGACGATCCAACGATCATCACACGTTATCGCGTAATTTAGATGCACAGACGTTAATTTTAAGAAATCACGCGATGTAAGTGGTTTTTACAAACCACCTTTGGACACGCGTCATCCAGTCTGTGGAATTGCATTTTATTGACAATTCCACTTACTAATTATGGCGCCACACGATACTGCTGGGATTGTAGGATGAAACTGCGATTACTGTTCACGCAACCTCATGGTTCCATTAATCCATTCAAGGTTCCTTTCTTCATTAAAACTGTGCCACCAATTCAGTTTATTTCATCTTTCATAGGCTTCAATTGGTGTTAAAATAGGCTTAATAACCCTTGCATTCGCCTATGTGTGGATTAGCTCATGTCCAGTGCCTATGGTTAGCTCCTTAATGAAAACTCCGAGCACGATTTCTAACTCTTGGTCAATCAACACATAGTATATCTTTGGGTAGCGAGCATTGTGTTAGACTCTTTACGCAGAGAGTCACACTTGACTTAAGGTAAGCCCACATAATACAGGTGACTTTATCTATTGTAAACTAACCGATCTGGATCGATTTGATCCAATCTCAATGAGAGAACATATTACAGTGCTGACAGACCTTAACCAGGGTTTCAATATGCGTAAATGACCAAAATCAGTCATTTCAACCTCTGTCGAGGTTCTACATAAAAGACATTTGACTGATTCTACACAGCATATGCATTTCAACATGAAATTACATCGATTTATTATTTAGAACAGAGCATCATTAAGCCTCAACATACAGAGTCTAATTACACATTCTCATACTCTCGCTTATGAATTTCAAGCCCATTCACACAAGAATTTAAATCAACAAATGCGTATGCAATACTGAAACAATTTCCTCCATAATGTATACTTGAATTTACTTACAACTTCTGGTTCAACCAGATCTTCGATTCAATTGGCCTTCTCACTCTTTATAACATGTTCAGGTGCTTTTAGACTTCAATCAAGGTCTATGCCATAAAAACTCAATTATTAAGCCCCTAATTCATAAATAAACCTCTATATTAAACTCCTTCAGGCCCTTTCAACTTCACTGCACTGTATCTAATTCCTCTGCTGCTTCTGCTTCAATTCCTCTGTTTCATCTACTGCCTCTGCTACCTCTTTGTCTCTTTTTTTGGTGCTGCTCCTGTCTTCTCCTTTGCCATCAATGACAACATTTACAAAAATAATAACCAGTACATTTTCATACCAACTACCAAAGGAATGAGCTTCTCATTTATGGATACAAAAACCAACCGGAGATGAGACTCCGACATTCCACCCGACCATAGATTGGCTGAGCCAAATCTCTCTTCAGCCAATCACCCTTGTGCCATATTCCAAGCATGAATGTGGGACTCATAACCAACCAAAAAGAACCAAACAAGCATGAATGATACCAGGGTTCTCTACCTACACCGTGAGGAAGTTGAGTGCCTCCTAGTCTCTCAGGATTTATGGTAATCCACAGTGTGAATCAAGGATCACTAGGCCCTAAACCGAGACATACTCTCCAGGATTTACTGTACACCCCATCCTAGGACTACTAGGCCCAATAGAGAGAAATACACCTCTTGTATTTACCACATATCTCACCATTCACCAACAAGGATTCCTAGGCCCACCGAGGCACACAATTTGGCTTTATAGAAACCCACATTTTGGTTTAGGGGTTACTAGGCCAGTGGATTTACTGTGATCCACATTCCGATTTAGGGACCACTAGGCTATTTGTTTATCATTTCAGAGATACACCCCACTCAATTTTGAATCCATCTGAAAACCCAACTCAACTAATGTATGAGAAACCCATCTCATTAAAGCTACATGGAAATGGAAAGGCTAGGTTGAAAAACAATACCACACTTGGAAAAACCCATGCCATGATAGAAAATAACCACATGTAATACCATGCATGCCAGATATAGCAAGGAAATCATACATGCAAATAATCCTATTAGCTACTTGATTCCTGCTCCTCCTTCTTCTTTCTTTCTTGCCTTTCTGGGCCCAATTCCAAAATGCTCCAAGAAACTCTAAGTGTCCAAGAGTGAGTGAGTGAGAGAGAGAATAATGAAAGAGATCCAAAATGCACTGATAAAAATTTCACCAATTGATCCTCAGAATACTTTTTTTATCAATGAGGCCTCTATTTTCTTCATTTTCCATTATTTTCCTTCATTTTCCTCCTCACATGCAACCTGTAAAGCTTCATTTCTCCTTTCTCCTAATTTCCATTATTTTCATAAATAAAATACCAATTAATGCCTCATGACTTTCCAAAGCCTTCTAGTCATTTCCTTTGCCAATTTCCTTTAGCCATAATAACCAAAATGAACACCCACTAGGATGTTTTTTCCCAACGTTAAGCTTGGAATAAGTGTCCCATCGACCATGGTTATTAGTTTTTACTTTATTACATGGGAATTTCACTAGGGTTGTTATAGAACCCTCCCCCTTGGGGGAACACCATCCTTGGTGTTCAACCACACCTATACCCCAGCAAAACCGCTAAAAAGAAAAGATACTACCCATGGAGCTTTATAAAACAACTTGTTGCAGTATTTACAATGATCAACCTTCTGAAAAAATGATAATCATAATGTGTACTGGAGATTTATAACACAACTCATTACGATATTTACAATAATATACACATACACATTTTCTCAACCAACAAATAAAAGGATACAATGTCCATATCATTAACAAGGGAATCTAGAGGCTCCCCTCAAAGTAATACCAGGATTCACCTCCTTCCTAGGAAGTTCAGAATTTGCTGCCAAAGCAAAAGTTTCATCTAATGTCCAGTGCTACAATCTTGTGCCATTGTACCCTTAGTGAACAATTACCGACTCATTGTTCCAGGCACACTCCCATTGTGCATCTGATTCCATCTGGAAATTATAATGACCAAAACAAATCCATCCCCGACCTTACCTTCTTTGATACATAGTCCCTCGGGAAATCCTGTAATCCCCTTCCATGAAGTCACTCACCGTCCAAGTTCCCTAACATCCCCTATCCCGGGTGATCCATCTCTTGGAAAGTATTCCTCGCATTGGAAGATACAAAACCAAGGCATATACCTTCCTCAAAACCATCATACCAGTCATAACATGTTCATGGAAATCATTGGACATTATTGGGTACCAGTCTCCCACAATGGCCCTACTCCTGAAGTGATTTACTAACATATTGTTGCATGTTCCAATTTATTTTACCGACATTACTAGTTCTTGCAATCGGTTTCAACCACCCAACCAAGCATGTTCATGCATTCCTGTACCAAGCACATAATTCCCATTAGACTAAAAAAAATTGAAATAAACTCAAATCATACATCATTGGTAGCTCATCAACAAGGTACACTTACAATACTTTTCACTTCCTGTCACAACAAGTAAAACTAACATCTTTGACCAAATCATCATGTATGAACATATCACATTAGGTTAGCTAAAAACACAACCATCGTAGATCAAAATCATAAATCACATGTACCCATCATAAACTAGAATCATAGATCATATGTAATCATCATAGAATAATATCATAAATCACATGCATAGTAAAACTGAAATAAAAAATCAATACTTATCCTTCATCGGTCCTTGCTTATGCCTCCGTTATTTTGTACACACATAGGATCGGTTGCCACACCCGGCAAGCACCCAATGCCTTTGATTTTCTTCAATCATGTACACATACACATGGTGTACGTCACAACATGTACACCCACATAAGACATACAAAACCATACAATACATACAACCACATCAACATATGACACATACACCTACACCTGGTGTACAATATGATACATATACATACACATAGTACAACACAATGAATACACATGTCACAACACAATGCCTACATAATACACATGTGCAGTACTGCATCCTACAACAACATGTACGACATGCACACAATACCACATTTATACCAGTACCATATGCACAAAATGTACACGGTACCACCTATACACAACACTACCTGCACAACATGTGTGCAACATCACATCTACACAAAACCACTTGCACAATGTGTATACAACGCCAAATGTACACCGCACCACTTATAAAATGTGTACAAAATACCACATGTACACAACACCACATGCACGACATGTACACGACACCACATGTACATAGTGCCAGTGGCCACATGCACGACATGTACATGACACCATCTGCACACAACACCATATGTACAGTCATGCACAGAACACCTTATGTACAACACGCACAAAACACCATATGTACATAACACTGCATATACGACATGTACATAGCATTATATGTACACAACACCGCATATCCAACATGCACACAACACCATATGCACACCACACCGCATATCTAGCACGTGCACCATACAATATGTACACACCATTGCATATTCAACATGTACATAGAACCATCTATACCAAGCACTGCATATGAAATATACACACAACACCTTATATAAAACATGCATGCAACATCATATATACACAATACTACATATGTTACATGTACACACCATAGGTAGAATTACTGAATATACAACATGCACAACATATACACAAAAAT
This sequence comes from Pinus albicaulis, assembly GCA_034641835.2. Taxonomy (NCBI): domain Eukaryota; kingdom Viridiplantae; phylum Streptophyta; class Pinopsida; order Pinales; family Pinaceae; genus Pinus; species Pinus albicaulis. The sequence goes on from CM076583.1 coordinate 19,345,977, forward strand.
AGTACTGTACATCCATAGACCACACATTAACCCCACAATCAACCTTTCTTCTAGTGTCTTTCCACTATCCATGCTTATCCTAACATGCTGCAGATCACACTACTTTCACTTCGTTGATGTACCCCTGAACATTACCTATCCATAACATAAACATAGTCATAGTACAAGGATATACTATAAATTCATGTCCACATGATATTGACCTCATAGATATGTCAGGGTTACTCTTCCCACTTGATTCCTCATAAGACCAAGAACCTCTTCATGCCATTCACTTGCATAAGCAATCATTCCTCCACAAGAATGATCCCTGACAAGCCTGTCAGAAAGTGACATAGGTATATACATACATATATAATCATTAGCATAAAACAATCATCATCTTGTCAGACAATGACATATATCCATATAAACATTAACATTAAATAATCATGATCCATGATGACCCTGTCAGACACAACATACATACCTACACATAGGTATACATATACAAACACCAACACAATCATGATCACATCATAATTACCAGATAACATAAGGTCAAGGTTAAGAGAACTTCCTTTATTCGTGCACAACATGCACAATGTTGAAAACACCAGTTCCCATCATAGCCAAGGTAGCTAGCACCTTAGATCCATTTTATTTACCTACTCTACCATTGTCCATTTACCCAATGGACTTAACCAGTCCAACTGACTGTCATATTTTTACCTTATGTTGCACTTACTCATGCACCGAGCTTCATTCATGTCTTCCATTACCTATTAGGTACCACACAGCTCTCCCCAAGGCCCATCAAATTTTCTCTTTCCCAAGGCTCAAAACATAAAAGGAAAGACAAGAAACAAACAAGAAGAAAGCCCTGAAAACCAATAGCAATACGACACCACAAAAAAAGTGGCAAGGCCTTGCACTAGACATAAAAACTGCAAATCGAGAAAAATCAAATCACTAAAGACCAAAAGCACAAAACTAGAAACAAACACCATGACTCAGTCCACATAGGTCCCGAGTGCTTCCGAAGGAAAACTCATCTCGATCCTTCTTCAATATTTCATGGCAGTCTCTTTCCATGCAATCCCCTGCATCATACTGCCATAAACACATAATTATCAGTGCATAAATAAACATATCAACATGCTAGTTATCTTACCTTATTGTGCTAAGCACTTTGACCTGTAACTGAACACACATGTCATCCATATATACCAAAAATCAATACAACATATCTATCAATTTGAAATCAAATTTTACCAAGACTAACAACCATTTCATAATAAAAAATCGACTCACATTCATCGGTCATAATACATAATGCTACAACTATCACCTACTTACACTCAAGTATATACCAGATATCTCAGCGCTTATGTGTTAGCATAACCATCTTAAAGCAAGATCATTCCTTCATGCAAACTTATAGACACATATACTCATATCATGCAATTAATCAAACATTCAAACAACTTGCAAACATACCATGTTAAATAAATCAACTAGATAAAGTAATAGACACCAAATTACTCAAACACCAAATAAACGACATAGTCAGACAATCACCCACCAAGTATACAACATAAGAAAACTCATACCTTAATGTATCTTAGGGGAGGCTCTCTTGTCTGCACAATAAATCTAGATTAGTACAATATAACTTCACAACACATCAACTCAACCTAAATAAGGTCATTATATCCATAATAGTAACTAGCTAACAATTTCACATCTTAAACTATAATTGTAATTCATGCATAACAATCACATCTACACAATTAGTCTAGATTAGTACAAGACACTATCATAGTTAGGTTGACTCATGCCTGAATTTCATAACCCTAACCATCAAGTCACTAGCACGTTACAACAACAAGTTATATATCATGCTCATCAACAACATGTAACCTAATCATCAAGCTAACTATCATACATAAAAAACAAGTTAACCCATAAAATTCTCATCAACAACATATAAGTTAGCTAACATAAAACAACAATAAAAATGCATCTCACCACAGGTTTCTATCATTCATGACTATCTGACACATGTAAATATAACCGCACTATTCAACTAGCATCTATATTGTATGTAACCATAACATCAATATAATGAAATGAATACTAATAACCATAATGAATATAACAATCTTGAATCAAAAACCTGTATGCCAAGCATGCAAAATTGTATGACGATCTGCTATTACCCCAAAGTCCATTGTTGCAACGTCACTTTAATGATCTGCATCTCGTGCTCTATCTTAGCAAACACATTAGCATCATAACATACCAATATCACCATGATGACCTAATTGCATAAAATGACTTTGTAGACAACAAATTCAATCAAACCAATACAAACTTGACCATATGCACCCACTTGACATGTATAACCAATCATGAATGACCAATTCATGTTCAACATATGACATCATACAAGCAAGCATACACAAATAATAATGACACATGATCAATATGTAACCCTAGCATAAGAAAGAAATGCATGTACAATATGTAACAATATGTAAGCAAGCGTGCATGAACAATACACACACATGAGAAACACATAACCAATCATTGAATCATGTCAACATGTTGACAACAACACCACCAACACTTCCATGGCGACACCACTACCACCATGGGAAACACAACATATATGCAACAAGCACATACACCACAGGTATGATAAACACATATGCAACCAACATAAAAACATGACTAACACACCGCCCATCCAGTCTAAGGTTTGAACCATGCTCTGATACCACTCTGTAACACCCCCTTCCCACATCTACCCAAGTAACCGACCAACCAGGGTAAACATGCGATGAGAGGCTACTATAATGAGATTCAAGCTCCTATGTGACCTTAAGGAAGTGGAACCGATGGAAAACACCACATACAGACCTTGTACAACTACCACAACACCCCTAGGAGGTAACCAAACCTTCCAGGCCTCTTACCCCTGGGTCACACTGAAATTGTAACCCCCTTTGAGCCCTAGCCGTAGGCATGCAGTGTTATGCCCGAGGATATAGCCTCCTCGCCGCATGCATGCAATGTTATGACTACAGATATGGCTCAAAAAGGGACTACAGATATGGCTCAAAAAGGCCAAAATGTCAGTTAGACCCAGGGGTAAGAGGCATGAAAGGTTGGGTTAGCTCCTCGGGGTGTCAATGATGATGTACAAGGTCTGTATGTTGTGTTTCTGTTGATTCCACTTCCTTAAGGTCACATAGGAGGTTGAATCTCATTATAGTAGCCTCTTGTCGCATGTTTACCCTAGTTGGCCAGTTATTTGGGTACATGTGGGAAGGGGGTGTTACACTCATATGACTGAGGCAAAGGGGGAGGATGGAGATCAAGTTGCAGTTTTAAATGCTTCGATGGAAGATGAATATTTGTTATTAAAAAGAGTGTTGATCCAAGTAGAAAAATATAGCAAAGAACCAACTCAAAGGAGGAGTTTGTTTAGAACTATGTGTAAGTCCAAAGATAAGTGCTGCAAACTTGTGATTGATAGAGGTAGCATAGACAATATAGTCTCTTTTGAAATGGTAGAAAATTTAAACTTAAAGAAGACACCACATCCTACACCTTATAAGGTCTCTTGGTTACAAAAGGGTCATCAGGTTTTGGTTATTGAACAATGTAAAGTAGAATTTAAAATTGGAAGTTATAAAGATGAAATTTTGTGTGATGTTTTTCCACTGGACATCTACCCTATTCTACTAGGAAGGCCTTGGAAATACAACAAGGACGTAACTCATAATGGGAACCAAAACACTTACAATTTTTAGAAATATGGGAAATTACATACACTTATACCATTAAAGGATGCAAGAAATAATCAGATGTTGATGCTGGATAACAAAATTTTTTTGAAGGATGAAGCACAATGCAAGGAATGTGAATCAATAATTGAGGTAAATCATTTGTTTCCAGAAAAGCAGGATCTATTCAATGAATATGAGAATGTGATAATGAATGAAATGTTTATGGTTGAAAATCGAGATCAACCAAGAGTATCCATGGCAGAAATGGTTAATGAACAAGGAGATTTTAATAAATGAACAACAAAAGAATGTCAATGAAAAGGTTTCTTTTGAAACCAATGAGAAGTTAATGTGTGAAAATCTCCAAAATCCAGATGAAGACAACCACAATTTTGAATATTTTGGAAAAGAAATGGAAGCGGTCAATAGAGCAAGTACCTTGGGAACCATAAAGAAAAAAATTCAAATTAATTCTGACATGTTTATTTCATGCTCAGGAGAGATGGTTTCAGTTTTATAGGTTTGAGCCCTTCCAAAGAAGTTCCCGAAGGAATTAGCAAAAAGAATTGAGAGAGCTAATTTTCCAAGAGCATACCAAAATAAACTTCAATTGTTTAAATTAGAACCTTGGGATGCCGAAGGAAATTTAAGTCATCATGTAAAATTTTAGCCAAAGACAAGTTACAACAAAGGGTTAAATATCTCGTGGATAGGAGTGTAGGAATATTTTGTTCTTCGAGAGTCTGATGCAGGAGCGTCGACAAACTTTTATAAACTTTATTAGATATTATTATTTTTTTGAGGAAGTTGGATTCCTCATGCAATGATTTTAATTTTGTAATAATTAGTTAGACTATAGAAACATTATCATCAATCATTATGGATTAGGCTAAAAGAAAAGTAGTTTTAGTTTTGATTTTTCTAAATTAGTTACTAAAATAATGGGTCTTATCCACTTATTATGGATCTTGATCCCATTTTAGATTTAAAATGATTTTTATAAATTATAAATTATAAATTATGAGATTATAAATTATGTTTATAATTTATAAATTATAAATTATAAATTATGATTATAATTTATAAATTATAAATTATAAATTATGAGATTATAAATTATGAGATTATAAATTATAAATTATAAATTATGAGATTATAAATTAATAGCATGAATTTGTTTATTGAGATTATAAATTATGTTTTTTATAAATTAGTAAGTATGTGGAGAACTAGAGAAGGATTGGAAGTATGAGTGTAAGAGGAGGAGAGAGCTAATTTATTCCATTATGAATCATCTCTTGATTAATGGAAAGAAAAATCTATCTTGTTGTAATATATTTTTCAAGATATGATATTATTTTGGTTTTGGTGGAGTATTGCAAATGAATGTAAAGGCATCATACTTACACTTTGAATTGATGCATATTCCAAGTAACCATTTGCTGCTCTTTCATTACTCTATAAAAAAATATGTGAGTGATAATATTGTTGCAGTAAGGATGCATGCATAGAAGAAATTAAATAATTTGTAGTGTGGTTAATTTATGATTGTTAATTCAATACTACATCACGGAAAATTAAATATTGGAATGTAGTATGGTGGATGATTCTTGTTGGTTGTTAAGTCTTCTGTCAATTATTGAGGAAATATAATGGATATGAAGGCGTTTATATTATTTCAAATTTGGTTGCAATCCCGTTGGATGAATGTGTAAACTTTGGTATTTAACACAAATTGTTTCCTTGAGAATAATTTGGCAGAACCTTGGCATCAAACATCTAGGAGTTCAGTGGGGGGATTGTTTTTCTTTTGATCTCCAATTACATCATTGTTATAAATTACTAACATTTGGGTTTAAATCAAAATTTTAGTCTTTGAGTACTTACTGAACTATAAATATCTCAACAAGATATTTGAAAGACGTTCTCATTACCTTGTTACAAAATTTTGGATCATACATCCGAAGTTTTCATGTGGCTCATCATTCTCTTTATCTCCAACGACAACATTGTTGTGAATTATTTATACTAAACAAAGATCAAATGATCTATTCTAAAGCCTTGAGAGAGAGAAATTATCATTACCCCATGGAAATTTTTAATTAAATATCTAGGGTTTTTATGGAGGCCAAGATTCTCTTTATCTCAAATTATTCTAACAGGCGTGTCCATTTTGAAATAGAGCTTTCATAATTTTTATTTAATTATCAATAATTATGAGGTCGATGGTAGGGATTTAGCCTCCAAAAAATATTTTAAAATATACTTAGTAGTATTCACAAATCAAAGGTTGAGATTTATCTTCAAAGTGGTTATGTTTTTTCCCCTTTTTAATTAAATTAATTAATTAAAAAAACGTCATATGAACAAGTGTTATATGAAATGAGCTTTGAGCATGTGATATTGATAAACCATGATATTATAACAAAGTCTATTTATAGATTAAGAATCTCCATGGTAAAATGAGAATAAATCTTTACAGTTAATAATCTCTTGAAATTTGCCTTCCAGATCCATCACATCAATATTTTAATTGTTGAACCAACCAATGTGAATCATCTTTAGGACGAATAGATGATGAAAATTTGATCCAACTAGGGGTATAAATAGGGAGGAGTCCTAATAATTAAATAGTAAGTATTCACAAATCAAAGTTTGAGATTTTTTTTCAAAGTGGTTATGTTCTTTTCCCCCTTTTAATTAAATTAATTAATTAAAAAAACGTCATATGAACAAGTGTTATATGAAATGAGCTATGAGTATTTGAGCATGTGATATTGATAAATATTATAACAAAGTCTATTTATAGATTAAGAATCTCCATGGTAAAATCAGAATAAATCTTTACAATTAATAATCTTTTGAAATTTGTCCTCCAGATCTATCACATCAATATTTTAATTATCGAACCAACCAATGTGATTCATCTTTAGGACGAATAGATGAATAAAATTTGATTCAATTGGGGGTATAAATAGGGAGGAGTCCTAATAATTAAATAGTAAGTTCAAAAGTCAAAGGAAATAACCGTTAGGATAAAAAAATAATATAAAAATCAGAAGGGTATTTTTGCAATAATATATTAATATTAATTAAAAATAATTGAAATCATTATATAAGTCTAAATTTATTTAATATTAATTATTTCCATATAAGATTAACAATAATATTTATAGTTTATAATAATGGTAAATAAAATCAAACTAGACAAATATATGATAGGCCAAAGGAAAAATTATAATAATAATGAATAAATAAATAATAAATTTATACTAAATAAGCCCCGATGTTAGCTCAATTAGTTGAGGTCATGTTTCTAAAGCACCTTGCCATTGGGAGGTCATGTGTTCAATTCTCCTTGACACCCTTGAGGTTAGGCTCATATTAGTTTGGCCTGGGGTGTGTTCCCTTCGGGTGGACCTACCCTGATTTTTCGCAGAAAAGAACAAATAAATGTATGCAAAGTCAAATTTAATATAAAAAAATCACTTAATAATAGTAAAATCTAATTAAATTATATATAAATTATGTCATAATAAGGTTAATAGTAAAATTAAGGTTAATAATGATATGAGATGATATCCAATTTTAAGGTCACAACCAAGTTGGACACTAAATTGGTGTATGAGACCCCCTTATTTGGGGGACAAGGGACCCACCTTTGCGCAAATATTTCACTGCTAAAGTCTTGAAGGCATACATACTCTACCTCCTCTGGTTTTGAACTTTTGATCTCTTAGGAGAAAACACATGTTCTTAACCATATGTAGTTGAACTAGGAGAATTTTTTTTAGGAAATATGTACTAAGTCAAAGGAAATATAAGATTAATAACAAATAATAATTAGTAATAATTAATCATAACTAATAGAAAAGGCTAAGACCTAAAACCTAACCAATATATAAAAGTCTAAATAAAAAAATAAATCAAAGAAAACGAAGGGGAAATGTGGGGGGTGGATGAGGGTTCAATAACCAAAAAAGAGAAAACAACCCAAAATGAAGGAGAAAAAACAAAAACCAAGGAAGGGGAGAGGAAGAAAAGGGGGTGGAAACTAAGAAGAAATAAACTTCAAGGATAGATCGAGAATCCAAATTCTACCGATTTTCCAATTATCATCACTATTTAGATTGTTGGTCCACTTCTCTATCTCAATGGCTTCTTTGAAATTTATGTGATGATAATAAGAAATCTTAGCAAAGACATTAGCATCCTAAAAATATATGTGATGCTTTGTCTTTGCAGAATGTTCGACAAGAGCCAATGAACGAGAGCGATTATGCCTCATGTCCGTAGAGTGTTCTGGAATCCTATGCTTAATAGAGTGACTTGTCTCTCTTATATAGGGATTCCCATAGGAACATGGAATAAAGTAAGCCCTTTTAGTGTTTTAAGGGTCAACCTAGTATTTTAAAAATCTGAGGGAAGAACGAATAGTTATAAGAGGTTTGAAGGCCACAAAGATGATATTTTCCTTAGAATACGAGCCAACTTGTTAGTGGTTCCTTGAATAAAAGGAAGATGCATAGTGACAACATGATTGTTGGGATCTATCTTGGCTCTGATCAATTTTGCCACTTTTTGGAAGGCCTTAAGGTCTTCTTATTTTCTATAATCATTATTCACAAAAATATCTAAAAGATGAGCATTCTCGTCATCAATATGACAATCAGAAATCTTGAGGGCTCTGATAACAAAGGTATTTAAATAACCGAATTTTTGGGCATGATAATGATGGGAATTGGCATGGAGATATTACTCCATGTGACCCTAATACTGCCAAGTTAGTCAACATTTGCTTAAAATCTACTCTCTTCAACTTCCAAGATAAAATTTACGAGCAAACATGTCGATTTTCTATGGGCTCCCCTCTCTCCCCTATCGTGGCAAATATTTTTATGGAAGATTTTGAGACTAAATACCTTGCTTCTTCCCATTTCGACCCAAGATGTGGAAAATGTATGTTGATGATACCTTCATCAACTTGCCCCATGGTTGTGACAAGCTTGAAATATTTAAAAAATATCTTAATAGTTAATTTGAGTTTATTAACTTCACCATGGAGATTGAAGTCAATGGCAACATTCCCTTTCTTAATGTCCTCATCACCTAGAAGGAGGATGGTTCCATCTCCCATCAGGTTTTCCGCAAAAAGACTCACACGGAGCAATTGAGGTATTGTTGCTGGAACAATTTTTGGTTATTAGAGTGGAATGAAAAGTGGAATTTAAGAGAATAAAAGGAGGAAGTGGAAGAACAATGTTTGGGTTGGTAAAGCCCCTTCCTTTGTACACTCCGCTCATCTCTCCTAAGATACTGGAGATACCTAGGAGACAAAAAAAGCCTTACTACAATGAGTGCTTAGAGGAAAGACAAATGGAGGAGTTGGAGAAGTGGGTGACAAAAAGGAAGAAGAAATTGACAAAGGAGCATACATTTGAAGAGGTACAGGGTTGGGTTTGCACTTAGGAAACGATAATTTTGAATATTACTAAGACCTTTTATCTAGTCAAGGCTATAGTGGCTCAACCCTTAGAAAATACATAAACAATATAAAAAGATACCCTACTCATAATCAAGATATTTGATGACAAGTTTAAAATAATATGTAAAGAAATGTTTAGTATTGAAAAATAACCTATTCACAAAATTAATTTCTAAGTAACATAAACAACAAAGAGAAAAATAACCCATTCACAAAATGACTATTCAACCCAACCAACCCATCGTTTATTGAGCCATAAAAATTAATACCCATGACCAAAGCAACTAAAAGCAATCCTATCCAACCCAACCCATCATTTATTGAGAATAAAAACTAATACCCATGACCAAAGCAACAACAAAGATACCTTATCCAACTCATCATTTATTGAGGATGAAAACTAATACCCATGACCAAAGCAAAAACGAAATGAAACTGCAAGGAAATTCAAAGATAGGTAGCACCGTGATCATTTTCTTTTACATTGTTTATATAAGACTATAGAGATATAGTTGATATCTTTTTTGGTAAATCATTTTGGGAATTTTGTTTGGTTAAAGATTGAAGCAACTGGTTAGGTTGAACTCGCAACTACCCTGAATCACAAAGGTCCGAAAAACTAAGGCAACCAATAACAACTGGTGGGCCATACCCTCTCTCTGCACAACTTTGATATTCTATTTTTGTTGAAGGACCATTTGAATGCTTGTGTGGAGACTGATTATCGTTCGATACAACGTTTTGTAATCTAGAATTTTCTTCTTCTCAAAAGCTATCTGCCTTTAATTGTTCTAGAACTAATTATATGTTGCAGCATGCACATTTTCCAATTTTGACCTATTTGTTTTTAACGAACGCATATCGTGTTTTTTATATTGTGCAGATCTGAGCCGGTTGATATGTTCACATATTTGTTTGTTCTAGAAAAACAAAAAGGCCAAACTTGCTTCTGGGCAAAGGGGCATATCATAGTTCAGTTTATAGTTTTCATTGTTGTATTCAAAGGCACGTGTTAAATTTGTTTCATTTACTAATTTGCTGTTTACGAGTTGTGATTTGGATGATTTTTCGTTTGCAATATAGGCAGCCCAATTGGTTTAACATGTTCTTTCATTAAACTATTTTATGTTTTAAACCTAGGTGGTTAATCTTTCGAACCAAATTTTTAGGTTATTATTTGCGAGGAGTTGTTAGTTCGAAGCTGTTTTTTTTAATTGTAAAGATTTATATTATTTTAATTTATAAGATTTAATTTTTTAAAATAATTATTTTACATAGATGTTTTTTGGATTAATCACATTATAATGATTTGGTTGACGCTTCGAACTAACTAATGTGGTTTATAGACAATGTGAAGAAAATAATCCATCTAAAAACTAGCCGTTATTTGTTTTTTTTTTTTTTTTGTAAATTTAGTGGGTCCAGTCTATTTTCTATTTATATCTGTAAAGGCAGGCTACAAAATATAAATAAGATCAGTTAAACTTGGCCTCAACCTGCCCGCAGGAAACCAGGGCTGTTGGCCATCTATAGGCATAATAAGCTGTCCAAAACTGAAATTGTTTCATCCTCCTAAACTTTTCCTCTGCTGTCTTTTCTATGATTCCTATACTTGCTTTCCTAAAGCTTTTAATACTTCTGTTTTTAAACAATAATATCATCAAAAATTAAAACATCGATGTGTTCATTCACTCTAAAAACATACTGCTATATTTCTGAAGAAGACACTGGGGGCAGGGTCTTTTGCACTGGTACCCGGCATATCAGTTTGCTGTAGCTGTTGTAAAATCTGTTGAGGGATTTTTTCTATCCTTCCCACCTTATCATCCAGCCTACTAACTCTATCCACCGTCTGGTATTGAGTTATCTTTATGTGCTGTAGTTGGTCTTGAATTTCTAGAATTTGGGCCTGCATGCTTGTCCCCTGCTTGGCAGCTTCTACTTGAGTATACTGAGGATGGAAGCTTTGCATGGCTTTCGTTATTAAGCATTTGACTATCCAATATGTATGGACAGTCTGATTGAAAAGGGTGAGGCGCCCTCGCGTGTTTCCTGGGTCTTGTATAAAGTCCAGAATGTCTGCTTCTGTCTCATTATCTTCAGGTTCTGTTTGGATATCCCTCTCCCATCCTCGAATGACCTGCCTTGTGTTAGAGGAATTACCAATGACATAGGTAGCAGCTAAAGTTTCCAGGTGTTCCTGGTTTGTCTTCCTTCCCCTTTTCTTCTGGACTGGTTCAGCTTGCTCTGGCTGCTTTCCTTTGGCAGCCTCTGTTTTCACTCTTCGTTTTCCCATTTGCACTGAACACCTATAGACATGCACCAGTGCATCAATAGGAACAGTAACAATATAAAACGTTAGATTATCATGAGCAGTACGCCACCTTTGGATTTCCATCTCCTGGCTGTCATGCAGGCTAAGAGACTTAACTTTGGTGCTTAAACTCTGAGAATTGTTAGACAAAACGACAGTATTAACCTTGGGACTGTGGGTCGGGTGATAAAGGTTAAAGCTCAAGATAATAAACCAGAACAGAGTCTCGCTCTGGGCTCTAGGGTTCGGGGCTTGACAACAATTAGCGCCATTGGAGCCGAATTGGGTATCCTGCCCTGCACTATGGGAATTGTTTGTAATACGACCCCCATTAAACTGGAACCGGAAAGCCCAAAACCAAAACCACTGAGAATGTGATGTGAAACCACCAGCGAACAGGATATTGCTGAGACTCCATCTTACATACTTATGAAAAGGGCTCATGAAACTAACATTCCTAGACTTCAGATTCTCACAGACGCAGACAGAATCAAACTCTAAGAGGAGCATAGAGCCATTATGGCTTGGTAATGAACCAGGGTCGGGCAACAGAGGCTCACGCAACCTTCCCCTTGCATGCATTTCCAGATGAAAGATACTTTTTACTGACTCATACTCAATTATCCCTAAAGTACTAACAATGGCATACAGTAACAGAACCCAAGAAACATGATGAGCTAGGCTAACACTGGGGTCTCTGAAACAGGGCCGGATTGGTTTCTTAAGGGGTGTTATAGGATACAGAATTATACGAAAACCCTTGAGGTAATCTTTTGTAAAGCGTCTACGACAGTTGACAGTATCAGGCTTCATAAGAATAGTTAGGATGCTTCTTACATACCGTAACAAGAGCAATTGAGGCGCCGACTGAGTACTGGATCTTCTCCTTCGCCTTCGTTTTTCCACAGGCGCCCGCACAAGTTCTTGCATGAATGAATGAGAAGGTGGAGGGCCTCCTCTTACTTGGGCGGTAGATTGCCTTTCGTGAGCTGGCCACACAGCCTGGCCATATTTCCTCATAATACTTTGCATTGATGTTTCCTGTCCTGACATCATAATTACCATAAATGCGGCGGAGTTGATTCGTGTGCCCTGTTGCCACGACTCCTATTTCCAATTGACGGTGGATCACCCCGATCGGGGGATTGGAGGTCTTTGTTGACGATCAATTGAAGAGAGTACAATTCTACATTCCAGATTGGATCCACCGGGCGACCTTCTATTGGACGATCCACATTTTGACAGCCCTAATTTGCCATATAATCCGCAGCTTTATTTCCTTTTCTCAGCACATGGGAAGGGATAATATACTCTATCCTTTTCACCAAATGACTGATTTCTTCTATGAGGCTTGCTGTTCTCCAACTTTGTGAGATCTTCTCCCAGGGGTTACCTTTTTGAAGCTTTTTTAGGATCTATGTAACCATTGCGGAATCGCCCTCCACTATAATTCTCTGATAGGCTTCTCTTATAGCAATCTGAAGACCCCGTTTGACTGCCATTAATTCTGCTTCGTTATTAGTAGCGTGGCCCAGGTCTAACGCATAAAATCTGCATACTATTCCTTGAGAGTTTCGGAAAATTCCGCCTGCCCCGGCCTGCCCTGGGTTTCCTTTCGACGCCCCATCATAGTTTAGCTTTAAAAATCCTTGTTGTGGGGGCGTCCATTGTTCTTGACTTGATTGGTTGGGTGGTTTCTTTGTTACTGAAACTTGCTGCAATTCTTTGTCTGTGGCTTAAACCCTCTATCGCCGCATTCAAACCCTCGAACGCCTCCGAAAAATTGCACCACTTACACCAATAATGCTCTTACTAAGCAACTAGCCGTTATTTGTTAATTAGTTAGTTAAAATTTTTAATTTATTTAATAAGAATATTTAGAGGGGGCTTAATGAGAATTTATTATTATTATAATAAGGTAATAATGAGCAGGGAATAAAGGTAAGATTAGAATTTTTAAATTTTTTATTTTAAATTATTAGTTATTATATTAAATACCAAGATAATATAAAAACTAAATAAGATAAAGATCAAGCATAAAGAGATATAACACGAAGGAAAAAAAGGAGAAAAGGTGGTTAGAAAATATTATATATATATATAGTAATAATAATAATAAATAAATAAATAAATAATATAAAGTTTTATTAAATTTAATTTTAAAAGGGGGTCAAAAGAAATAAAAATGAAGAACAACCAAGAAACAAGAGAAATTATACTAGAGAAAAAAAAGAAGAGAAAGGAACCAAAAGTAAAACAAGGATAGGGGAAACAAAAAGAAAAACAACCAAGACCCTAGGTGACCAAGGATCAAAATAAGGGGAAAAATCATCTCAAAAGGGTCGGAGTCTAGCTCTTACTCAACTTCTGCCCACCATCCCTATTGATATTCTTAGCATGCCTCTCAATCTCAATAGCTTCCCTAAGCTTCCTATGGTGGAAGTGATCAACCCTAGCAATGACTTTGGAGTCCTCTATGCAAACATGGTGACGTGACTTTCTTGCATGCTCCGCGAGGGAATAAGTACGAGAACGATTGTGCCTAATGTCTGCAACATGTTCCTGGATTCTCTGCCTGATGGATCGATCTGTTTCGCCAATATAGGGAGTACCACAGGAACAAGGAACCATGTAAACACTCTTCATGTATTTAGGGTTGATCGGGTCCTTGACAGACCAGACATAATTTCTAATAGTATAGAGAGGTTTGAAAGAAGAGGCGATATTATTCCTTCTAAGGACATGGGAAATTTTGTCCGAGGTCCCTTGGATAAAAGGGAGATGAACACTAGAGATAGGATCTACCCGAGTAGATTTTACACTCAATCCTTTAAAGGCTTTTTGAAAGGCCTTAAGGCCTTGAGATCTGCTATACCCATTATTCTTGAAAACATTAAGAAGATGGGATTTCTCAGACTCTAAGTGGCTGTCATTCGAGATTATTAGAGCCCAGGTAGCAAGAGTGCAAAGAACACCAAATTTCTGAGCAGGAAAATGATGAGAACTAGCATGAAGATATTGTTCCATGTGAGTTTTCTTGCGGAAAAATTGGTGGGAAATGGAGCCATCACCATTTATAGAAAGGAGGATATCCAGGAAAGGTAGGAAACCATCCACCTCAACGTCCATCATGAATTTTATAGAATCCAATAGGGAGTTTAGGTGCCCAAGGAAAATATCAAACTTTTCGTGACCATGGTGCCAAATGAAACATGTGTTATCCATGAACCTGTTCCATTTCCTAGGGCGAAAAGGAGATGAGGCTAGGGCCTTCATTTCAAAATATTCCATAAATAAGTTAGCAATGATAGGGGAAAGAAGAAAACCCATGGCAACACTACAAGTTTGCTCATAGAACTCACCCTGGAAACTGAAAAAGGTCGAGGTGAGGCAAAGACCAACTAATTTAGAAGTGTCCTGGTCAGAAACCCGCTCAATGACCTCATTGGCTTCCTGGATGGGGATTTTTGTAGATAAGGACACAATGTCAAAACTAACTAATAATTTTCCAGGTTCCAACCTTATGTCCTTCCATTCCTTAATTATTTTATTTTATTTTATTTATTTTTTGGGAAAGTTATTTTTGTTAATTTTTTAATTATCTTTTGTTTCTAGTTAATTTTAATAAAAATCCAGTAGAGATTTAAAAAAAAATTAGTTTAAATTATTTAATCTGTAAAATTCTAGTGCCCTAGGGGTTTTTTACAGTGCTAAATCTATTTATGCATTTAAAAATGCATTTTAAACAAAAAAATCACATTATTTATTGAAATTGTTTTACTAGATTGTGGTGAAAAAGAATATTTCATCTATAAGTTAGACTACGTCATTGCACCATTTATGCATTCAAAAATGCATTTTAAACAACAAAAAATCACATTATTTATTGAAATTTTTTTACCATATTATGGTGAAAAAGTCTATGTCATCTATAAGTTATACTACATCATTATTTTCTACTACATGAGATGTATTAAATAATAATAAGGTTAGAATTTTAGCAATTATAATAAGTAGAAGTAAAATTAATTTACAATCTCACAATCACATAGACATAAAATTTACTCCCCTCTCCTCGATCAGATTGTGAAGCAATATGTGACGAGGGGTCTCATCATGATGGGCAAGTGGCGTGATGGGAGTGCAACGAGGCAAGGAAGGTGGGTGAATCATCCCACGCCACCTTAAGTCAGGATTTAATGCGGGAAGACACATGCAAAAGATTTCAGAGAAGAATGGGGAAGAGCGCCACAACTGGAGCTGACGGAAAATGAAAAGGAACATAAGGAATGTTTTCATTGGAACATTAGATAGAATGGTAATGCCTGCAGAGATGATAGACTTGGAATTGTGGCCGAGGAAGTGGACAAAGCGAGAAGGTTCTCCATCCGAGCAACACTCCAACTAGTATGTATCCTCGTCCACCGTGTTATCACACCTGTTATCGTTTCTGTGGCTTGACGATATGGGACGGTGGAGTACTTAGAAGCCATTACAGACCCTTAACCCAGAGGAGGAGGAAGGAGGAGGAAGGAGAAAGGAAGTTGTCCCTATGTATCTAGTCTATGCCCATGCCAATCATTGTGCCGAAAGAGCAAGACAAGTCCAAAGGGAGGGAAAGGGTTCTAAGTCTGGGAGAAATGTATCAATGTGGTAGTATGATTGTCCAAATTCAATTTCTCTCTAGGGTTGTCTAGTTAATGTCATTCCTTGGGGAAAGAGTACGAGACAAGTCCCAGATGAGGTGGGTATGCCTATGGGGTTTTGCCCATGAGTGTCAAGTAGGTACTTCTATGAATCGAAACAACCTTCGCTCCCTGTCAGAGCTAATTCTTAGGGTGATGGAGCGAGACGGTGCTTAATGAGTTGGGTATGGCTTCTGCGTCCCAACCTTGTTTGTCAGGATGGTATTGCATGTGGATGTATTCATTTTTTATTTATGGTTTGGGGTGCTCATTTGATTTTTGCAGGTAAGGAGGTTGCTAGCCCAATCAAGGGAAGCACGAATTATTTTGTTAAACACTCTAGCCTCGAGGGCGTCAAGCTCATGGAAAAGTATTATCAATCTTATAATTTCAAGGGCTCGAACTCAGTTGGCGCCAGGGAGAGGAACCCCAACATAGCCAACATAAGATTAGCATGCAAAAAAAGAAACAAAACTAATGATGAGGTGGTGGAATGTAAAGTTGCAATAGTCAATAAAAAGGGAAGGAATTGGTTTTGTCAGATATTGAACAATGATATTGATTTTTTTGTTTTTACAAGTATTCCTAGCCTCTTTATCTCTCTAGTCTCTACACGGAGGGTGGGAACCCTAGTGAAGATTCGGGTGACGGTACAGTTACTGGGAGACCCTCGAAAAAAGAGATTGGTGAAAGTGAAGACAAGTAGGGGAAACACAGGGAAGAACAACCAAGCTGGGAAGGTAGAAAAAGTCAAAGGCAAAGAGAAGGCGGGAACTAGGAAGATGACTCAGAGGAAGTGAGGCAGGAAATCTGACAAGGAGAACATGCAGAATCTACTGCATGCTTATGTTGTTGGGACGCCTGCTCAGGTAAAAGGTGTGATATCAGGTTGGGAGCGATACCTCAATACTAAAGTTGAGGATGACATTCTAGACAATGAAATGGAGCCCATGGTGATAGATCCGAGAAACACAAGAGCACGATTAACCTTGTTTAAAAAAGAAATCCACCTCTACTGGACTATGAAGTGTATAATGGAAAAGGCCATTGTGACAATCCAGGAGGAAGGAGGAGACCTAAAGGCAACCTCGACTTTGGATGATATGCGCAGAGACGTCCAGGTAATACAATTGCAGTGACATCACTAGAATGTGTGTTTTAGACACATTGAATGTCAAATCCAAAACCTGCATCAAGTAGACATGCCCAGATCAAGTGCAAATGATCTGAATCCTATTGAATCATCAGATGGGTAGTTAGAGAAGTTCATATTTTTGTCATTATGAAGTCGGCGGCTAGCATTTATGTTTTTAATAGCATGTTAAAAGATATAGTAGACAATATACCTTATAAGGAATTTAGAGATAGGATTAAGCTATTTCAATTTTGGTTGGCTTTTAACTTGTTGAGGTGGCCAATAGACTTGGTTTCCTATGGGTAGGTCGAGACTACCAAGTATTGAATTTGATGATGTAACATGTTGTTTTTGTTAAAATAAATGAATAGAGAGGTACTACTAAACTTACAAAAAAAAATTACTCCCCTCAAATAAATTTTCCATTCATTACATTTTAAATTTTACAAGGGTCCCCTTCTTGGGATATGACCTACTAAGAAAAATATATACAACAACAATATGTAATTGATCCAACTAATTAAGTACTAGATATGTCCTTCTTGGCTAATATGGATCCTCTTGCTGTCCCTTGCACCTTCCTCTAACCTAGCACACTTGAATGGAAGTCCTTTTCCACCCAATCACTAAGACAATAGAATGTGACTTAGTAATAATTAAAAATCTAAATATGATACTATCCCTTACACACATTTTAAAAGAATCCACTAAGCACATAATGAAATAAATCTCCACAATAAATTAGGCTATTATAATTAAAAATATAAATATGATATTATCCCTTACCCACATCTCAAGAGAATCCACTAAGCACATAATGAAACCAATCTCCACAATAAATTAAGCTATTTTCCAATAATGATTAGACTAAAAGGAGAGGCTCACCTCTAAAGAATTACCAAGAGAATCTCCAATATCCCTTGTAACTTTCTCTAACTATAATTCAACAGGGACATCTTGTAATTTTTCCTAAATTGGGAATTTCCTCAAAACATTGGTTTTGGGATCGAAACAAACAATTTGGGGACCTTAGTGATAAGTATGATGAATCCTAAATGCATACCCCCTTGAAAATCGTCTTCATGTCTTCCTCACTATGAAAAATAAACCCTACCTAGCCTTGACATAAGATTTGGTAGATAGGCCTATAGCCTAAAATGAGAAACCACAAACATTGCAACCAATTTTTTAAACAATGATAGTAGGATTTTTGACTTTTGAATCTTCGAGTCAATGCCTTCCCCATAAATTTTGTAGCCCACTCCACTCTAATTTCCTTGTAAAGCACAATGCTCACCAATGTTTGTCTCATATTCACCACTTTTTGGTTTCTTGTTGGATTATGGCCTTCAATAAATTTCGTGCAAATGCCCTTTTTTGAGACCATTCGAAGGATTTCTAGATCCAAAAGTTTATGAATAAAAAAAAATAAAAAAAAATCCTTATTAACTAAAAGATAGATGTATATGAATACGTCCTAGACTTTCCTCATCTTACTATCCTTGAAAAATGGAGAAATTTTTAGAAACATAACATTAGTCCTTGTAGTATTCTCTCCCAAATTTGATTCATATAAGTATAAACCCAAAAATCCTTGGCCATTCTCTTTAACTCCTCAATTAAAAAACAGATAAAAAAAATCTAAAACATCAATTTACAAATCTTAAAATTATAATATATAATTCAAATGCCAAAAACATAAAAACAACATATAAATTGTCTTTTCTCCATCCAAAATATATATCCCTCTACACAGTTAAAGTTTTATTATAGGATTCAAATGCCAAAGACATAAACACAATATATGGAATGTCTCCCGTTCCATTCAAAATAAATCTCCCTCTACACCATTGAATTGACAATAAAAAAATCTCGTCAAGAATTATAAATCCTGATGTGTGTGGACCAATACCAATACCAATATGGCATTCAAAACCTAAAATTGGTTTGTAAAAAAATATTAAACCTAACCCCTACTTTCATTATTCCTGGACTTCACACATCTAAAGATTTTCATTATTCCTAGACTTCACACATCTAAAGATTATCATAGTGAAAATTTAGTTTTCCTTCTCATTATGTATTAAAAATATTTTTGATATTATGAGTTTAAAGTTAATAAATTACATTATTTTAGGTAGATATGTTAATTTTTTTTATAATTCATAGTTTTATTAATAAATAAAATATTTTTTTGTTAATTTTGTTTAAAATTTGGTTTAAAAATCATAATAGTAAACTGTTTAATTTATAAAATTGAAATGCATCAAACTTTTTCAAAATGTTAAATCTATTTAAAAATATATTTTTAAATAATAAAAAATCACAATTTTATTAAAAATTATATTATATAATTAAAAATAAATCATATATATGCATCCAAAACAAAACTTATAAAAAACATAGGAGTAAACTTATTATACACAAACCAACATGGGAATCTCAGTGGAAGGAAAAAAAAAACTTATGAGTAAACTTATTCTACACAAACTAACATGGGAATCTCAGTGGAAGGAAAAAAATTCAACTTTTTAAGATTCTAATTTATGCAGCAGCTGCAAGTACAAATCTTGTTCGGAGAGGCATGCAACAGAGTTGTCTTTATTTGTATTACACAGAAACAGCAAAATCAACGAAGGTAAATGGATTACATAGCCTGCCGATGCAATTCCGCCGTATCGTACTACATTAATCAATCTTCACACATAAACATTAATCTGCCTCTCCGACGGTTAAATTTTTTGATTCCTCATATTCACAGACATTCAAACATACTCTGTATCCATCAAATTATCAGTTGATTGCCCCATCCTTAAACTATACATTGAACTGAAAATCATTCCATATCCATATGAAATGCATTCATCCATCCTTCATTCCCTTTTTTTCGACATTGGGGAATTGTTAGGGGAAGTAGTGAAGGAAGGGAGCCTGGAGAAGACTCGAGAAAGTCCAGGTACACTCATCCTGGGTGAATAATTATAAGCCTTCATTTCAGAGAATATGGGAGATGATTGCTTGAAGATGAGGAAGATCAGGGCCTGCACAATAATGAAGATGAGAAGATATTGCCACCATTCAAGATGGTGAGAACGCTCCACTGCTGTCACGATTTCAACCTGCAACGCTGATTCCTTCATATCTGCTCAAGTAATCAATCGAGTCCAATCCTAATTATAATGATCTGATACTACGAAATTATGCCTCAAATCCTCCTGAATGTTGAATAGAGTTACACTGCAATTGGTGTTTTATAAGAGAATTGACATGGTTGTCCAAAGCTTCACGTAACGTTAAGGTCGGCAGGTATCCTCCTCCACAGTTATAGAGTTTTATCGACATATCTGATAGCATGCTGAACCTAACCGGGTTTTGCTTCCTCCAATGAAATACTGTGAGAGTCGTGTGGTATCAACTTCCTTTATACGTGACTCTATTTCTCTGTAACTCATTTTTAATGGATCATCATTGCTTACGTGGCTGCACAGCGTTGCCCACTGTTACCTCGAGAAGTGTGAGGGTTGTATTTCAACGGAGGTATCTTCCACTTTTGTTTCTTTTCTAGATACATCTCGATTCTCGATGTTGAAAATGATAAAGAGCTCGCTTTCAAAGACCTGGAATACCTAAATGAGTCGGCAAAGTTTCAGTGAAACTTTTTCATAAATGTTTAAAGAACAATAACTAATTATTTATTCTATTAAAGTTTGAAATTTGTGTATTGTTAATATTATCATGATTTTTTATTTTTATTTTTATTTTTTTTATCAATAAAAATGTTTATATAAAATTTTAATATAGAAAAAAGACGGGATCTTTTTTAAGAAATTTTTTTAAAGGTTACCATTAATTTATTTTCATGGTTGGTAATTAGTGACATGTTTTTTTTGGTGAGTGTTTTAGTATTTTGGTTTTTTCAATAGGGATAATGAGTTAGCAATGTAAAAGGCATTTATCAAAATGTGAGATACTATTAATTTATTTTTTATTTGTAATTAGTGAACTAAGTTATATTTATTTTTATAATTTATATTTTGGTTTGTAATTATTGATTTAAGTTATATGTTATTGTTTTTTTTTGAGTTTTTTAGTTTTTGTGGTATTTTCTATAGGGATAAAGAGTTAGCAATGTAAAAGGTTTCAGTGGCAAAGGCTTTTGGCCAAGTAAGCTACAGGTTATTGGGTTTATATTTCTTTCATCGATTGTTTTTTTTTTGTTATTCGTTGTGGTAGACAGATTGCAAAATTGGGGTGTTGTCATTATAAGAGTATTAATTGTTTGTGGTATTAATCACACTTGTAAAATTACATAGAAGAACTCCATTATATAATAGTGGAGGAGGTCCAATGTCAGTTAGAGATAACTATGATAACTGGAAAAATACAAATCACTATGCGAGATTACAACTTAGTATAGCTAGGTCGTTGGAAAAGAGCGATTCTAGCACCCGCCCTAATCGAAACGTAGAGACTAAACATAAAGAAAAAAATAGGTCATGACAACGAGGCCTAATAAGGTAGCGAGGTAAAAAATCTCGTAAGCGGAGAAAAGGAGAAAACCCATAGGAAAAAACTCCTCTCCAAAAGAGTGAATATGTTAGTGCTCAAATAAGCATGGAGCTAAAACTGCATATCCCACAACAATCCATTGAATTGCAAGAATAGAGGCTTGCTCCAATCATGAAGTACAAAAAGATGATGTACCAAAATTGGAAAGATGAGAGCCGTGAAATCTTAGTGAATTTGGTTGATCTCTAAAGTAGAAATTTTGTAGAGGCACAAGAACATCAAACACTGTCAGCTTCTCTAGAAATGTTTCGTAGAAAATAGGTGTTGGTAAAGAATGAGGACAAGGACTTTAAACAAAAGCAACACCATCAACTGACAAACAAATAATGAGGCCTGAGATAAAATAACACACTGCAAACTCTAATCAAATTCTATATCTCAATCAAAGATGTCACACACATATTTATACAAGCAATAGTGTCAAGATAGGAAATCTATCTTGGACGTACAGTAATGTGGTTGAGAGATTCTCTCAACCACACACTAAACTAAGAGAAACTATATTCTAGCTACTTCCTATTATGTAGGAACAAACTCCTCAAATGGAGAATTACAACCATAGACAAGTAGGAATTAAATATTTCTAACTCCCCCCCTTAATGACTACTTGTCATGATGTTAATTCACAAAGTCTGGTTGTGGTCAAACATAACAAAGAATATGTCAACGTCCATATAAAAGAGCAACCATCCACCGGAATGCATGGGTACCAACCACTGCAACCGCTAGTCCTATAGGATGTCCTTTGCATACATGATTCTGTCGACCATTATCACTGCATATATGTACATGCAAATCCACCACCATCGGGCGAATTGCATGTGTAAAATCTCCAAAACACAATCTGCCTCTCCCGGACAGATCCGCAACTTCCGATCTACAACTCCCGCATATCTTCCAGGGAAGGTGAGGCTTCCTGCGGATCTTCCACTGAAGGTGAGGTGGCGTCTTCCCAAACAAAAAATCCACGCCCAGAACAAAAAATTTGCAAGGTAAAATCTTGACGCAGGTTTATTATGCACTTCCGCACCAATCCCGTGATTTGGTGCGTTGGCGCGAGTATGTACTGAATAGTCGCACCAATTGCGCTTCTCAGCGCGACTGTCAGCGAAGAAAGCACGCCAACTCCCTTCTGCTCAGAGATTAATGAATCATCTGAGACCGTGAGCCAGGCGTTACTGCAGTCCACCTGCTCTACCGAGCACAAAGCTCTCATGTACATGCAGCCACAAGGCACTTTTAGCCACAAAGGCGATCCATCCACAAAGGCTCTATAGGTGGTTTCTGGCTCACCACCAACCAGCCACAAAGGCGATATATGTGTGGTTTCTGGCTCACCACAAACCATTACAAAGTGGTTTTAAGATCACCACGAACTTTCAAATGCCTTCACAAGGCTTACATTCCATACTTCAACATTTTGGAGTTTCTAGGTACACATAATGACCATTAAAACAACCAACTAGACTTGCTTATAACATGTTAGGGAGTCTATTCCACAAACCACACTAACTCAAACAAACATCTACTTTTTTGTCCACCATAAACTTTGTTGCTGCTTTATTACCTCATGTTTTCCTACATCCTGGGCATCCTTGTCTTTGTCAAATAACTTCTTGGAATTCCATGCTTAACCTGTCATTCGTTAGAGTAGCTAATTCTAACAAAATAACTTTACCTTCATTGAGTTATCTAGGCTCAATAAGGCTCAATAATCTTTAAACATGATTCCAAGGAACTGAATAAAAAAACATAAACTTTTCACATTAATTTCTGTCTCTGCCCGAAGATGATTATTTCCCAAACATAGGAAGCTAAAAAAAAACCTCCCAGCAATTTCACGTGCTTCCGCACCTCTTCTGATACCTGCAGAAGACCCAACACCAGACTTGGAATGAGCAAAGTCCTCGTAGACAAGGAAATCAAACTCAAAGCACTGTGGCTGCCAGTAGCCCGGACAACTCTTGGGTTCCACTTCAAATAATCCGCTAGTAGGGTAATCATGTGCTCCAAAAGCATATTCCACTCCACGGGCTTCAATCCCAGAGTGAAAGATGCTAACGCCAAACCAGTACATGTAGTTGTTCAAAGGGGTCAGATCATAAACATTCAAATATAGTTGAGCTCGGAGGCTGCTGCTGGAATCAGAATCTGAAGTAATCGGTCTCATTGTTCAACCTTTAGAATGCACTGCGCTCCTTTCCTCCTCTAAACATGAATGGTTATTTCCACTTCATTTGTCTCTCAATCCTTAAGGGCTCCCCATAACCAGCCCAAATCTGAAACTATTCTGCCTATCACAGAAATGGAGACAGAAATCCTATGAGAGAAATCGAACAGGTCCAGCATCAGAGATTGGAAGAGACCTGAAACTGCTCTGCCAAGGTAATGACGGACCACTCTCAAATCTCCCACGTAAGTTCGACCGTAGCCCGGTTAACGAAGTGTCCACCTCATCTTGTAGGAGCAACATAAATTGAGCATGAGGCAACATATACTGCTTCCCCTTCTTTCTTGCAGCCAGCAGCAAGCAATCCTGGCCAACAGCTGCTCCAAACGCCACTATGTGGATCTCATTTTTCATCTGCATCATTGTATCATAAGTGGCAAAACCTTTAGTTTCCAACGAAACCTTCTCACCATCCTCACGTGATGTTCCAGTCGACTATCCAACAATTGCAAATAAAGAAACTCCACTATAACAAGCTTTGTGACAGCCTCACACCCCATGAACCAGAGATGCGTGCATGCCGTGAGCCTGATCGCGGTCTTCCATCAGCGAAAATGAAGTTCGATGACTCTGCCAATCGTTTCCAATCTCCAATCAAGCCGATATTGCATTTGTAACTGATTACAATTCTTCAAACTCGGGGCACAACCTATTTATGAACTAAGGAACGCCATCTTGAAATGAGATTTTGGGCACAAAACAGCAGGAAATCGATGGAAACGAATACAAAATTTAGGAAAAAATTCATCCATCCAGAAATGAAAAATGAGCACACTTTACATATCAAAACGAAAGGATCGAGAAGAAAAAAAATCCACTCGGGAGCCAACACAAACTGCAAAAAATCCAGCACCAAGTCTCGAGAGCAAATGCCACAACTCCTGTCGTGAGAGCGGCAAGAATTTTCGTATACAAGGGAACATCCACTACAAAATCTTTTCCAACATAGAGATTTTTAACCGACTCATAAAGTCCGAGACGAAGTTATCCTGTCAGCTCAGGCCACTTCCACCACAGGCAGACCAGCACACAATAAACTGAAGATCCACAAACAACAAATCCTTGAACTGGATCCTTGAACAGGCTCTCACAACATGAAGTCTATTCTCGTTTCAGTGAGAAATTACAGTCAATTTCAGTCACCCGCTCTTTATCACAATCCGGTGCTTAACACTGATCCATTTCCAGTAACAATCTAACCAGCTCTCCAATGCTAACAGGTCAGACCAGCTCTCCAACGCTCCTTCCATGGCACTCCTTTACTGCCCACTGCAATGGCACAACTCAAATCGTTCAGGCTCGGGCATCGTTCATCTCCACGCAGCCAAGAACAATACAACAAACAGATTCGCCTCTTGAGATTCGATTTGTGCAGCAGATTCACGCAGACGCACAATCTACCTCTTCTGGCCTCAAGTTTCTTCTTTCTACGTTGATTGAACTACTTGGAGATCACCACCACGCAGATTTGATCACATTCAGGCTCGACCTTCTCTGCGATGCACTGGATGGACCAACAAAATTTAATATAAAAAACTATATAAATACAATAATTTATTTCCCTATGCCCAGGAAGGGCCAGAGGCCCTTACGGGCTCTGAAGCTCTAATACCAAGATAAAATAACACACTGCAAACTCTAATCAAATTCTATATCTCAATCAAAGATGTTACACACATATTTATACAAGTAATAGTGTCAAGATAGGAAATCTATCTTGGACGTACAGTAATGTGGTTGAGAGATTCTCTCAACCACACACTAAACTAAGAGAAACTATATTCTAGCTACTTCCTATTATGTAGGAACAAACTCCTCAAATGGAGAATTACAACCATAGAAAAGTAGGAATTAAATATTTCTAACTGCCTGTAAGTATGGAAAATTCAGCGCAGACATAGTACAACAACAAGCATGAAGATGTTCAAACATTATCACCATCACAAAGAAGAAAATACTAGCAATGTAATCAACACAACAACAAAAACAATATATGTGATAATTAACCCCCCCCCCCAAAACACAATTGTGGGAGGAGAGAAAATCAACAATCTCTATCATCAACAAATTTCCCCATTGAAACAAAACTTAGGGAGCAACAACATTGAACAACTAGAGAAATGTTGTAAAAATGTACAACCAATGAGAAACGAAGGTATGAAGTTTTCAAACATCTATTCAAATGATTCCATAGCCATCCATCAATCTAACCACAATAAATATTCACGGCCGAAATTGGTCCATGATTCATCGTTTCATGCCTCTTCTGCAATGATCTGAATGTAGGTATACTATGTGACCAAGAATGTTGATGTCTAGTTGATTTCCTCTGATCGTTATGGGGACATCGATATGGATCATTTTTTGGTCCATTCGTCACAAGTCCTCCTTCGATTCCCATTTTTCTCAACAATCAAGATCCAATACTGGTGGTGATTTTTTCAAAGATACGTAAAACAAAAGCATCATTATCAACATCAATAGGTGACCTTGATAGATCAACAATAACATTCTCCTTTTGAGCATTCTGAAGGTGACTAACTTCCAATTCAAGGTGGTGTTTGCACTATTGGAAGTCCTTAATGACCCCATCATTCTTAATAAACTATTGAGAAAACACATCATAATCTTGTTTGAGAGTTTGATATTAATCGAACAATCTAATGTTCTATGCTTAAAGAGGGTCTACTTCTTCATGAAGCAATTCCATTGAGGATTTTAAATAGCAAGCCTACATAACTCGTTGATTATCTTACTCCTCCAGCTTACAAATTTTCTTCTTCAAAAATGCATTTTCTGAGTCAAACAAGGACTCAACTTCCTCCTTCAAACCATCAAGGAGGTAAATATTTTCCTTAAACTCATTTGTAAGATTATCGAAATACTTTCCCATGGTTAACTCTAGATTGTCAACCTTCTTGATTTCTTAGTGAGAGTGCACTAGAATCAATTCTTAAGTGTAGCATTTTCTTTTTGCAAGACAACCAAAATAGACTGCAAATGAAGAACCCCATTTTGAAGTTGCTTGGCTTCCTTTTTCTCAATAAGTTCCTAAAATATTTTACCCATCTTTCATATTGTGGATAAAATAAAACCTTCTCATTCTGTCTAAATAGGGCCATGATCTCAAAATGGGTTATATGAATTTTCACCAAATATTAAAATGTCTATCATCTTGATCACCACTCAAAATTATGACATATTCCAACATAACAACTTATTTTTTGGTTTGCGGGCCGAGAGCCAATTTTCCAGCCTCCATCAATGTGTAAAGTGATGTCAATGGTCCACACACCATAACGAGTTCCTTTGGTAAACTTATCCAACTTCCATACAATGTCCCCAAGAACCATCCATAAATAAAAAATCATTATTTAAAACAGCTAAAACCTTAAGAGCCACGACGACACTATTTGACAAGATCTGGTAGCCAACTAAGGCTTATGAAGTAGTTGTTCTAGGAGCATGAAGAACTCTAACATGCTTGGGTACATGGAAGTGGCATCTCACTAACCACTCGATGGACCAAATAACCATTCAATGAGGTAAATATGGGAATAATGCCTCAAACCGTGTGCAAGCTAATCACTGGGTAACTATATGAATGTATCATATACAAGAAGAGGGACAAAAGATTCAAAATGCAAAGATATTTTCCTGAGAATACAAGAATAGGGTCAATGCTACCAAATCTGGGCCATGATTCATTGTGGCCTCCGCCAAACAATGGACATCTCACCGATCCTCGCCAAGAACCATCAAATATAAGAGCTAAAGGCTTTAATCTAAATAGAAATATTCTTTAAATCATTATCAAACATTAGTCCTAACAAAAACCCCATTTAGATATAAAAGGGAAAAGAAAAAATAAGGATTCTATAGGGTAGGAAAGACCCACTCTGATAGCATGTAAGAGTATCAATTACTCATGGTATTAATCACACTTGTAAAAGTACATCGAAAACCTCCATTATATAAAAATGTAGTAGTGTCAGTTAAATATAGCTATGACAACTAAGCAGATACAAATCCCTACATGAGCTTACAACTCACTATAGCTAGCTCATCAAAAAAAGAAGCATTGGAAAAGACCAACCCTAACAATTGTTGGAAGAGTTCTTAGTTAATAGAGTTACAGAATGGCAAGTGGTGTTGCACAAGGTAAAGGAGGGACGAAGCAAAATAACATTGTTTGGGTTGGTAGAGCCTCGTCCTCTACACATACCACTCATCCCTCGCAAGCTATTGAAGATGCCTAGAAGACGAAAACCTTTTTAACATAGTTACCGATGAAACTGGAACTATTACCTCAAAACGGGAACTCTAGCCCAAAAAGACTCAAAAAACATGAAAAAACACCCCAAAAACAAAAAGTGTGTATTCCAGAACGCACTTGGTTTTTTTTTAAAGGTCAAATTTCAACATTTTATAAAATTATGCTAAAAACAAAATTGTTTCTTGAAAAAAGGATTGAAAAAATACCCTCAAAACAAAACCGGTTGATGTTGGAATAACAAAAAAAATAATTGTGTCATACTTTTGACACTTGTAACAATGGAATTAAAGACAACATATTAGGAAATTTTTTAAAATCGTAAATTTCTAAAATTTTTGATAGATGATGTTAAAGAAACATGTCTGAAGGGCTTATCATTTCGAACAATTTTCATCCATGTTGTTAAACATAAAATATCTTGACTCTAAACAACCCTAAAATTGTAATTATTGTCAACCATAACATTAAAGATAAAATTTGGTAGCGCATAAAAACCTTAATGACAAGTTGTAAATCTTAATTTTTTCAATCTTAAATTTTCAACATACTTGAACAATGAAATTATGGAGAAATTATAAGACTTAAACAATTTTAAAAAATGAACAAGTAAATGAAAAAATTATCATTGAATAGAAACAAGGAAGAGTAATTTTAATTTTAAAGGATAAAAACTTATCTTTTTTCAAATCTTAGCATAAGAAAAATTTAAATCTAATTTCAACCAAACCCTAAAAATCAAGTATCAAAACAAAGTGTCCCCTTTGAATGACGCATATAATTATTAAAATTTTTAAAAGTATCTCATACCAAATGGTAACAATACATAATATCATGGTAATATCACTGCATAATCTAAAAAATCAACATTAGTTTCTATTTTCTATTTTACTTATAATCAAAATATCAACATTGGTACATTTAATATAACATAAATTATTTTTGTAATTCATTGTTGCGTTTTCGATATTCTAAAGAGATGAATTCTTCATAATTAAAACACATAATCCAACAAACTTAGAAATGCCTCATAACTTCATGAAAAATGAGATGGAAGTCAAATTTTTAATTTCAAATTACCATGCAAACATCAATTACATAAAAGTGTCTTAGATAGTTATTCAAAATCAACCATAGGTTCTGGCACACCATGAGAACCTACATCTTCAGATGAATGGCTAGATGCAGATGAAGATGATCCATATTCTTCTCTTTCATCAACTAGTGCTCCATCTGAGTCAACATGCATGCCCACCATTTCAGAGTTCAAAAGCCTTGTAGATCTACGACTACATTCTGCAGAGTCCCATATCAACAGTAATTGTTCTGGTAGCAATTTCTTCAAAATATTTATGGTTTGCAACCGAAGAGTTCCTCTCTTTGTCAAATTGAAGTCATACACAAGTATGTCAACATCCTCCAACTTTAAGACATCTGTGCAACGACGATCTATATTTGTGCCCTTTATTTTTCTCTTTCTGCCAATTCTTTTTTCAACTACCATCTCTGGCTTGTACACACCATTGAAAGGGTGGGTACTTGTGGCATACCAATGTACATCAACAACTGTAATATCTTAATTTTCATTAATGACCTTTATAACCTTGGAAATCCAGAATGGATGGCCAAGTGGATCTTCATCTGCTAACACTGCTATTATGCAACCCTCCTTAACATCCTGAACAGAACCCCTGTAAAGGTCTTCCATGGCTTCACGTTGTGCATGTGATCTTCTAGAACCAATATAGATTTCTCTTTCCTCTACCTGTGGGGAATTAATAATAGCTTGAGGCTGTTGTTGTTCAATAATGTGTGTTTCCTGATGTTCATTTGGCATATTTTGTGGCCAAAAAAAAGGATTCTTCAAAAGTGTATCCACATTTATTGATCTTGAAATCATATCACTTTGATTACTGAAAAAAGACTCCCACCAAACTGAATCACCAACATCGAAGAACTCATATGTATCTCTAATACATCTTTTAATTTCCTCTATACATTCAGAATAATTTAAGTCTCTCTTATGCCTTCGTGCATTATGGAGTTCAACAACTGACTGTAATAACAATATATTTGATGAAAATATTGGACGCTTTGGAATGAACTTCAAAAATGATAAACTTGATGATGGTCCCCATTCTTCAACAGTTGAATACTTCTTGCCCCATATAAGTGCTACCCCATCAATTTTTTTGATACAAAATTGATGCTGGAAGCTAATGTCGTTAAGTTTTTCAATGCATTTCTCCTCACCATGCGATCCAAAAATAAATCTTCGCATGTCAATAGTTTCTTCCAACACATGAAAAACAGGCTCTGGAATGTACGATTTCTTAATACATTCAATTAATCATGGCAGGCTCCCAAAACCTTTCCTCCTCAATGTTACTGAAAAACGACTGAACATTTGATCAATATGATCATGAGTATGCCCAACAACAAGAAAACCAACCTTTATCTTTTTAAAAATCCCCAATTCAACGAGCATGTTTAGATACCCAAAAAGAACTTGATTTTTGTTTTCACAACTTGTGTTGTCTAATTGTAAATACAAAACTTCAAGAAGAATACCAGACCAATGAGTAACCACATCATGGATTATAGTTATGGTCATATTTGCATCATTGTGAATATTTGGAGTTGTGAAGAAAACTCTTGGAAACATCTTCTCATTAAATACCATACAACCAACCAAGTGAAACTGAATGAAATTTTCCTCCTGTAATTTTTTTGGCGTGCGGACGAAATGTGGAAGAAGTGTTTTCTTTTGGTCCATACCATCAATTATCAATCCCAGATATTTATTTGGATGATCATAAAACTTATTTCGATGTTTATACAACTTTTGCCTTTCACTTGTTTGTTGATTGCGATGGTCTTGAAGTTCTTTGACAACATAATCTGTACATAAAATAAAAGAAACATATGAATAAATACATTTTCATAGTTGATAAGTATCCAATTTTAAAAAACAATGTTTTGAACGCATACCTCTTTCTGCCTCTTGACATTTATCTCTTTTTGTTTTAAGAGAAGCACATGTGCTGCAAACCCCCATCCTTGTCTTCTTAGGAATACGAACATTGTTGAATTCAGTTTTCCATAACCTTGTAAAATAAGAATATGTAATAAAATTACCAATTCCTTCAACAACTTCTGCATAATATTTGTATAACATGAATATTTCTCATCTCGAGAAATTATCTGGAATATGTATTGTGTCTTTATTTGGCATACACTCTCCATGATTTGAAAAGAAGTCTTTCATCCATGTCTTAGCAGTATTTGCAAACGGCCCCACCTCCTGTTTATAACATACTTCTGAATAATATGTGGGATCCTTTTCCAATCTTTCCTGGATTCTTGACAAACGACAATTACCAATTGAATGCAACATTTTGAACGCCTTTCTGCAGAGAAATACAGTCCCAATATGATAATCATAACCTGCTAGTGTATATTGCATGCAACCCACTAAATATGAATTTTGCATGCTTTTATTCATTGACATATATGTTTTCCTTTTCTCCGAAACAAATTTGAAATCCATATGTTTCAAGCAATCCCTTCGACAACATTCACTTGAAATAAAATGAACGACATAACTTTTTTTTGTGAGATATTTTGTCCTCACCCTTGTATAATTGGAATGTTTTGGATTGATATCAAAAGGTCTACTCCTACTCCTAGTTGCAATATTTGCTTGCAACGACTTCATCATTCCATCATCATTTGTAGAAGCAGTTTTATCACCATTAGGAGGAATATTATCCCCACTATCATCATCCTCAACATAGTTAAGAAATTCATCAACATCATTGCCTGGAAAATTTTCTTTACCATCATCACTTGAAGAAAACATTTCACAAGAATCATCGGCGCTTTTGTAACCCTGACTCAGAAGAAATTCTTCACCATCTTGACCCATGCATTCAAATTCTTCCCCGGGAGGATTCAATTCTTCATCACCATGAGTGTCTTTGAAATGATCACTTAGAGAAAATGCAATATTCAGATCTGTGCCTCTAAAATTATCATTTGCAAGAAACTTTTCATCCTCCCCTTCCTCAGTGGTTCTCTCATAATCCTTGGGATTAGGCATAAGTGGAAGCTTTGAATTTGTATTCACTAGAATTTCTTCATCCCGCCCCTCCCCTTCCTCACTGATGCTCTCATAATCCTTAGGATTAGGAATAAGTGAATGCCTTGAATCTATATTTATTGGAAATTCTTCATCCCCCCCTTCATCAGTGGTTAAATTATAATCGTTATGATTAGGATGAAGTGAAAATTTTAGCTTTGGAAATTCATCCCCGTCTTCATCAATGGTGCTGGCATAATCCTTAGGATTAGGACGAAGTGGATATTTTGACGCTGCAAATTCTTCATTCCCCTCTTCCTCAGTGGTGCTGACATAATCCTTAGGATTAGGATGAAGTGCATATTTTGACTCTGCAAATTCTTCATTCCCCTCTTCATCTGTGGTGTTGACATAATCCTTAGGATTAAGACGAAGTGGAAATTTTGATTCTCGAATTTTTTCATCCCCTCTTCATCAGTGGTGCTTGCATAATCCTTAGGATTAGGACGGAGTGGATATTTTGACGCTGTAAATTTTTCATTTCCCTCTTCATCAGTGGTGCTGGCATAATCCTTAGGATTGGGACGAAGTGGATGTTTTGACTCTGAAACATTATCATTCCCCTCTTCATCAGTGGTGCTCACATAATCCTTACGATTAGGACAAATTTGATATTTTGACTCTGGAAATTTTACATCCCCCTTTTCATCAGTGGTGTTGGCATACTCCTCAGGATTAGGACAGAGTGGATATTTTGACTCTATAGATTCTTCATTCCCCTCTTCATTTGTTGTTCTCACATAATCCTTAGGATTAAGCTGAAGTGGATATTCTTCATCTCCCTCTTCATCAATGGTGTCCTCATAATCCTTGGGATTAGGACGAAGTGAAACTTTTGACTCTGGAAATTCTTCATCATGCCCTTCATCACTGTTGCTTTCATAATCCTTAGGATTAAGAGTAAGTGGTATCACTGGATTTCGATTTACAGAAATTTCATTTTGTTGTGCCTCATCAATTTTGTTCTCATCATGTTTAGGATTATGACCGAGTCGATTTTTTGACTCTCTATTCATGGTGAACGAACTTCTGTTCTATTCATCACTCTGAATAGATTTGCTGCGTGACGAAGATGTTGATGTTCTACAAAGAAAAACTTCACTATCAGAAGAAACCATGGCTTTCAACAAGAATAGGTTGAATGATACAAATGCCTCTCCCACTTACAATATATAGCTTTAAGACTGAAAATTTCCCTCCAAATTTCCCCTCCAAAAAAATTCGCGAAAAACTTTCCCTCCAAATTTTCCCCCCAAAAAATTTCACGAAAAACTTTCTCTCCAAAATTTTCATTTCAAATATTTCGTACAAAATATTAGTCAAAAAATGTATTTAATTTTTTTTTAATAAAATGTTTGTGTTGAAATATTTTACCAATATTTATACTCAAAATATCCACAAAATATGTCTATCATGCATGCCTTCCAAACTAAAATAATGTTTTTATTTCAATGATTTAACATTGATTACATGTAAGTATTAACTATAATATTACTATAATACCTACATGCAAATATTAACTATTTTAACTATAATGGGTACATGTAAATATTTTAAATTTGAAATTTTAAACCTACATTATATTCATCTAAAATATATTTCAAAATTTCTTAATAAATTGTTGGTCTTCAAATATTTCACCATACTTTCTATTCAAAATATCCACAAAATATGCCTTTCATGCATGCCTTCGAAACTAAGATAATTTTCTTATTTGAATGATTTAAGATTGACTACATGTAAATATTAACAAAAATAACAACATTCAAATATTAACTATAATTAACTACATGTAAATACTTTAAATTTTAAAATTTAATTCCATGATTTTAAACATTGAGTACGTGTAAATATTAATTAAAATATTAACTATCATAACTAAATGCAAATATTAACTATTTTACCTATAATATTAACTATAATTAACTACATGTAAGTATTTTATTTTTAAATTTTTTATCTAAGATTATATTTGAATTATTCAACATTCAGTACACGTAAATATTAAATAAAATATTAACTATGATAACTACATGCAAATATTAAGTATTTTAACTATAATATGAGCTATAATAAACTAAATGTAAATATTCTAAATTCTAAATTTTAAATTTTAATCCCACATTCGTTAAACAGTAAACCAATCAGACAATATTCACTATCTAATAAGAATGATTGCTTCTATTCATCACATCACATCAAGTTTTCTAGTATTTGTTAGAGTAATTTTCTGGAGGTGTTGCATTGGCATTGGTAACATCGTGGAGGCATTGTATTGGCATTGGAGGCGTTGTGTTGTTATTGGTAATTTTGTGGAGGCATTGTGTTGGCATTGGTGACAGCAGTTTTTTGCATTTCAAAGGTTAGTTTTCCTTCTATTTTGTCTATTTAAAGACGATTTTGGGGAAAATCCTTTTTTCTATAATTTTTGTGTTCAGAAACAATTTTTTAAAGTTTTTTAGGTTCGAAAACCATAATTATTTTATTTTTCAATGAATAAAATGCAAAAAAAAATATTTTTTTTAGGGTTTTAAGGACAAAAATTTAGAGTTTTTTTTTGGGGGGGGCTTATAGGATCATCTAGACAGAAAAATCCATAAAATGACCATGCACATTAAAAAAAAGGTTATATTATTAAATTTTTATTTGTATTTTTTTATCATAAATATATTGATGGTTTCATTATTTATTTATTTTTTGTTTTTATTTGAGAATTTTTTGATTTTATATTCTATTTTTATTTTTTTAAATTTTAAATCTTATTTTTATTGTTTTTAATTTTAAATCTTAATTTTTTTATTTTTATTTTTTTATTGTTTTGTTATATATTATATTTTTTAATTGTATTGTTATATAGGTTTTTATAATTATTATTATTATTATGTAAACAATTTTTTTTAATTAAATAATGTAAAAAAAAAAACAATTGCATTGTTATATAAACAATTGTTTTTTTTTATATATCTATATTTATTGTATTGTTATATTAAAACAATTGTTTTTTCTAATTAAATAAAGTTTAAAAAAAAAAAATTGTATTTTTATATAAAGAATTGTTTTTTTTTTTTTTTTATATTTTATTGTTATATTAAAACAATTGTTTTTTTAATTAAATAATATTAAAAAAAAAAAACAAATGTATTGTTATATAAAGATTTTTGTTTTATTTATTTATTTATTGTATTCTTATATTAAAACAATTTTTTTTTTTAATTAAATAATGTTTTTAAAAAAACCAACAATTGAATTGTTATATATTAAAAATTTATTTTTGTTTTATTTTTATATTTATTGTATTGTATATTAAAACAATTGTTTTTTTTTAATTGTTTTTTTTGTTTTATTAAATAATTTATTTTAATATTATAATAATTAATTTCTAAAACAAGAAAAATTAAATGAGTGCGCATTGTATGTTTTTTTATTACAAAAAATAAAATAAAAATAAAAAATTGTTTTGGCTGCCCACGAGGTGCTTGAGGCCAGCCGTGCGGCACAATGGGGGGTTGCCCAGTCGGGGGCCTGAGGTCGGCTGGGCAGCTCCCTGTGGCACCGCCCGCCCGGCCTCAGGCCCCCGGCTGGGCAGAGGCTGATTCCCGGAACATTAAACCAATCATTCTTATTATATAGCAAATATTTTTTTATTGGTTTACTGTTCTGGGAATCGACCTCCGCCCAGCCAAGGGTCTGATTGGTTGTCTGATTACGTGAATCGGCCTCTGCCCAGCCAGGGGCCTGAGGCCAGCTGGGCAACCCCCTGTGGCGCTGGCACGCCGGCCTCAGGCCCCCGGCTGGGTGGAAGCCAATTCCCGGAATCAGACAACCAATCAGACCCCCGGTTGAGCGGAGGTCGATTCTTGGAACAGTAAACCAATCAGACAATATTCGCTATATAATAAGAATGATTGTTTCTACTCATCACATCACATCAAGTTTTCTAGTATTTGTTAGAGCAATTTTCTGGAAGTGTTGTGTTGGCATTGGTAACTTCGTGGAGGCATTGCATTGGCATTGGAGGCGTTGTGTTGCTATTGGTAATTTTGTGGAGGCGTTGTGTAGGCATTGGTGACAATAGTTTTTTTCATTTCAAAGGTTAGTTTTCCTTCTATTATGTCCATTTAAAGACGATTTTGGGGAAAATATGTTTTTCTATAGTTTTTGTGTTCAAAAACTACTTTTTTAAGCTTTTTAGGTTCGAAAACAATAATCGGCCTCCGCCCAGCTAGGGACCTGAGGCCAGCAGGGCAGCCCCCCCGTGGTGCCACCCGGCCGGCCTCGACACCCCGCGGGCAGCGAAACATATATATATTTTTTTTAATTATAATGTAATTTTTTTATTTTTATTTTTAAATTTAATTATTAAAACAATTTAAAATTTTTAATTTTATTTATTTATTTTGTTTATGTAATATGTAAAGCATTTTTTTTTTAAATTGAATATATTACATATGTTTTTAAAATTTAAATATTTTCAATTTTTTTATTTTTTATTTTTTTTTAATTTAAGTATTAAAACAAAGTTATAAAATTTTTTATTTTGTTTAATTCCCTTTATTTTATTTTGTTTATTTTTATTTAATTACTATGTAATGTAAAATAAAATTTTGTAATTTTAAAATATATTAAAAGATTATATAAATTTATAAATTTTCATTTTAAATTTTTATAATTTTAAGTTTATAAATTTTTATTTAATTGCTATGTAAAGTAAAATAAATTTTTGTTTTATTTTATTTTGTTAATTTTTATTTAATTTCTATGTAATGTAAAATTAAATTTTAAATTTTAAAATATATTAAAAGATTATAAGTTTTTAACTAAAATTTTAATTTTAACATATATGTTTTGTTTTATTCAATATATTTAAAATTTTAAAATATTATTTATTAAGTGTAAATTTAATAAAAAAACATAATTAAAATTAAAACAAAAAAGTAACATTATTTAGTTTTTTTAATAAAATCATTACCTTAAAAAAAAAAAAAATTAATTTTAACATTTGTTATAAATAGTTAGTAATTTTTTTGTTTTTTTAAATATTAAACAAAAACCGAAGTTTGAAAATAATAGTTTATTTTTTTTAAATTGTTTTATACAATTTAAAACACATTTTTAATTTTTTTATAAAATTTATTCAAAACATATTATATAAATATATATACATATGATTTATGATATTTTGTTTTTAAATGAAAATTTTCTATAGTTAATTTTACTGCTTTAATTTCAATTTATTTAGTTTTAGAAACAAATTTTGTTTTTTAAATTTATTTTATCGGCATTATTTTCTCATTAATTAATATATATATTTATTTTTATCAGGAAAATGGCATCAAAAAAGATTTCTATGAATGTTTCTGAACCTAGGGCAGCAACTCCCAAATCTAAAGTTGCAGCCTGATGCACTATAGATACAACTCCCAAATCTAAAGCTGCAACTAGACGCAGTATGGACATTGTTGGACACAATAAGGACATTGTTGCACACACTAATAAAAGTCAAGCAAGTGGGGCACCAGGTTCATTAAAGCTTATTTCTGATTGGAAGAACGCCAAGGAAATAGATAAAACCGATTTCTCATGGTATCTTGAAGACAGTGAAATGGAGACTGATATACACATCTATCTGATTTGTGGTATGATTGACTTAAATGAGCCATATGATGTGATGGGTAGAGTACAAGACATATGTATGCTCTCGAATACAAACACTATTTATGTTCTTGCAAGGAAGGCTCAGAAACGTGAGAAGGTTAGATATCGTCTATCAATCGTCAAGTATGACACAGATGAAATATCTTCAAAATTTTCTAAAGAAATATCAAGCAACATTGCAAATAACATTGTAAGTATGCTTATTTTTATTTCCTCTATGCATTATTGTAAGGATGATTCAATTTTTTATAAATTAATGATCATTGACATGTTTTATTTTGTTTCATAGGATTTTGTTCCGAGTCTTTCAAACATGTTTGAAGGTATTTATATGTTGGTGCCAAATGTTATGGATGTGATCAACACTTTCCACAAAGACAAAGTAGAGGAAAGGAGATTGAAGCAAAGATCAATAGCTCGTGACACTGCAATAGTACAAAGAGGGGATCAACCAAGAGTCACTAAGGTGGGTCAATCTAGTAAACTTAAACATGTTTCTTTTGAAGGTGTCGAACATGAAACAGAAAATTATGATAGAATTAGTGAGGAGGAGATTAGAACTATTGTGCAAAAGGAGAAAACGAACCAGACACCAAAAAGAAAAATCGCCAAATATGTCTCTCTTTTACCTCATGAAGGAGAGCTTGTTTATAAAAAAACTGATATGTTATCTAATAAGACTAGGAAATCAAATATTGGTGAACCTGTAAAGGTTGTGAGCAACAGTGAAGAACAAATTGAAAGCTCTCACGAAAGCAGAGAAATCATAACACCAGGTGCTGAGTTAGAGGATGACATTATTAAAACAAAACAAAATGCTATTCGACAAGAGTTGAGGAAGAATAAATTAATTCTTGGTGGCCAAACATTTGAGTTTAATGTTAACCAATTTTATGGCCCAGATGAAGGACAATCTCAATATCAAATTAGAAAGGCCCATCACCTACATGTACATAATTTGAAAACATTGTTCAGGTTCAATCCATATGCACATGTGGTGGATTATGTGGTTCTTTTCGATCCATGTCAAGTTCCCAACAAACAAGCATTTGACAAGACAAAATGTTTTGATTATAAATATTATGTAATTGGAGGTAACCATTCGATAGAGGCTAAGAGACAATTGATTGTAGAATATTCCAATAACTATCTTTTTCAAACAGTGAAATGCATCATTTACGCTGGCTTAACAGAAATAGAATCAAAGTTATTGGCATGGGATCATAATGCAGATAATGAGTACAGAATGAAAATGACTTTCATCCAAAGGGTCAGATTTATTCATAATGAATTCATAGAAAAATGTGATGGGGATAAGACACGAGTTAGTGTAACATTTCGGAAGGAATGTTTAATGGAAACAAGTTATCAAATTTATGAAAAAAAAGCAAAAGATGGAAAATTGAATACAAATTTATTTAGAGGCATGGATAACATTTTTCAGTTGGCATTTAGAACT
The DNA here is from genome assembly GCA_034641835.2 of Pinus albicaulis. Taxonomy (NCBI): domain Eukaryota; kingdom Viridiplantae; phylum Streptophyta; class Pinopsida; order Pinales; family Pinaceae; genus Pinus; species Pinus albicaulis. Next base: position 19,385,699 of record CM076583.1, read on the forward strand.
AGGGAGATATGAGATTTGATTGATGAGATTTTTGATCGGTGGGAGAATATTTCCATAAAAAATCAGAAGGTTAAAAAGAGTAAACCCATAATATGTACCAACAGTAAGACGGGTCCTGAAATGAAGCAACTTCCAGAGGATATGACTATCACACCTTGGAGAACAATGAAAGGTGTGAAGGATGATAAACTAGTCAAATCAGTACCAACCCGTGTGAAGTCAGGTGAATTATCAATGGAAGAAATGTGTGCAGAATTTCAAAAGTAAGTTTTTTGAATTATTTCTTATTTTTCTTTCATTATAATTTTCTTTTAAATAAAACATAATGATGTTGGTAGAATTTTTTATACATGTCACTATATTAATGGTTTTAACTTGATTTATTTAGTCAGAAATTTTTTATGAAAATACAAGAACACATGGTTAAAATGTTGAATGAAGACAGCTGGGATGATGTTGTACACAACTACCTAGAAGCAAGTTCTACATCAACACTAAAAGATTTTTATATTGCATTCAATAAGGTATGTTGATTTATACATTCATTTTATTCATATTTAAACTATTTTTATTTTATTAATTATATATATGTCATTAAAGATGTTGAAGAAGGATGCAAATGGAGTACCAAATACTTTCAAAAGCTTTATTGAAAAAATTAAGGTGGAAAACATGAGAAAGAAGCGTCTTATGAATGTTGAACTTGATCCTACTCTTAATCATTACATTTGGAATGGGCTCGACAGTATCCAATATCAAATAATACAAGGTGACTGTGAAAACATTGCATCACTAATTCCTAAAAGGGAATATGGCCTAGTTATTGCAGATATTCCTCATGGTTTCAATTTCCCACACATTTAATATGATAGAGAACCATATACTTATCAAGCTTTTAGTAAAGTGGTTATGGGTTTTCAAGAAGTGACAACATCACCACTTTGGCGATTTATGACATTTCATTCAGACACACAGTATTGGTTCATGATGCAGTTGTAAGAAAACTAACATATGAGGATAAAGATGCAAAAGGAGATATAGTTAACATTTATAAAAAACCACAAGCATTGATTAACTATCTTATAGATCTATGTTTAAATGAAGGAGAATGGGTTTTAGATTTATTCTCAGGTTTAGGTAAGTTTTATTATACAAATTTAAATTTAAATATTTTATTTTTTACTTTTTATGTCTTCATACTAATTTTCTTACTTATTTCTTCTGTGCTTGATGATTAGGTACAACACAAGCATGTTGCCTACTAAAAGGAAGAAATTGCATTGCCATTGAGAAAGACCAAGTTCAATGCAAATTTATTCAACAAAGAATTAATGCTCTTGAATTCCTTTCAGATGCGAAGCAAGAAGTTGGTTTGAGGAAATGAGATTTTAATGAATCAAGTGTGGCAAAAAAGCAAAGGAACCTCAACCACCATTATATTGAATGATTGGAAATGGACACTTTGGAAGATTTGCAGACATGAAAGATCCATTAAAAGACAACAATGATCAAAATGAAGAAGAAAATGTTGTGGAAGAAGGCATCAATGTTGTTCTAGATGATGTTGAAGATGTATTAGTTGATATTGTTGATGATGTTTAAGTTATACTTGAAAACAAAGCTTATTTTTGAGATCTATTAATCAGTTTTACTTGTAATGTTCAGACCTTGATATTTTATGAGAACAACCCCTATTTTTTGCAAAAAAACATGTGATTGCTATTATGTTTTGACATAAAATTCAATAAAAATGTTATTTCTTAAGTTTTTTTTGTTAAAATTCTCTCAAAAAATTAGTTTATTTAACATGTTTTTTTCAACAAAAAGTCTCTAAAAGTGTATTTTTTGCATTCTAATTATATTGAAAATTTGTATTTTTTTGTCATATGGTTCAAAATATTGGGTTTTTAACGACAATTATTTGATGTGCATTGAAAAATTATTTAACAATACATAAACATGTAGAAAATATAAACTTTAGAATATTGACCCTTTTTCCGTCTTTTATCTATGTGAAAAAGTGACGATATCATTACAAGTTTTTATTTTTTAAAAAATTATTTTTTGTTTTTAAAACACAAGTACATAAATGCACTTAAAAATAAACATCCCACGGAAGAAGAAGACATTAGAAAATCTATAGTGTCAAAATAAATCCTATAAAAAAACGTTGGTGATGATACACCACCACTATTCAAAATCGACATTAAAAAAAAAAAAAAAAAGGTGCTAAAAACATGCTCCAATTTTTAGTTTATTTTTGTGATTCTGCATCACCACTTTTTCAAAATTGGGTGTTTTTCTTGCTACCTCAAAAAATAGGTACCAGTGCAGTTACCTATTTCATCGGTAACAATGTTTTTTTACAAGTGCTTACGAGAAACTCAAAGACAAATGGAGGAGTTGGAGAAGTAGGTGGAAGAAAATAAGAAGAAATTAACAAATGATCATATCCTTGAAGAGGGATAGTGTTGGGTCTCTAATCATATTCCTACACTTAGGGAAGAAAAATTTCAATATTGTTAAAACTAATTAGATAGTCAAGACCATGGTGACTCAAACCCTAAAAATGACACAAACAATTATTCCTACACTTAAAAAAGAAAAAAAATCAATATTGTTAAAACTCATTGGATAGTCAAGACCATGGTGACTCAAACCCTAAAAAGGACACAAACAATACAAAAAGATACCCCCACACTATTAAGATATTTAAGTACAATTTTGAAAAAATACATAAAGAGATTTTCTGATATTGGCTTAAATGAACCTCTCACAAAATGACGGAGCAAAAGGCACTCCATCCACGAAAACCTGTCTCATTGGGTTCCTGCATTAGCCATAGAAATACATAAAAAACTTAGGATTATTTCGTGGAGGAACATAAAAAACTCTAGAGGGAGATATCTAATTTGTATGTATAGGCATTAACAACGTATACACGAATAAAAGTCTTTAAACCGTGACGTGCAGAGAGGGTGAACCGTGACGTGCAGAGAGGGTGAACAGTTAATCGTTCCATGCTAAAGAGACTGGAATTGAGGGGAGAATTATCAATTCACGCGGTGGAAAACTGGCGCAGGAGAACACGCCGGCAGCAACGAAATTGAATGATCTAACAATGCCAACTGAAAATAATAGCGTAATCTTTTCCTAATATCTCGAATAACAGGGACACAAAGTTTATTGCAAATATCTTCCTACCATCAATGTACGGCGGAATCCTCTCTTGTTTAATGATCATATAAACTATTTGCTAAAATGGCCAAGCCTATTGGGCTGTTTTCATGGATTTCTACCGCCTAATTCCCAGTTCTACCTCAGCGTTTGTCTAGATTCGGGGGCAGCGGGCACTTCTGGAAAGAATATGCAATCCAGAAATGGGATTTTTTAATGTATGGTTCTTCGTCAATTTTATACAGAGGACAGAGGACAGGGACAGAGCAGCAAGGGCAGAGCATAGAGAACAGGGACAGTGGGCAGAGCAGCGAGGGCAGAGCAGCTAGTTTTCAGTAAATAGCGGGCAGAGAAGCAAGGACAGAGCAGCAAGTTTTCAGTGGTCAAACCAACAGAGATTGAAGAGTTAAGCATAAAACAAAGGGTCAGTTTTGGGCAGAGATTTTGATTTCCCTTAATATCATCATGAGAATGGAACAAAAAACTTTAGAACCCGTAGAAACAAATGATATAGGGCAAGTGAAAATTGCCTCATCAACGAAAACTGGGAAGTGGGTTTGGGTCAATGCCAAACAATATCAGGGCATTTTAAAAAGGAGACTAGCTCGTCTAAAATGGGAGCAGACAAAGAAGAAAAAGTCTCAAAGGGAGAGTATTGTTCGCAAGAAACAACATTCAAACAAGTTTTCTTTGCAAGCATGTGGCAACAAGTCCAAAGGAAAAGGAAAAGTTAGTGATGAGTATGCTTTATATAGTCCCACATCCACACCTCTCACTTGGTCATCTGACCTTTATGTGAGAGAACTCTTAAATGTAAAAGAAAGGTTGGAAGCAGTAGAAGCTAAAGCGCTGGAAAGAGATTGTACAATCCATATAATAACACCTGAAAATCAGGCTTTAGCAGAAAGCAACAAAGTTCTGAAGGAGCAAGTGTCATTACTGCAGGAAGCTCTCCGAATAGGGAAAACAGAATGGCAACGCATGAAAGCGGAGGTGCAAAATATGAAGAAATTTGCAGTGGAAAACACAGAGGTGATGAATGCGAAGCCACCCCAGGATAAGGGGAAAGCATTTGCTCAAATAGACAACAATGAAGAAACATCAAGAGAAGGGAGGAAAGAAGATCCCACAAAACTTTCCAAAACTTGGGCTCAAGTTGTTGGCAATTCTGCTAAGAGGTAAGGAGAAACAAACATCCAGGTTAACAACATGCAAGATAGAGAAAGCAAGGAAAGACTGGATAGAGCAACAAACATAATTATTAAAGGGGTGAAAGAGTATGGTAAAAATGAATGTACTCTTGACCTTGCAAAAGACTTCTTGAAAGACAAACTCCAATGGCAAGGACAAGTATGTCAAGCATGGAGAGTAGGTAAGCTCAACGGTGAGAGAGCCAGGCCCATAAAAGTCATCTTGCCCAACTTGCATGATAAAGATATCATTCTGAGAAAGAAGCAACTCTTAAGGGGTTCTCTGTTTTTTATAGAAGAAGATTTAACTGTAAGACAGCAAGAGGAAAGGAGGGATGAAATGACAAAAGTTAGGGCAGCAAGAGATGAGGGAAAAAGAGCATGGATTTATAAAGGTAAAGCCGTGATTGCGCAATTTGGACCTCCTTCCAAAGCAAGGCAACAAAATGATAACAAAGAAGAGGCAGCAAACTCTTTAGCAAGAAATGAGGAAGCAAGGTCATTATGGGCAAGCAGGGACAAAGACTCAACTGTGAGTCTTGCATGTCAAAACAAATAGCAATCAAGTCTTACCCAAGTTTCCTTAAGATTAGTTTGTTGGAACTGTAGGGGTTACCCATGGAGACGAGGACCTGGGTTAGGGCCTATTGCGGAAGGTAGAGACATAATTTGCCTCATAGAAACACATGAGCATGAAGGGTGTAAGACACCTTTGTTTGAAGGGTACTGGAAGATAGCAGTGTGGAACAAGGCAGCAGGGAATGGCAAAGGGCACGGGGGTATCATGGTATTAGTAAGAGAAAAAGAAGGTCGTTTCATTCAGCTAGAAAAAGAAGACCCAAATAAACAATTTGTTTGGCTTAAAATATCAGAAAAATGGAATCTCATTAGAATTGCAGCATGCTATTTTGCACCGCAAGTTTCAAAAATCTACAAAAGTAGAGGGCTTGACCACAAAGATCCCTTTGCAGCTCTAAAAACGGATATTGCAATATATTCTCAGCTAGGTGAAGTCCTTATAGTGGGGGATTTCAATGCTAGAACTGCAAGTGAACAAGCTAGCATTCTTTGTTGTAAAGAAGACAGTGACCCTATCTGGCTTACAGAAGAGAGTAATCATCAGTGGAAACAAATTTCAGAGGATAAAGGCTGCAATATCTTTGGAGAACAACTGCTTATGCTATGTGGGGCTTTCGATTTAGTCATTTGTAATGGGTTGACTAAATGGGAAAAGTCCGGTAATTTCACTTGCAATACTTACAATGGAGCAAGTGTAGTAGATTATATAATTTGCTCGCATAGTTTGTGTGAGAAAATGGAGGAAGTGTTGATTGGAGATCAAATTTGGGACTTAAAATCAGATCACAAGCCAATCTATTTAAGTTTCTCTTGGACCGGAAAGAAGCAATTAGGGTAAAAAAATCAGTGTGTTCAACAAAATCCCCCAAAGGGCAGAATTCTCTTGAATCCAGAGAATTGTAATACCTTCAAAATAATGCTAGAGAGGCTCTTCAAGAAGGAGGAAATCCCATCTCATGGCCTTCATAGTCACAAATTAACACATTTAATTCAAAGCGCACTTGCTGAGTGCAAAAGAGCAAAAATTAAGAAGTCCGAAAAAAATTGCTTTCCGGTTAATGCTTGGTTTGACGAGGAATGCAAAAAGGCAAGGAGAAGGTGGAAGGAATCAGACACGGATAACATAAAGCTTAAAGCTTACAAGCAGTTAGTAAAAAAGAAAAAAGCCGATTTTTTGGTTTCAAGGAGAGAAGAACTAATCTTCCTCGGGAAAAATAACCCCAAATTATTTTGGAAGGAGCTCCAATCGAAAAAGGTGCAAACTGAAAACAACATTACAGCTTCTAAATGGCTTGACTATGCAAGACAACTTTATGAGCAAGATCCCAAGGTTGACCCTCCTCCTTTGGTCAACACAGACACAAAACTCTTCACGGTGCAAGAAGTAGAGATGGGTATCAAGAAGTTGGGCGCTGGAAAAGCAAAAGACTTAGATGAACTCCAAGCAGAGTATCTAAAGTGGGGCTTAAAATTTCTTTCACCTCACATCACAAAAATTTTCAACAACATCTTACAGCAGGGGTTCCCCACAGATTGGACAACTAGTATGGTAATACCTCTTTTCAAGAGTGGTGACGTTAATAATCCTTCCAATTATAGAACCATAATGATAAACCCCTTGTTTGCAAAGTTATTTGGAAGCATGTTGGAAAAGAAAATTAGCAAGTGGGCAGAAGAAAGAAATAAACGTGCTAAAGGGCAAGCAAGTTTTAGACCTAAACATTCCACAGTTGATCATTGTATAACTTTAACGCACATCATTGAAAAAGGTTGGGAAAATAAGGAAGAAGTTTTTTGTTGCTTTGTTGATTTCAGAAAAGCCTTTGACACGGTTCCTAGGGATAAGCTTTGGGGCAGAATGGAGGAACTCGGGGTTCCCAAGCATTTGAGAGCCGCTGTGCATAGGTTGTATGAAGAGGTGAAAGTCAAAATCAGAACTTCAGCTGGCATTTCTGAAAGTTTTAGAAGCGATATCGGGGTCAAGCAAGGTTGCCCACTGTCTCCTACCCTTTTTGGGTTATATATTGACAAGCTTGAAGAGTGGCTAAATTCGCAAGGGGGTGACGGTATCCATTTGGGCAAGTTCGTTATCAGGCTTCTTTTGTATGCAGATGACCTTATATTGATTGCTAATTCGACTCTTGGTTTGCAAGAGCATTTACATTCCCTTGAGCATTTTTGTAAAAGGGTTGGGATGCAAGTCAATATTAGCAAAACGAAAGTAGTGGTTTTCTCTAACAAAAGAAAGCATAACCAACATAAGTTCTATTTTGGAGGCAACATTTTGGAAGAAGTGGCAGATTACAAATACCTCGGAATTGACTTCAACAGAAATTTAAGTTGGGATGGTTGTAGAAAGAAAAGAACTTTAGGGGGTTGGAAAGCATTTTATGCTCTTCAAAACAGGTGTAGAGAGGCAGAGCTGTGGGACTGGAAAACCACCCTAACTCTTTTTGGGCTTCTAGTGATTCCGGTGATTCTTTACGGTTGTGAACTATGGGCCGGCAGCACAACCAAGATGCAGTGGAAACAAATTGAGAAAATTCAGAAACGTTTGATTACAAACAAATTCAAAATTAAAAGTGCAGTTCCTTATGCTATCCCGTTAAGTGAAACAGGGGCTGCTCCTATTGAAGCAATTGCTATGGTGCGAGTCATAAGGTATCTGAAAAAAATTGAGCAAATGGAAGAGGATAGATGGCCTAAGGTTGTGTTTAGTGACAGATTGTGTAAAAGACAGAAGACTTGGATGCGGCAAAATAAAAAATGGTTTAGTAAATGGGGTATTTGTTTGAGCATGTGTCCTACAAACAGTAAAGAGATAAAAACTTTTGTTATGGATAAATTCCATAAACATACTTGGAAGAAAGATCTAGAGAGAAAGAAGAAGTACTACATAGAAGAGTTTAACCCCACACATAACCATCAACAAAAGGCATACATAGGGGCTGATATTTCTTGGAGATCTAAAATTTTTATTGCTCAATTAAGGACTAATTCTCATAAACTCCGTTGTGAAACAGGGTGCTGGAAAAGGCCAAAAGAAATGTGGGAAGAAAGAGTATGTATTTTTTGCTCCTCCGGAAAAGTGGAAACAGAAAAACATTTCATTCTAGAATGTGAGGCCTTCAAGGACACCAGAGAAAACTATGCAGGTATTCTGGCAGCTAATTCTTGGGATAATTTATTCAGTGAAGAGTTTGTCGATAAGCTGGGAGTGCTCATTGTAAAACTTCACAGGAAAAGGGCCGAATACAAGAGTCAGATAGAGAAGCAATCTGTCCCATAGGCTATTTTTAGCCTCGTGGACATTAAAAATTCTTTCTTTCTTTCTTTCTTTCCAACCTCATCATTATTGAAAATGAAGACTAATCCCATGGCTAGAGCAATAACAAAATAAAACTGCAAAGAAATACACTGATAAATAGGCAAAATAGAAACCACAACCGTACCCTCCTTGATAGCATGGTTTATGCCCCTTTATATTTTTCTTTTACAATGTTTATCTCACACTCCAGGAAGTTGATATGTTTTTAGCAAATCATTTTCGGAATTCTGTTTGATTAGGATTGAAGGAAACAAGTAGGTTGAACCAGTGACCAACCTGAATAACGAAGGCCCTAAAAAGTAGGGCAACCCATATCAAATGGTGGGCCATCCAATTTGTTCGCACAACTTTGATTTCTGAATTTTCTTGGACTGTGTGAGAGACATACGAATGTTCGTGTGGAGGTTGATTATCATATTATTGTATCCACAACTCGCCTACAATTTTCTTCTTTTGAAAATCAGTGTTTCTAAAAAGAATTATATGTTCCAGAGTGCGGCAGACTTTCTCATTTGACCTCTTCGTTTTGACGAAAACACATCATGCTTTTTTATATTGTGCACATTTGAGCAGGTTGATATATAAACTTGTTGAAATATATTAAAAAATGAACTTGTTTATGGAAAAAGGGGCAGATTGATGTGTTCAAAGGCACGTGTTAAATTTGTTTCCTTTACTAATATGGATGCTAATAAGTTGCGATGGGTTGTTTTCGTTTGCATTGACAACACAATAGGGTTAAAATGTCGTTTTTCATTAATATATTTTGTTTTAAATATTCGCAATTACCTTTCAAACCAAATTTCTGAGCTATTATTTTCTCTATTGTGTTATAATAGGTTATTTTGTGCGTGGAGTTGTTGTTGGGAAGCTTTCAAAATGGTATTTCTCCTTACTCAATTATTACAATTATTACTTCAATTTATTCAATTATTTTTAAAGAAGTATTTATTATTTTTATTTATTTTTACTTAATAGTATTTCTCCTTCCTCAATTATTACTTCAATTTATTCAAAAAAAATTTAAACAAATATTTTTTATTTTATTTTTAAAAAAAAGTCATTTTTGTTAATATTTTAATACTAATATTTATTCAAAAATACTTTAAACAAGTATTTATTATTTTCATTTATTTTTACCTTTCTTTGAAAAGTCATTTTTGTTAATATTTTAACCTTATGATTGGGTTAATTATTTATTTGTAAATCAAATATACTAAATAATAATAAGGTTATATTTTTAAGAAATAAAATAAAATTATAAGCTCACAATTATTTATACACAAGATTCATGTCTTTTAAATTTTAAATGAGTTCTTCACTCATTATATTTCAAATTTTACAAGGCTCTTTTTTTTCTTTTTTTTTCAAATGAAAAATACTTTTGGTTTATATAATGTTTCAGTGCAAATACTTAAAATTTCAAAACTACAATTCAGTTACAAAAAACACAAAAATACATCCGTCATTCCTTTATTTGTTCATATGGCATTCTTTCATAGTTGAGGTTCCTTCATATATGCAACAATTTCCATAAATCATAAATAAAAATTACTGAACTTTTAACCAGCTTGCTTCTTCTCCTTCTCGGATCCTATGCAGTCTTTTTTCTTCGTTATAGTTGTTAGTTATTTTCCATTTATCATGTACCGACGTCTATAAATCTCCTTTTCTCAAACTATTTTTAGGCAGAAACTATGCCCTCCACAGTGCTGTTCATAATAAAAGACTCATTGTTCCAGTAGAAACCACCAACCATCCTCAAATCTAGAAGAATTTTACCATTCCACTTGCTCCATTTCCATTTGTGTCGAATAACTCGTAGTGCATCTCTCCAAAGGATCCAGTCAAACCCTTTTTTGAGAGACGATCACCTTGAGTATTCTTTTCCCTGTATATATGATTAAAAGAGATGGATGAGAAATATCTTTGCAGGTCGTTGATTCTTCCAAGACAATTAGAAAGGTGACCAGGATTTAGATGGGTGCCCTTATTCATGTGCTCAATGAGTACTTTAGTGTCTCCGAATACCCATAACTTGTCTATATATAACTGATTGGTGATTGGAAAACCAAAGTAAACACCACAATGATAGCATCTCAGCTCGCATTTTAGTGCCTAACCCCCCATGCTAGTATATTTTGTAATAACAAATTGGGGATATCATGAGCCATGCTCCACATCCAAAACATTGATTCTGTGAAGCCCCGTCAAAAAAACCTATTGGGTAATGTATTTCAAATGGATGAAATATTTTAGAAAAATCAGCCAGAGGCTTGTGCTTTATCTTGAGACTTTTCCAGGATTGAGTAATCTATAAACAAATTTTTCCAGGGGTACTCTCTTGATCCTCAAAAATCCTTTTGTTCCTGCAGCACTAGAGGTACCAGTGAAAGAGAGTGGGGATGTTTTTGAATAACTTACCTTCCCAAACCACCACCAGATGCAGTCCTCTGTATTTCCATAATCCGGGGTTGTGAAATGAAAATGATTACAAAGAAAATTTAGGGTCTTCCTGACAAAAGGGAAAAAGTAAAATAAGTGAAAATTATCTTCACCATCCATCCTGCAGAGAGTACAGATACCCAAACCCACTTTTCCTCTTTTTTGTAATTTTGTCCAGGTAAGGTTTCTATCTCTCCATACAAGCCAAATGAAGATGACCATCTTAACCTGAAAATTCATCTTTCACATAATATTGAACCAACAGGTAGGTTTGTTTCCAAATTTTGAGTTAATGAGATCACCATATATCTCATTTGTAGAGACCTCTCCATTTTTATAAGTGCCTCTCCATTTTACCTGATCACCCTCCATCTTTCTCCTTAAACCTAGGCTTCTTAAAGACTTGGTGTATCTTATCCATTCTGTTTCCATTCTACCGTGAAGCTCCAAGTCCTTTGTCGTCCTCCATCTTGGGGTACCCTCCACCCATTCCTTAACTGCCTGACCCATATAGAAAAATCCCTTTAAATTCATGAATGCCATCGTTTCCCAGCTAAGGGATGACTGGTCAGCCAGTCCTCGAAATCTCGGGTGAGCAATTAGAATTTTGTTCCCATCCCCAAAAAACCATCTCAGGTTTTCCCTTAAAAAAGGCCAGATCCTTCTAAAACCTTTCCATATGTTGAAGCCTCTCGGTGTGTCTTCCCAACCCCTACTGAATAATTCCTCTACACCTATCTGATTTAAATACTTGTGTTTTATAATGTCACTCCAAATGACCTGCACATTTAAAAATCTCCAGATAGATTTTATTAAAAGAGATTTACCAAATAATTCCAGGTTAAGGATGCCCCAACCTCCCCAATCTTTTGGCTTTGTAATATTCTCCCAACATACCAGATGGAAAGACCTAGAGTCATTACCCCCGTTCCAAATGAAACTAGCTATGAACCTCCTTATTCCATCTAGAGTTTTCTTTGGAATAATGTAGAGGTGCGCCCAATATACAGTATATTGTTGTAAAACTGCCCAGACCAGCACCAATATCGCGCCCTCAGATAACCATTTCATTGACCGCCTTTGATCCTCCTTTGATATTTGTTTATCAACCACTTCTAGTCCTCCACATAATAACTCATAGGCTTTAAACGAAATCCCAGCTAAGAGAAACCACTTTTTAGGGGTGCTGTAATGAAATTGAAAAAAGTTCCAATCTCGTCATATGTTTCCTTGGCCCCTTCAGTATAATAAATGCATGACTTTCCATCATTTTCCAACAATCCTGTATCAAAACAGAACCTTTGAAATATATCCTGTAAGACCTCCCAACACTTCCTAAGCATCAACCCCAAAATCAAGACGTCATCAACAAACATACTATGGGTGATTTCCCTCATTTCCATAACCTGAATGCCTCTGAACATTCCCAAATCCGCTGCCCTTATTAAACTTAAACTAAAATCATCCATGAAAAGAATAAAAAGCAAAGGTGAGGGTGCACATCCCTATCGGAGCCCTCTCCCCGGGTGGAAAAACCTGGTTGCAGAACCATTGATGATGATGGCCATAAATGTGTTACAAACACAACCCATAATCCACTGGAAAAATACCCTATCTAAGCCAATTTTGAAAAGAATGAGTCTCAGGAAACCCCAATCAACCCTATCATGGGCTTTGCTCAAATCAACCTTCATGACTGTTGCATGCATCTTTCTGGACTGAATCGTATGGAGGATTTCTTGGGTTGTCACAACCACATCATGTATACTTCTATTTTGCAAGAATCCTGACTGCTCCGGAGTGATGTGTCTCGATAAGACCAGTTTCAAACGCTCTGTGATAGTCTTTGAGATAATCTTATATAAAGTGTTACACAGGGAGATGGGTATGTAATCATTAAAAGACAACGTTCCCTTTTTCTTTGTGATTAAAGCCAGGAATGTGGAGTTTAGTGCACCATGAATCTGACCCGATAGCCTTGCTTCTTCCACCATGTCTGTGATATCCTTGATTAAATCCTCTGAGAAATGCAGAAAAAATTATGGGGTCCATCCATCCGGACCGGGGCTTTTATCTGCATCAAATGATTTAAGTACCACCAACACCTCTTCCAGACTCACACTACCCTTTAGCCTTTCCAGATCCTCCTCATCAAACATTTTTGGGTAGTTCTCAAGGAAAGACAACTGCCCACTGATCCCAAGATCCCCCTCGGGCTTATATAAATCCATAAAAAAATTATATGCTTATGATTTAATGGATTTTGTGGTATAATAAGAAGTTTCGTTAACCTCTACTTTCCAGATAGCGTTGGCACTTTTTCTCCTAGATGCAAAGGCATGGAAATTTTTTGTGTTTTTGTCTCCAACATTTAACCACGTTGCTCTGATTTTTAGTCTCCAAGAATGTTCATCTAACAGGAGGAGCTTTCTATATTCAACTTCGAGAGTTTTAAGACTCTCCCAGAATTTCGGAGACTGTCTGCCCTCCTCTACCTCTTTAAGAATTTTCATCTTTTCAGCTTTTATTTTAAGAATTCTTCCTTTCATATACTCCTTTTTCCGCTTCTCCTAGTTGCACACCACCTTCTTTAAAACTCTCATTGTATTTAATAAATGCTTCATTACTGAGATTCCAACCCCTCTTTCATGTTCTTTAGGATATTATTTAATAATAACATTAAAATTCTCATGTTCGAGCCATACCCTGTTAAACTTAAAAGGGTGGCCTCCTTGTCGCCTTTCAAACTACCATTCAATGGATACCAGCCTGTGATCCGATACAATAAAATCTTCAATTTTTGCTATAATGTCTCGCATCATAGAGCGAATACTTGCCCAAATAACAATTATGTCAAATATTTTCCCAATAAATTCATTCCCTTTTCTCCCATTAAACCATGTCGGACAATTATTTATTAAAGGAATATCACACAGATTTGCATCCAGAAATAAACCTCTAAGGAAGCCAGAAAAAGGGTTAGCCCTTCCTTTTTCTCCCCATGTCTCATTTTCATAAAGAGTACTATTAAAATCACCAGCAAAGATGGAATGGTCTAGTAGAAAGAAACCACACCTCTCCATCTTTTTCCAAAAATTTAATCTGTCCTAGTAGGGAGTGTATAGAGTGAATACATGAATTTTGTGGTTGAAACCACAGAAAAAACCAGTGAGAAGAATCCCACCAAAGAAACTAAAAGCTTTCAATGTCACCCATCGAGAATCCCATGTTGTCATGAGACCACCAGATCGACCCACAACATCTTTCGCAATCATATTGCCACTTTGGGAGCATGGCACGAAAGAAAGAGATAATGCGGTCAACAGAATGCATTGTCTCTTGGAAAAAAATAACAGACAACTTTAGAGATGACAGAGAATCCCATTAAGAAATAAATTTGGCATGTCCCCCCTGGCCATGCAAATTCAGAGTTACAAGCATCATTAAGGAAACGTTGGATTAGGGGTCAACGCTCTAAGGACCCTTCCAATAGCTTGGGATATAGGGGCTTCACTTAAATTCCCATTGAGAGATTCTGCATAAAATCCAAACACCAAGAAAGACTTCATTTTCGTCTTAGGTTGGCCCTTCCCCCTGCGAAGAGTGACATTTGACGTTGGTGAGGGGCTTAGATTAAGGGTCAGGACGATGGCTACCCGATATCCACCCACAGGGGTTCAAGGTTTTCTTCTGGACCAAGCATCAATAACTCAATGTCACTCCCTATGGAGTTTCTCGGAGAAAAAGGCGCATCACGGTGCGTGATAGGAGAGGAAGGATGGGATTTCGACGGGGTAAAAGGTGACGGATTCAAAGCTAGGCCCCATGTAGGAGACAAAAGTTCACATATTCCCTCCCGGGAATGACCGGAAGAGGAAGAGGAATCCGGTCAGCCAAACGATTTAGATCCTCGCTGCGTCGGGGACTACCCCATATAATCCCGTCAGCAGCTCGGTCATCATATGACTCAGTCACATTTTCCTCAGAATTAATAGAAATCACAGCCTTCTCAACAACAATTACATCATTTTCAATAGGATGGGGAGGAGAACAGGAAATCGACTTACCTATGATATTAGGCGGATCAATATCTATTCCTTGATGTGAGAAAGACGAGATTCCACTTGCACCCTTTCCGTCCAGGTCACATCTAGGCCTTCGTTTTTGAGCATTTACTTCCTCGCGCCATTTCTGGCACCTACACATCAAGTGGCCAGTCTCATGGAAAAGGTGACAGCGGAAAGGCACCTGCTAATAGTCTAGAGACTGTCGGTATATCACACCATCCCATTGAAGGTCTACTTGTGCAGGAAATCCACCTGCAAAAGGGACCTCTACCAGCAGCCATGCCACCCTCTTGTCGAAAATGCCAATACACTTAGGATCCACGTCACAAATTTTTCCTATACTATCTCCAATCGCCATAAAAAATTGGGTGGACCATAATTGTAAAGGCAGTCCATGAAGTTTTACCCAGATAAGGTGATTCTTTGGGGCATTTTTCTTGGAATGAAAACATGCGTTCCAATGGTGAAGGGCTAGGAAACAACGTCTGTGAACCCAAGTCCGGTTGTAAACTTCCCCCACATCTTCATCTTTTATGAAATGAAAACAGTGTCATCCATTTTGTAGTTTTATAATCCTTGGAATGTATCCCAAGATTAGTTTCCACACATCCAATAACCACTGGAACATGTTTATCTTGCTATGGCTCTCGAACTGCCATCTCCGCACCAGTGCCTAGGTCGATAATATTTCCACCCTCTCCCACATAACGTCGCTCCCAAAACTGAGCAGATGACAACCTTCCACAGGCTTGAAAGGTTTCGTCGCATAAGGGTGAGAAAATTTAGCACAGTCAGCCGCAGTCGGAAAGGGGGAAATAAAAGGTTTATGACTCGAAGAATGCAAAAAATCTTTCTCGTGACTACGTTCAGTATTCCCAGGTAAACATGAGGAGGATGCACCACGTGTTTGACGTAACCTGCCAACCTCTGCCAGATCGAGCGCATGCAGAAAATTTTCATCAAAATCTACCTTATCATTTTCTGCAATAAAGTTTGCCAAATCCTCCATCACGCGATCCCGAGGTCAAAAATACTAAAGTGGAAAGGATAAAAGAAACGAAAACTAAGTACCAACCAATTAAAAGTTGTGGTCAAACAAGTAAAACCAAAATGTATAGAATCATACTATCCCCCCAAAGAGCGAAAATCCCAAGAAACTAAGTGTCGTGGGCTTTAATATGCAAAAGTACACAATTCCTTTACATGAAGGTATTGATAAAAAGGATCCTTTCCGATATTACTCCTCCATTATTATCATTACCAAATGAAGAGAAAAAAATTAATACTCCCATACTTCGGACAACAACTACCACCCACCGTCGTGCTATGACTCATCAGATATGAGATCATAGTACACTATCCATTTATGGTAAACCTTCAGGAAGGTAAGACAGTGGAGTAAGAGACGTCCACATCTGCCTCTACCATCACCTTTCCCTTCACCTGAATATAATTTTAAAAATTACAAATGATCCTTTTCCAGTAGTATCCCACAGGAAAAAGCTGAGGCGTTGCTCTGAGTCACAGTGTCGAAACCAATCCAGAAACTTTTGTCCAGTCTCCGGATGTATCAAAGTGTTCCTATTATGCGTAGCAACAGCATAAACATCTACCAATGTTCCACCATCTCTTACACAAACTGGATTTTCATACTCTTGCAGGGTCTGCTTAAAATAAAAAATTGACACCAGTTGGAATATCCCGAGGATAAATCACCCAAAGAGTTCTCCGGTAATACCTCCCTTGTATTTTAAAAAAGGATCGTAAATTCCGGAGCCGGGTTTTCATCCTGGGCTGATTCTATGTTTGCAACAGATAAAAAAAACCCTGACCAGCTGAGGAAAATAAAAACAACAAGAATATGCAATTGAGCCAACTAATCAAGCCCTATTTATGTCTTTAGATATGCTAGATTGATGCGTATCCCCCTTACTATCCCTTGCACCTTCCTCGAACCTAACACACTTGAATGTAAGTACTTCTTCACCCAATCATTGATATTTCACTCTCATTGTATCTTGTGCTCAATATGTCTTGTGTTTCTTATCCCTTAGCTTATCCTTCCTATCATAACTTTGAATTATTGAGCGAATCCACAATCTCAATCTCCAAAGTGATTAAGATAGAGATTATATCTCAACATCACTTGATATCAACTATTGAGATTAATCTAAAACTAATGTAAACGACCTTTATATTTCATTAGATTAACTCATTTCTTCTTATAAAAGTTAATTACTTTAATACTTAAAGTAGTTGCTAATGTTAAGGGGTGAATTAGGCAACTTCCAAATGTCGAGACACTTAGGCTTGCGCAAAAACACCTTTATGTGCTACTAACATCAACACCTTTATTTTGAAGGAGATTCTTGTCTCCTCCTCAAATATTTCTCTTTGATAAGAAGATGCAACTAAAGAATCCTTTCCTCAAAGTCATGCCTTACCGATAGATTTGACAAGTATGCAACCCCTTGGATTTAAGCTCCTTTGACTCCATTAATGGTTATCATGGTTTTGGTGTGATCTTTTAAAGCTTTATAGTTAGACTTAAGAAGCATGGAAACCATTTATTCACAAGGAATCAACCATTTCACTATGTACTTTAGGTTTTTCCATGGTAGAGTTTGATTTTACAAATAATATTGCAAGAATTATTCAATCATCAATCAACGCCTTCTTGTAAGGGTAGGAAAAGTTTAGCTGGTTGGTGGTTTGTCTTTTTGCTGGTTAGCTGTATCTCTTGTTGCATTGATTCTTTAAGGAAAAGGTGGGTTGGGTAAAACTTTGTGTTATTTGTGTGGTCGTCTCTTTATGATCCTAATGTCTTATTTTCTATATGGTTGATGTTTGTTGTGTAATTATTGAATGATAGAATTAGTGAATAAGAATGTGAAAAAATCATAGTCATCACAGATAACTATCAGTATGGAAGACAATTGTAAAAATCAACATAATACTTAACAAAAACCCCATTCATATTGATCTGTGTATGTAAAATTGAGAGTTTATGGTGAAAATTGCAAGTGAAATGTTTAGGGGTTTGGCCAATTATGTTATTTTCATTAACACATAAACATGCTTTTAAACTTAGTTTTGCAGAAAATAAAGAATACATCAGTACCATAACAATATACACAAGACAACAAATGATGAAGGAGTTCATCCCTCCTGGGTTACATCTCCTGGTCTAGTTTTCAATGTTGGGCCTCTTTCACATGCTAAAAAATATGTGTTTACATCAAGTTACAGTGCTTAGAATGCTAAAACAATGTCTCCAATGGCTCCAGAATAGTAAAAAAACCCCTAGTTGGGCTCTTTATGCCCTCAAAAAGTTAGAAAATTGATTGAGTTATGATCATGCAAAGCTTTTCTACTAACTGTTCTCCAAATCGCACCCACCTGCTAACTGTTCTACAAAATACGCCATTTTCGGCCACGTGGGGTGACAACTTTGCCCCATATCGACAAGATTCATGTTGGTTCGAGTGCAAATTGTCAAACCCTTAAATGTAATATGTTGCCCCATGATCAGATAAAAATGCACCAAGCTCCTAGCCGTTGGATGCGGGGTTGGTTTGAAAATTACCACGTCGATTTTCTTGACCTAGCTCTTGACTATAGTTCAGGACTGGTTTCCACTAGTGGTAAGGTTTAAGTGTTGTGTGCCATATCTTTTAACATGACCAACATTGAATTGCGGTTCATGTTTGGTTTCCGTCATGAGTTGGGTGACCAGAACCCTGCCCAACATAGGTTCTAGTTCCCACTTAACAAAAAAATTAACTGCCTCCCAAACCGTGCAATGTGACTTGTAAAATGACTACCAAGTGTTGAAAATCTGCCAGTGTTTTAACCTCCACTCATACCATGGTTGCATTGAGTTCTGGTTGGGTTCCGCTGTGGTTAAACTAACCGGCAACTCCAAACAATAACATATGACCGTCGAAACCCTATTCACACGCTGACTCCACCTCCAAAATCACTGAAGGTTTTGTCTGCCGGTTTAAATTGTGTTGTGGTACATATAACATATAAATCCGCCATAACACTTAACCCTGTTCACATATTCCATGTGTTGAATTGACCGTGGGTTTAATATTCGCAACATTAACTTTAGATTATGCAACATATCATATGGTTAGCAATATTTATATGGTTTTGCTGAAAAGTGGGTTATAAAATGGTGTTGCATTTATAATAAAAAGTTCGGGGCATATAATATAACGTCGGGGCCGGGGTTAACCTCGTGCCATGTCTGCCCACCTCGTAGCGTGGTTGGGTGGATCGAGGTTCAGGGTTAACCCTGGTCCCGACCCCCAAATGCAAAGCTATGGCAGCCATAGATTAATAAGAACCAAGTGAGGTGGGTAGGTGGAGGTATTTGCTACGAAATTGTTGGTCACACATTCAAATCCTGTAGAGGTCTACTCTGGCAATACCAAAATTTTACACGACCAAGAGGACGCCACATGGAAACCATCGATTGGCCCACATGGCTCTCCCTCATTGGGCCACTACAAAAACTTAGGAGCCAATAAAAACACACCAAATATGAGCCAATCATAATGAGACAAGTGTCATACAACCATTGGCTCATAAAAAACACATCACCTGCACAGTCAGGTGCCTAGTTAACGCACAAATTGCTCACTGGGTGTACCTGCAACCCAAAACCCAAAAAATTTAGTTGTTTTCAAATTCGACCATAACGTGATATCGGGAGCATCTGATATCAGTTTTGAGTTAAACAAATTGGGTTGGATTCAGGGCAACGAGATCTTCGCTTTGGCGTTGGTTTCAAGCACTTTGAATTTTGAGCATTCAACTGATCCACTTGATCACATATCTAAAAGAAAAAAAAAAAGAAAAAACAAGGATTCATTAGGGTAGGAAAGGCCCACTCTGATAGCATGTAAGAGTATTAATTACTCATTGTATTAATCACACTTGTAAAAGTACATAAATACCTCCCTTATATAAATATAGGGGAGGCCCAGTGTTGGTTAAAGATAACTATGACAACAAAATAGATACAAATCCCTGCGTGAACATACAATTCACTATAGTTAGCTCATCAAGAAAAGAAGCGTTGGAAAATACTAACTCTCACAATTGTTGGAAGAGTTCATAGTTATTAGAGTAGAATGACAAGTGGTGTTGAACAATATAAAGGATGGAGGAAGCGAAGGAACAATGTTTGGGTTGGTAGAGCCTCATCCTCTACACATCCCACTCATCCCTCCTAAGCTGTTAGAGATGCTTAGAAGACAGAAAAATTTACTACAACAAGTGCTCATGGGAAACTCAACAACAAATGGAAGAGTTGAAGAAGTGGGTGGAAGAAAAGTGGAAGAAATTGACAAATAACCATATCCTTGAAGAGGTACAAGATTGAGTCTCTAATCCTATCTATTCTTGCACTCAAGAAACACAATTTTTCAATATTGTTGAGACCCATTGGCTAGCCAAGACCATGGCGACTTAAACCCTAAAAACAACAATGAAAACCCAAAAAGATACCCCACACAATTAAGATATTTAAGTACAAATTTGAAACAATATATAAAAAAGTTTTTTCGTATTGATTTAAGTGACCCTCTCACAAAATGACAAAGCAAAAGGCTCTCCATCGAACCCCATGATTATTGAAGATGACGACTAATCCCATGGCCAAAGCAAGAACAAAATAAATAGGCAAAAGAGCAACCACAACCGTCCCTTACTTGATAGCATGGTTTAAGTCCCCATTATATTTTCTCTTACAATGTTATCTAAGAATCTAGGAAGTTGATATGTTTTCAGCAAATCATTTTAGGAATTATGTTTGATTAGGATTGAAGGACACAAGTAGGTTGAACCCGCGGCCACCCTGAATGGCGAAGGCCCGAAAAAGTAGGGCAACCTATATCAACTGGTGGGCCATACCATCAGTCCGTACAACCTTTGATATCTGAATTTTCTTGGACTGTTGCCTATTGCACTGTTGTGCAATCCAGAATTTTCTTCTTTTCAAAAATCACTGTTTCTAAAAAGAATTGTATGTTTCAGAATGCAGCAGACTTTCGCATTTGACCTCTTCGTTTTTTGACGAAAGCATATCATGTTTTTTATATTGTGCAGATTTGATCAGGTTGATATGTTCACATACTTGCTCTACAGAACAAAATGTGTCAAACTCACTTCTGGGCAAAGGCATGTTGAAAATATATAAAAAATGATCTCGTTGATGGAATAAGCGACAGATGGTTGTGTTCAAAGGCACGTGTTAAATTTGTTTCATTTACTCGTATGGATGTTAATCAGTTGTGATGGTTGGTTTTTGTTTGCATTGACAACACAATTGGATTAAAATGTCGTTTTTTCGTTAATATATTTTGTTTTAAATATATGCTCTAAACCTTTCGAACCAAATTTCCAAGTTATTATTTGCTATATAATATAAATTTAGGTTACTGTCTGCCATATTGTGTTATAATAAGGTTATTGTGTGCCATGAGTTGTTAGGAAGCTTCCTCAATTGTATTGAATTAAGATTTATATTATTTTAATTTATTAGAAGTCAAATATTCTATGCAAATATTTATTAGTTTGATTTATATTATTTCTAAGTCATTTTTGTTAATTTTTTAATTTGGTTAATTATTTTTTAGTAAATTAAATATACTAAATAATAATTATGTTAGATTTTTAACAATTATAATAAGTAAAAGTAAAATTAAATTTTAATATCTTTTTAATAAATTTTCTATTCATTAAATTTTATAATTTACAAGGCTTTTTTCTTGGGACAATGACTAACTGAAGTAAATACTTACAACAAGAATAGGTAATTGATCTAGCTAAAGTCTTAGTTATGTCTTTTGTTATATGTAATTGACCCAACTAAAGCCTTAGTTATGTCTTTTGATTTGCTGTGCTGATATGTATCCCCTTGCTATCTTTTGCACCTTCCTCAAATCTAACACACTTGAATATAAGTCCTCCACCCTATCACCGAGATCCCACTCTCACTATGTATTGTGCTTAAGATGTTTTGTGTTTCTTCTCCCTTAACCTAGCTTTCATTTTATAAGTTTGAACTATTGACCTAATCCATAATCTTAATTTTCAAAGTGATTGATGGTTGAGATTAGATGTCAACATCACTTGGTATCAATGATTGAGATTCATTTAATTCATTAATGCAAATAATATTTTCATTTCATTAGATTAACTTAGAAGATCTTATAACAGTCAATTACTTTAATACATAAAGTAGTTTCTAATGTTAAGGGGTGAATTAGGCAACTTCCACATGCCTAAACACTTAGGCATGCCCGAAAGTACCTTTCAGAGATAATAACATCAACAAATTTATTGTGAAGGAGATTCTTGTCCCTTCAAAGATTTCTTTGGGATAAGAATATACAACTTAAGCATCCTTTCCTCAAGTCACTCTTTACCAATATATTGACAAGTATGCAACCCCTTGGATTTAACCTCTTTTGTTTCCAATGGTTATCATGGTTTTGGTGTGATCTTTTAAAGCTTTACAGTTAGACTTAAGAAGCATGGAAACCATTTCTTCTCAAGGATTCTACCATTTCATTGTGTACTTGAGGTTTTTCCATTGTAGAGTTTCATTTTACAAATAATATTGCAAGAATTATTCAATCATCAATTAAGGCTTTCTTGTAAGGCTAAGAAGGGTTACCTTTTATACCTTGGTTTTTGACTTTTGATCCATCATCAAACTAGTTTTATTTAGCACCATTATAAGTAAGGTTTCAAATTCCAAATTACACTTTTAGGAGTGAACATAATAAAAAATTATATGTGGAAATTTCACTACCAAAGACCAATAGTACCAATAGTAGATCCATCACAATACTGGAGAAGTTATGAGTTGAGATGAAATTTACATCTAGTTTCTTGAATAAGAAACCACCTATGATCATTTCCAAACCACAGTTTATCATTATTACAACACTCTTGTTAAATAATTTTAATTTCTTAGTTTATGATCAATCTTCTCTAATAAGAGCTAAAGTCTTATAAGGAATGATAATGTTGTATTCAAGGCCTATTTTTTATCTGCTTATTCTATTTTCTTCATTGTCCATGTAACCAGAAAACCATCTAATATACCGTTCTTTTCATAATCATTAATCTGGATGAGATTTGTGAATTTGACTTAAAACTTAAATATTTATTAGTTTTTTTTAATTTTTTATTTATATGTAAAAGATTGGTATACACAATTATTTTGATTTATTATAAATTATTATATTACAAATATTGAAAAATATAGTTTGAAGATTTAGTATTTTTTGAAAATTTTTAGAAAATAAAATTTAAGTTTTTTAATCTGTAAAATATTATTGACTCATAGATTTTTCGAACTGCTAAATTTATTTATGCATTCAAAAATATATTTTAAATAATAAAAAAATACAATCTTACTTCAAAATATATATATATATATATATATAACTCCTTGAAATTCTATATATATATAGATACTTGAAATTAAATTCCAATTTATGCAGCAGCAAGTACAAATCTTGTTCGGAGTTGTCTTTATTTGTATTACACAGAATCAATGAAGGTAAATGGATTACACAGCCTGCAGATGCAATCCCGCCGTATCGTACTACAATCAATCTCCACACACAAACTTTAATCTGTCTCTCCGATGCCCTGATTCCTCATATCCACAGACATTCAAACATACTCTGCACCCATCAAATTATCAGTTGATTGCCACATCCTTAAACTATACATTGAACTGAAAATCATTCCATATCCATATGAAATGCATCCATGCATTCCATCCATCATTCACATTTTTTCGACATTGGGGAATTGTTAGGGAAAGTAGAGAAGGAAGGGAGCCTGGAGAATACTCGAGAAAGTCCAGGTACACTCATCCTGCGTGAATTATAAGCCTTCATTTCAGAGAATATGGGCGATGATTGCTTGAAGATGAGGAAGACCAGGGCCTGCACAATAATGAAAATGAGAAGATATTGCCACCATTCAAGATGGTGAGAACGCTCCACTGCTGTCACGATTTCAAACTGCAACGCTGATTCCTTCATATCTGCTGAAGTAAAAAAATCGATTCCAATCCTAATTATAATGATCTGATACTACGAAATTATGCCTCAAATCCTCCTGAATGTCGAATAGAGTTACACTGCAATTGGTGTTTTATAATTTTTTCTTATGATAAAGAGAATTTACATGGTTATCCAAAGTGACACGTAACGTTAAGGGTGGCAGGTATTCTCATATGTGAGAGCATGCTGAACCTAACCGGGTTTTGCTCGCTCCAATGAAAGATTGTGAGAGTCGTGTGGTATCAACTTCCTTTATCTGTGACTCTATTTCTCTGTACCTCATTTTTAATGGATCATCATTGCTTACGTGGCTGCACAGCGATGCCCACTGTTGCCTCGAGAAGTGGGAGGATTGTATTTCAACGGACTATCTACCACTTTTGTTTATTTTCTGGATACATCTCGATTCTCGAGGTTGAAAACAATAAAGAGCTCGTTTTCAAAGAGCTGGAATACCTAAATGAGTCGGCAAAGTTTCAGTCAAACTTTTTCATAAATGTTAAAAAATGTTTAAAGTAAAATAACTAATTATTTATTCTATTAAAATTTATAATTTGTGTATGGTTACTATTATCATGATTATTATATTATCTTAATTTTTTTTATCAATAAAAATGTTTAAATAAAATTTCAATATAAAAAAAAAAGACGGGATTTTTTTAAGATTTCTTTTTAAGCCTACCATTAATTTATTTTGTTGGTTTGTAATCAGTGACCTAAGTTATATGTTGTTTTGTTTGTGAGTGTTTTAGTTTTTTGGTATTTTTAATAGGGATAAGGAATTAGCAATATAAAAGAATTTATCAAAATGTGAGATATTATTGATTTATTTTTTATTTGTAATTAGTGACTTAAGTTATATTTATTTTTTGGTTTGTAATTAGTGAGCTAAGCTATATGTTATTTTTTTTTTCTGAGTTTTTACGGTTTTTTTTTTGTTTTCTTCGTAGGGATAAAGAGTTCGTTATGTAAAAGGCTCTAAGTGGCGAAGGCTTTTGGCCAAGCAAGCAAAAGGTTACTGGGTTTATATTTCTTTCATCGATTGCTTTTTTTGTTATTCGTAGTGGTAGACAGATTGCACAATTGGGGTGTTGTCATTATAAGAGTATTAATTACTTGTGGTATTAATCACACTTGTAAAAGTACATAGAATAACTCCATTATATAACAGTGGAGGACAATGCCAGTTAAAGATAACTATGACAACTGGACATATACAAATCTCTACGCGAGCATACAACTTAGTATAGCTAGGTCATCGGAAAAAGAATCATTGGAAAAGAGTGATTCTAGAACCCCCCTAACCAAAACATAGAGACTAAACATAAAGAAAAAACTAGGTCATGATAACGAGGCCTAATAAGGTAGCCAGGTACAAAAACTCATAAGCGGAGAAAAAGAGAAAACCCGTAGGAAAAAAACTCCTCTCCAAAAGAGTAAATATGTTAGTATTCAAATAAGCCTAGAGCTAAAACTGTATATCCCACAACAATCCACTGAATTGCAAGACTAGAGGCTTGCTCCAATCAGGAAGTACAAAAAGCTGATGTACCAAAGCTGGAAAGATGAGAGCCGTGAAATCTTAGTGAATTTTCTTGATCTCTAAAGTAGAAATGTTGTAGAGGCACAAGAACATCAAACATTGTCATCTTCTCTAGAAATGTTTCATAGAAAATAGGTGTTGGTAAAGAATGAGGACACATACTTTAAACAAAAGAAATACCATCAACCGACAAACAAATAATGAGGACTGTAAGTAAGGAAAATTCAGCTTAGACATAGTACAACAACAAATATGAAGATGCTCAAACTTGATCACCATCACAAAGAAGAAAATACTAGCAATGTAATCAGCACAACAACAAAAACAATATCTGTGATAATTAAAATCCCCCCCCCCCCCAAAACACAATTGTGGGACGAGAGAAAATCAACAATCTCTATCATCAAAAAATTTCCCCATTGAAACACAACTAAGGGAGCAACAACATTGAACAGCTCGAGAAAATTTTTACAACCGTAGAAACAATGAGACACGAAGGAATGAATTTTGCAAACATTTGCTCAAATGATTCCATAACCATCGATCAATCTAACCACAATCAATCTTCATGGTTGAAATTGGTCCATGATTCATCGTTTCATGCCTCTTCTGCAATGATTTGAATGTAGGTTTACTATGTGACCAAGAATGTGTTGAAAATGCAACAAGATGATGGAGCTTAGTGAAATGAAGTTGCCTTCACTAAGTGGGGTCTGCAGTTATTTTTTAAGAAAGTCTATTTTTAGACTATGTCTATTTTTAGACATATGGATCATGGTCTATGAGTTGCAGGATGCTATTTATGGATGATTGGTCGAGTTGGTAAAAATAGATGGACCTGTGTTTTTAGACATTGAGCGTTTTCTATTTTTAGACTGTCGGGCTAAAAATAGAACAGTCAAATATTATTAACCCTTAATAATATTTAGACTATAAACATTATCTTATCCTCTTGGAGCACTTCAGTTTGATGCTTGGATGTAGCACATGCAGCTGACAGAAGGAAATACGCTTTTCCTAAGGGTTAGTTGAGCTATCGCATGGTTGACTCGCTAGAACCTTGCGAAGTGAGTTGGTGGAGTCGATGAGATAGTTGGTGGAGTTGTGTTCTCCGTTTAACTTAGTTGAACTAGTTGTTTGGGTATCTAATCTGAAAATACACTAGTGATGAGTGGTGTGAATTAATTATTAATTAATTCACTAATTATTAACTCATAATTCAACTAAAGAACACATCAGTTAACTGCAATGCATGGACAGTTCAGTGGAGACCAGTGTTAGAGGTCAGTGAAAGGGTGAGTCTACTATCAGTTGTGACTATGGCTGTGCATGAGATTTGCACACACATGGATTGAGATTGCCAATGAGGATTGCACAGTTGAAGCCAGGTGGATTCGAACTTGGATCTCACCATTATTCATCTTGGATTGCGCATTAGAGGCAGGCAGACTTGTGGAGGAGATTTGAACCCGAGACTTGTTCATCTTCCGTGCTAGTTTGTGTGTAGCATGTGAGATAGTGCTGAGAGCTGTGAGAGCTTTGTGCTATGTATTGTTACATTTTCTCTATCATTTTAATATAAAGATAGTTGGGGGTTTTCAGCTATTTCTTTCCCCAGTACATACTATGTTGATATGTGTGCTTGATTATTGTTTTATGAGCGCATGCGATTGTTTCTATTTCCGCATATTGATGATCAATTGTAGAAGAGGTTATGTATTATGCATGAAGCTTAAATAGTGTGTAATCAGGATAATCTCTATGAATAATTCAAATAAATTATTCAAATTTCTACATGGTATCAGAGGCGAAATTGATCATCCCCGGATCTGGCTTACATGATTGGTAATTTATTTCCGGTAGACAGAGGTTCAATGAGGCTGTAGCTCTCTGGATCCATCCTTCTCTTTCAAAGGTGATATATCCAAGAACGCTCCTATAGTCGATCTCTCGTGCTAGAAATACTTTGTTCTCAAGCGCATCCAAGGTGCTGAGTTTTGAGCTTGGAATCTAATTGCAAATACTTAGTTTTCAAGTTTTAGTTGAAATGTCTTTCAACGGATTGCGACTCGAGTATGCCCTTGAGGGCAGTTTGAATTATGTTGCATGGAAAGACCGGATGGAGATGGTATTAGATGATAATGGTCTGAAGGAGTTCATAGATGTGGATGTCCAAAAGCCTACTGATGCTGCTCAAGTTGAGGCTTGGCAAAAGAAGATGGCGAAATGTCGAAGGATTCTGTTGGAGGGCGTGAAGGATCACATTGTATCTAGCCTGCATGGAAAATCTTCTCCATACTTGATGTGGAAAGCATTGACAGATCTATTCCAAAGTAAGAGCGACCAGAGGAAGTTGGCGCTCAAGGATAAACTCAGAAACTTTAAGATGGAGAAAGGCGACAGTATCGCCAAGTACCTCACGAAGTTCACTCAATGCAGAGATGAACTGGGAAGTGTGGGGGTGACTGTAGATGATGAGGACTTGGTAGCCCTGGCTCTCCTTGGTCTTCCGAAGAGTTGGCATTCCTAATGTGACTCTGTCAATGGTCGGGAGAAATTGTCGGGATGGGAGCGACTTTGGTCGGATCTCATGCAAGAGGAGATAAGGCGGACTACCAGGGACGGATCTTCATCAAAGGTATCTGATGAAGAAAATTGTGCTTTGGCTGCAAAAGAAAAGAAGGGGAAGATCAAGAAAGCTTCTCAGTCTGGTGCGAAAGGCAAGAAGCAAGACATGTCCAAGGTGAAGTGTTTTCACTGTCACCAGCACGGACATTATGCCACAAATTGTCCGCTGAAGAAGAAAAATAAGAAGGCTGCTGGATCTGCAGTGGGAGAGGCCTTAGCCTCCCAGTTTAAGCTGGATTTTTCACTGATCGCATGCTTGGTCTCAAGTGTGATGGGATCAGTATGGTTCTTGGACAATGGTGCGTCTTTTCACATGACTGGAGATCGAGATCTGTTTTCAGATCTGGAGGAAAAATATCTTGGAGTGCACATCGAGATGGGCGATGATGGTAGATACAGTGCGACCGATATCGGTACCATTTCCTTTGAGAGGGAGTCTGGTAAACCCTTCTTATTGAAGGAAGTATTGCATGTTCCAGGATTGATGAAGAATCTGATCTCTGTGGCGATGTTGGAAGACAAGGGGTATGATGTGGTCTTCAGCGAAGGAAAGGCTTTCCTGCGCAGTAAGACAACTGGAGAGACCCGAAAGATATCTAAGATAGGGGTTCAATCAAGAACCTTTACTGGGCCAGGCGGATGGTCATGGAAGAATGGCATGCAAGGCCAAGGAGCAGAGTTTCGGATGATAAGAGCCGGCATCGGAGATTAATACCTTCACCATGGAGCTTTGAAGATACTCCAGCAGATTTCTACTGGGCTTCCTAAGGGCACTCTTGCGCAGTCAGATCAGTGCAAGGGGTGTACCTTGGGAAAATTTGTGAAAGCCACCTTTCACGAGAAGGATAGTCGCGCCACGACTATCCTTGAGAGAATTCACACAGACGTGTGTGGACCTTTCTCAGTAGCTTCGACAGCAAAGCACAAGTACTATGTGATCTTTGTTGATGATTTTTCTCGGAAGTGATGGATCTTCTTCATGCAGAAGAAGAGCGAGACATACTCAAAGTTCTGTGAGTTCAAGGCGCCGTTTGAGAAGGAATCGGGGAAGCATGTGAAGGCTCTTAGGAGCGACAATGGTGGTGAATTCATCTCTATTGAATTCATGACTCTTTATGCAAATGTTGTGATGAATCCTGAGAGAGCTCATAGCACTCCCATAACCCACAAAGCATAACCCAAGTTGCCGAGCCAAGAACAATGATCGTGGGTGCTGCACGGGCGATGTTGCATGATCAGGGCCTTCCCATACACTTGTGGGCCGAGGCATGCAATACTGCAGTATATGTGCAGAACCGTTGTCCTCACAGGATACTTGGCATGAGTACACCCGAGGAGGCGTTTTCTGGTAAGAGGCCTGATATTTCCCATTTGAGGATTTTTGGTTCACCTGTTTACATTCATGTGACGAAGGATGCCAGGAAGAAGCTGGAGCCGACTGCAGAAGTTGGGATATTTGTGGGGTACATCGATATGCCCCACAACTATCGTGTGTATTTGCCAGACAGTCGCAAGATTGTTGTGCGACGGGATATCAAATTTCATGAGGAGAAAGTCATGAAGTGTTCGCTTGAGAGGGAGCCACACTTGCATGCAGATGAGGAGCTATTAGTTCCTAAGGATGAGCTCGTGGATGTGGATCAACCACATGAGGAAGTTCATGGAGGGAAGAGACCACCCATGCAACGCCAACCATCGAGGGCGAAGCGCGCTGGCGAGCCGAGCGACTGCTCAGATGCTAGAAGGTTGTAGGACCAAATTTGACCACCTACAAGATAGCGCAGACAGAGGTAAATAACGGACCTCCCATTGGATATGGCTCTTGTG
Organism: Pinus albicaulis; assembly: GCA_034641835.2. NCBI lineage: Eukaryota > Viridiplantae > Streptophyta > Pinopsida > Pinales > Pinaceae > Pinus > Pinus albicaulis. The sequence continues at coordinate 19,415,584 of CM076583.1, forward strand.
CTCAAATGTCGTGATGAGCCATCCCCTTTCGAGAGGAAGTCAGAGGATCCCGCATGGTAGATGCCATGGTGGAAGAGTATGATTCGATTGTCAGAAACAGTGCATGGGAGATTGTCCCAAGGCCAGAAGGGAAATCAGTGGTGGGTTCGAGATGGATCTACAAAGTGAAGCAAGTAGCTGACGGGAGTGTGGAGAAGTACAAGGCAATATTTTTTTCCCGAGGCTTCTCACATATTGAGGGGATCGATTATGAGGAAACCTTTGCACCTGTCGCAAGGTATTCTTCCATACAGATGATTCTTGCTCTCTCAGCGCAGATGGGGTGGCACATTCATCAGATGGATGTGAAGACCGCATTTTTCAACGACTTCATGAGGAGGAGATGTACATAGAGCAGCCCGAAGGTTTCGAGATCTTCAGCAGTGAGTCACATGTTTGCCGACTCAAGAGATCACTGTACGGATTGAAGCAAGCACCTCGTGCTTGGTACACACGGATAGACAGTTACTTCACCAGACTTGGATTCTCCAAGAGTGAGGCGGATCCTAACCTGTACCAGATTGTGGTGGAGGGGAAGTTGTTGATCATTGTACTGTATGTAGATGATCTGATTTTGACGGGTGATGAGCTGTTGATAATTTCATGCAAGGAGGATCTTGCTAGAGAGTTTGAGATGAAGGACTTGGGCCTCCTTCATTATTTCCTGGGATTGGAAATTTGGCAGCGCAGTGATGGACTATTTGTTTCTCAGGGTAAGTATGCCCGGGAAATATTGAAGAAGTTCAACATGCATGGCTTCAAGCCTGTTGATACTCCTCTTCCTGGAGGTTGGAGGAAGGAGGATGCTACTTCAGCGGAGGTAGTGGATGCCATTGTTTATCGACAGTTGGTGGGGTCGCTTATGTATCTGGTCAATACACAACCCGATATATGCTATGCTGTTCTCAGTTTTCTCGCTATGGTTAAATTCCTTTCGCTTCCTTCCGAAGGCGTGTGCGTTATTGCATATGCTATATTAGAGGCACACGGGATAAGGACCAGGTACGTATCGATGAGGTGAAGCTTTGGCGCTTCATTTGATGTAGATTTCAAGGTGGAGCCCAACGGGATCAAAGAGCACATCTAGAGGGATCTTTAGTATCCGGACGACAGCTTCTTTGGTACAAAGAAGAGCAGAGATCCGCGGCACTCAATTCAGAGGTCGAAGTATACGGAAAAGAAGCTTGTCAAAAGATTGCTATTTGATGAGAAGATCCTGTCGAAGTTGTTTGGGCTGACTTGAGCCTTACTGTAGGATTTATTGTGATAACTGAGTTGCATTAACTCCGCTTAATCCAAGATTTCATGATATCATCATGAGTATCGACATCGATAAATTCATAATATCGGGCTTGTGTGCAGCGGAGAATCATGTTACTTTCATATATTCCCACGGAGGATCAGGATGCTGATATCTTGACGAAGGCGCTCACCAGAAGAAAATTCGAATACCACAGAGGCAGGATAGGGGTTGTAGATAATCCATATATTGTTGAGAGGGAGTGTTGAAAATGCAACAAGATGATGGAGCTTAGTGAAATGAAGTCGCCTTCACTAAGTGGGCCCACAGGCTATTTTTGGCGCAAAGTCTATTTTTAGACTATGTCTATTTTTAGACATATGGATCATGGTCTATGAGTTTCAGGATGTTATTTATGGATGATTGGTCGAGTTGGTAAAAATAGATGGACCTCTATTTTTAGACATTGGGCGGTTTCTATTTTTAGACTGTCGGGCTAAAAATAGAACAGTCAAATATTATTAACCCTTAATAATATTTAGACTATAAACATTATCTTATCCTCTTGGAGCACTTCAGTTTGATGCTTGGATGTAGCACATGCAGCTGACAGAAGGAAATACGCTTTTCCTAAGGGTTAGTTGAGCTATTGCATGGTTGACTTCAGTTAGAACTCATGTGGCAGAGTTTGGTGGAGTTGATGAGACAGTTGGTGGAGTTGTGTTCTATTTAACTTAGTTGAACTAGTTGTATTTAGTCTAACTGAAAAATACACTAGTGATGAGTGGTGTGAATTAATTATTAATTAATTCACTAAATATTAACTCATAATTCAACTAAAGAACACATCAGTTAACTGCAATGCATGGACAATTCAGTGGAGACCAGTGTTAGAGGTGGGTGAAAGGGTGAGTCTACTATCAGTTGTGACTATGGCTGTGCATGAGATTTGCACACACATGGATTGAGATTGCCAATGAGGATTGCGTAGTACAATATAGGTGGATTCGAACTTGGATCTCATCATTATTCATCTTGGATTGCGCAGTAGAGGCAGGCAGACTTGTGGAGGAGATTTGAACCTGTGACTTGTTCATCTTCCGTGCTAGTTTGTGTGTAGCATGTGAGATAGTGCTGAGAGATGTGAGAGCTTTGTGCTATGTATTGTTACATGTTCTCTATCATTATAATATACAGATAGTTGGGGGTTTTCAGCTATTGCTTTCCCCATTACATACTGTGTTGATATGTGTGCTTGATTATGTTTTAATGAGCGCATGCGACTGCTTTCTATTTCCGCATATTGATGATCAATTGTAGAAGATGTTATGTATTATGCATGAAGCTTAAATAGTGTGTAATCAGGATAATCTCGGTGAATAAATCAGCAAATTATTCAAATTTCTACAGAATGTTGATGTCTGGTTGATTTCCTCTGATCCTTATGGGGACATTGATATGGCTCATTTTTTGTTTCATTCTTCACAAGTCCTCCTTCAATTCCCATTTTTCTCAACAATCAAGACCCAATAATGGTGGTGATATTTACAAAGCTAGGTAAAACAAAAGCATCTTTATCAATATCAATAGGTGATATTAATAGATCAATAATAACATTATCTTTTTGAGCATTCTGAAGGTGACTAACTTCTAATTCAAGGTGTTGCTTTCACTGTTGGAAGTCCTTAATGACCCCATCATTCTCAATCAACTATTGTGAAAAGACATCATATTCTTGTTTGAGAGTTTCAAATTAATCTAACAAGCTAATGTTCTATGCTTAAAGAGGGCCTGCTTCTTCACAAAGCAGTTCCATTGAGGATTTTAAATATCAAGCCTCCATAGCTCGTTGATTATCTTACTCCTCCAGCTTGCAAATTTTCTTCTTCAAAATTGCAGTTTCTGAGTCAAACAAAGACTCAACTTCCTCCTTCAAATCATCAAGGAGGTCAATCTTTTCCTTAAACTCATTTGTAAGATTATCGAAATACTTTCCCATGGTTGACTCCAGATTGTCAACCTTCTTGATTTCTTAGTGAGAGTGCACTAGAATCAATTCTTAAGTGTAGGATTTTCTTTTTGCAAGACAACAACAATAGACTGCAAATGAAGAACCCCATTTTGAAGTTGCTTGACTTCCTTTTTCTCAAGAATTTCCTAAAGTATTTTATCCATATTTTATATTGTGGATAAAATAAAACCTTGTCATTGTGTCTAAATAGGGCCATGATCTCAAAATGGGTTATATGCCTTTTCACCAAATATTAAAATGTCTATCATCTTGATCACCACTCAACATTATGGCATATTCCAACATAACAACTTATTTGTTGGTTTGTGGGCCAAGAACCACTTTTCCAGCCTCCATAAATTTTTGAGGTGGCTTCAATGGTCCACACATCATAACGAGTTACTTTGGTAACCTTTTCCAACTTCCATACAATTTTCCCAAGAACCATCCATAAATAAAAAACCATTATTTAAAACAACTAAAACCTTAAGAGCCACGAAGACACCATTTGACAAGATCTAGTAGCCAACTAAGGCTTATGAATTAGTTGTTCTAGGAGCATGAAGAACTCTGACATGCTTAGGTACATGGAAGTGGCATGTCGCCAACCACTTGATGGACCAAATAACCATTCAATGAGGCAAACATGGGAATAATGCCTCAACCTGTGTGCAAGCTAATCATCGGGTAACTATAAGAATGTATCATATACAATAAGAGGGACATAAGATTCAAAATGCAAAGATATTTTCATGAGAATACAAGACTAGGGTCGATGCTACGAAATTAGGGCCATGATTCATTGTGGCTTCCACCAAACAATGGACATGTCACCAATGCTCACTAAGAACCATCAAATCTAAGAGCTAAAGGCTTCAATCTAAATATAAATATTCTTTAAATCATTATCAAACATTAGTCTTAACAAAAGCCCCATTTAGATATAAAAGGGAAAAGAAAAATAAGGATTCTATAGGGTAGGAAAGTCCCACTCTGATAGCATGTAAGAGTATCAATTACTCATGGTATTAATCACACTTGTAAAAGTACACTGAACACCTCCATCATATAAAAATGTAGTAGTGTGAGTTAAAGATAACTATGACAACTAAGCAGATACAAATCCCTACATGAGCTTACAACTCACTGTAGCTTGATCATAAAAAAAAGAAGGGTTGGAAAAGACCAACTCTAACAATTGTTGGAAGAGTTCTTAGTTAATAGAGTTACAGAATGGCGAGTGGTGTTGAAAAAGGTAAAGGAGGGAGGAAGCAAAAGAACAATGTTTGGGTTGGTAGAGCCTCATCCTATACACATCCCACTCATCCCTCCCAAGCTATTGGAGATGCCTAGAAGACCAATTTTTTTTTTATGAGTGCTCACGGGAAACTCAATGACAAATGGAGGAGTTGGAGAAGTGGGTGGAAGAAAATAGGAAGAAATTAACAAAGGATCATATCCTTGAAGAGGGATAATGTTGGGTCTCTAATCTTATTCTTGCACGGGAAAAAAAAATTCAATATTGTTAAAATTCATTGAATAGTCAAGACCATGGTGGCTCAAATCCTAAAAAAGACACAAACAAAACAAAAAGATACCCCACACACAATTAAGATATTTAAGTACAATTTTGAAACAATATATAAACAAGTTTTTTGGTATTGATTCAAGTGAACCTCTCACAAAATGGCGGAGCAAAAGACACTCCATCCAACCCCATCATTATTGAAGATGAAGAATAATCCCATGGCTAGAGCAAGAACAAAATAAAATAAAATTGCAAAGGAATACACGGATAAATAGGCAAAAGAGCAGCCACAACCATCCCCTCCTAATAGCATGGTTTACTTCCCTTTATATTTTCTTTTACGATGTTTATCTACCACTCTAGGAAGTTGATATGTTTTTAGCAAATCATTTTCGGAATTATGTTTGATTAAGATTGAAGGAAACAAGTAGGTTGAACCGGATGACCACCCTGAATCAGGGAGGCCCTAAAAAGTAGGACAACCCATATCAACTGGTGGGCCATACCATCTGTTCGTACAACTTTGATTTCTGAATTTTCTTGGACTGTGTGAGAGACATACGAATGTTTGTGTGGAGGTCGATTATCATACGATTGTATCCGCAGTTCGCCTACAATTTTCTTCTTTTGAAAATCACTGTTTCTAAAAAGAATTATATGTTCCAGAGTGCGGCAGACTTTCGCATTTGACTTAGTTTTTCACGAAAGCATATCATGTATTTTTTATATTGTGCAGATTTGAGCAGGTTGATATGTTCACATATTTGTTTGCAGTACAAAACAAAATGTCAACTCACTTCTGGGTTCTGCGCAAAAACATGTTGAAACATATAAAAAATGAACTTGTTTATGGAATAAGGGGCAGGTTGTTGTATTCAAAGGCACGTGTTAATATATTTTGTTTTAAATATTAGCGCTTACCATTCAAACAAAATTTCAAAGTTATTATGTGCTCTATTGTTTTATAATAGGTTATTGTGTGCCTGGAGTTGTTGTTGGGAAGCTTCCAAAATGGTATTTCTCCCCACTGAATTATTACTTTAATTTATTCAAAAATATTTTAAACAAGTATTTATTATTTTAATTTTTTTGAAAAGTTATATTTTTTTAATATTTTAATTTTAATATTTGGTTAATTATTTATTTGTAAATTGAATATACTAAATAATAATAAGGTTAGATTTTTAAGAAATAAAATAAAATAATAATCTCACAATCATATATACACAAGATTCATGTCTTTTAAATCAGTTCTTCATTCATTATATTTCAAATTTTACAAGGCTGTCTTCTTGAGACAATGACTAGTCCAGGAAAATACTAATAACAAGAATATACAATTGAACCAACTAATCAAGTCTTATTTATGTCCTTTGATATGCTAGATTGATGTGTATCCCCCTTGCTATCCCTTGCACCTTTCTCGAACCTAACACACTTGAATGTAAGTCCTTCTCCACCCAATCATTGATATTTCACTCTCAATGTATCTTGTGCTCAATATGTCTTGTGTTTCTTATCCCTTAGCGTAGCTTTCATGTCATAACTTTGAATTATTGACCGAATCGACAATCCTAATCTCCAAAGTGATTAAGATAGAGATTATATCTCAACATCACTTAATATCAGCTATTGAAATTCATCTAAACTAATGTAAATGACCTTTAGATTTCATTAAATTAACTTACTTTATTTTATAAAAATTAATTACTTTAATAATTAAAATAGTTGCTAATATTAAAGAGTGAATTAGACAACTTCCACATATAAAAACACTTAGACTTGTGCGAAAGTACCTTTCCTAACTACTAACATCAACAACTTTATACAACTTTATTACAAAGGAGATTCTTCTCTCCTAATAGATTTCTCTTAGATAAAAAGATGAAATTAAAACATCCTTTCCTCAAGGTCATGCTTTACCGGTAGATTTGACAGTATAAAACCCCTTGGATTTAAGCTCCTTTGTCTCCAATAATTATCATGGCTCCAATGGTTATTACGGTTTTGGTGAGATCTTTTAAAGCTTTACATTTAGACTTAAGAAGCATGGAAACCATTTCTTCACAGGGAATCCAGATATCCGAGAGCATGCAGAACCTAACCGGGTTTTGGGTTTTGCTTGCTCCAATGAAAGACTGCGAGAGTCATGTGGTATCAACTTCCTTTATCCGTGAGTCTATTTCACTGTAACTCATTTTAAATGGATCATCTTTGCTTACTTGGCTACACAACATTGCCCACTTTAACCTCTAGAAGTGTGAGGGTTGTATTTCAACGGAGGTATCCTTCAACTTTTGTTTATTTTCTGGATACATCTCGATTCTCGATGTTGAAATAAATATAAGATCTCGCTTTCAAAGAGCTGGAATACCTAAAAGAGTAGGCAAAGTTTCAGTGAAATAAATGATTTTTTTTTTTTTGTAAATATAGTAGGGCCTCACTATTTTCTATTTATATTTGCAAAGCAGGTTACAAAAATATAAATTCAGTCTGTGGCCTCAACCTGCCCGAAGGAAACCAGGTCTGTTGGCCATCTTAGTGCATGAAAAGCATACCAAAATTGAAAAATTTTCATCCGTATATAACCCACATGAGCTATCTGTTCTAGAGCATACCTATCTACATTCTGGTAATAGAAAATAAGTTCATTCAAAATTGCAAATTTCATAAAACAACAGTATTAAAGAAACCACTAGCCATCGAAAGAAGAAACAGGAGCTGGGTCCTTGACATTAGACCCTAGCATGTCCACTTGTTGGAGCTGCTGTAGCTGCTTTTCTATACGGCCCACCCTATCATCAAGTCTGCCCATACGGTCAGCTGCCTGGTACTGGGTAATCTTGATATGATATAGCTGGTTTTGCATATCCTGTAGCATTTACATAATGCGGGGTTCTAGCTTTGTTGAGTCAATCTGAGCCTGACCAGGGGGAAAACTCTGCATAGCCTTTGCAAGAAGGCATTTAACTATCCAGTAGGTGTGGATAGTCTGTTGGAATAATGTGAGACGGCCTCGAGTGTTTCCAGGATCGGTTATGAAGTCCAGAATATCTGATCTTGCTTCGTTGTCTTCGGGGTCAGTCTGAATGTCTCTTTCCCATCCCTGAATTTCCTGGCGAACCGTGGAAGAATTTCCCATGACATAGTTTGCAGTTAAATTTTCTAGAAGCTCTTGATTGGATTTTCTACCTCTTTTATTTGGCATAGGCTCCACCTGGATCGGCTGTTTCCCTTTTGTATTATTAATTCTATTAAAAATTGGTATTTGTGTGGGAAATATTGTTATGATTATTATATTATTTTAAAATTTTTATCAATAGAATTATAATTATAATAAAGTACAAGCATATGTTGTTGTCTATGAAAAAAAAGTAATTCACAATTTTAAATAATAATAATAATTATATATAAAACATATTTGTTTGTACTTTTGTGTATTTATATCCTCAATAAGTTAGTGAATAGACATGTGGTATTGATAAGTACAGCTTTTGGAGATGTAGTATTGATAAGCATGATATTGAACATGATATTGTAACAAAGCTAAATTATTATGATATTATATATATATATATATATATATATATATATATATATATATATATATAATTTTTTAATATAATTTTTATATTTGATAATTCAATTTAAAAGTACATAAAAAATAGCTATTATTCAATTAGAAAAAAACAATTTACTTTTCAAAATATTCAGTTTAATGTTTATTTTTTCAAAAAAATTAATAAACTTCGCTCCACAATCTTTATTAAATCATCATTAATCTATCTTTTGGTTTGTAATTAGTCACCTAAGTTATATGTTGTTTAGTTTGTGATTTTTTTAGTTCGTGTGGTTTTCTTAATAGGGATAAAGAGTTAGCAATGTAAAAGGCTCTCAGTGGCCAAGGTTTCTTGGCAAGCAAACGAAAGGTTATTGGGTTTACATTTCTTTCCTCGATCCCTTTTTTTGTTATTGGTTGTGGTAGAGAGATTGCATAATTGGGGTGTTGTCATTGTAAGAGTATCAATTATCTGTTTATCAATCACAGTTGTAAAAGTATGCAGAAAACTTCCATTATATGACAATGAAGGAGGTCTAATGACAATTAAAGATAACTATGACAACTGGGAAAATACAAATCCCTATGTGACCTTACAACTTAATATAACTAGCTCATTGGGAAAATAAGCATTGGAAAAGACCGATTCTAGAACCCCCACTTAAGGGAAACATAGAGAGTAAACATAAAGAAAAAACCTAACAAGTTAGCCAAGTACAAATTCTCATACGCAGAGAAAAGGAGAAAACCCACAGGAAAAAAACTCCTCTCTAAAAGAGAGAAAATATGCTAATGTTCAAATAAGCATGGAGCTAAAATTGTAGATCCCACAACAATCCACTGAATGGAAAAAATAGAAGCTTGATATAATTAAGAAGTACACAAAGTTGAAGTACCAAAACTATAAAGATGAGAGCCATGATATCTCAATGAAGTTGGTTAATCTTTGAAGTAGAATTTTTTTTAGAGGCATAAGAGCATCAAACATTGTCAAATTTTCTTGAAATGCTTTATAGAAAATGGGTGTTGGTAAAGTATGAGGACAAAGAGTTCAAACAAAAGCAACACTATCAACCAACAAACAAATAATGAGGCTTGTAAGTATAGAAAACTCCACTTAGACACAGTACAAAAACAATCATGAAGATGTCTAAACATTATCACCATCACAAAGAAGAAAATACTAGAAATGCAATCAACATAGAAACAAAAACAATATATGTCATAATCAAACTCCCTCCCCCTCCCGAAACATAATTGTGGGAGGAGAGAGAATAAAGAATCTCTATTATCAACAAATTATCCCCCTTGAAACACAACTAAGGGAGCAACAACATTCAACAACTAATAACATGAAATTTGTACAACAACACAACCGATGAGACACGAAGGTATGAGTTTTGAAAACATTTGTTCAAATGATTCGAAGACCATCCATCAATCCAACCACTATCAATCCTGATGGTTAGAATTAATCCATGATTCATCCTTTCATGTCTCTTCTGCAATGATCTAAATGTAGGTCTACTATGTCACCAAGAATGCTGATGCCTAAATAATTTTCTCTGATTCTTATGGGGACATTGTTACGGCTCATTTTTTAGTCCATTTTTCATAATTCCTCCTTCGATATATCCCATTTTTCTCAATAATCAAGACCCAATACTAGTGGTGATTTTTCCAAATCCAGGTAAAACAAAAGCATCATTACCAACATCAACAAGTGAGCTTGATAGATGAACAATAACTTTCTCCTTTTGAGCATTCTAAAGTTGACTAACTTCTAATTCAAGTTTTTGTTTGCACTCTTTCAAGTCCTAAATGATCTCATCCTTCTCAATCAACTATTATGACAATACACGATAATCTTGTTTGAGAGTTTGATATTGATCCAACAATCTATTGTTCTCTAGTTGAAGAGGGTCTGCTTCTTCATGAAGAAATTTCATTAAGGTTTTAAATAAAAAATCTCCATAGCTCATTGATTATATTTCTCCTCTAGCTTGAAAATTTGCTTCTTCAAAATTACATTTTCTGAGTCAGACAATGACTTAGCTTCTTCCTTCAAATCATTGTGGAGATCAATCTTTTCCTTAAACTCATTTGTAATATTATGAAAACACTTTCCCATGGTTGAATCCAAATTCTCAACCTTTTGATTTTCTATTGACAGTGCTCTATAAGCAATTCTTAACTGTAGCATTTTATTTTTGCAAGACAACAACAATGGATTGTGAATGAAGAACCCCGCTGCAAAGTTGTTTGGCTTCCTTTTTCTCACGAAGTTCCTAAAGTATTTTACCCATATTTCATATTGTGACTAAAATAAAACATTGTCATTCTGTGAAAATAGGGCCATGATCTCTAAATGGGTTATATGTCTTTTTAATTAATACTGAAATTTCTATCATCTTGATCATGACTCAACATTATGGCATATTCCAACATAACATATTATTTATTGGTTTGTGCGTCGAGAACCATTTTTCCAGCCTCTATCGATTTGTGAGGTGGTGTCATTGATCCATACATCATCACAAATTCCTTTGGTCACCTTACCAAACTCCCATACAATGTTCCCAAGAACTATCCATATATCAAAAACCATTACTTAAAACAATTAAAACCTCTAGAGCCATGACGACACCATTTGAAGATCTCATAGTTGGATGAGGCTTATGAAGTAGTTGTTCCAGGAGCATGAATATCTCTGGCATGCTTAGGTACATGGCTGCAGCATCTCTCTAACCACTTTATGTACCGAATAACCTTTCAATGAGATGAAATATGGTAATAACGCCTAAGACCGTATGCTTTCTAATCATCATCTAATTGTAGGAAAGTATCATATGAAAGAACATGGCTAGAAGATTCAAAATTCAAATATATTTTCATGAGAATATAAAACCAGGGTCTATGATACCAAATCTTGGCCATGATTCATTATGAACTCCACCAAACAATGGACATCTCATTGATACACATCACGAACCATCAAATATAAGAGCTAAAATCTTTGATCTAAATATATATATTCTTTAAATCCTTATCAAACATAATACTTAACAAAAACCCCATTCAGACCTAAAAGAAAAAAGAAAAAATAAGGATTCAGTAGAGTACGAAAGGCCCACTATGATAACAAGTAAGAGTATCAATTACACATGGTATTAATCACACTTTTAAAAGTACATAGAATTCCTCCATTATATAAAAAAGGAGGAGGCTTGATGTTGGTTAAAGATAACTATGATAACTAAGCAAATACAAATTCTTACGTGAGCTTACAACTCACTATAGCTAGCTCATTAGGAAAATAAGCATTGGAAAAGACCAACTCTAAAAATGGCTGGAAGTGTTCCTAGTTATTAGAGTAGAATGGAAAGTGGTGTTGAACAAAGTAAAGGAGGGAGGAAGCAAAGGAACAATGTTTGGGTTGGTATATCCACATCCTCTACACATCCTACTTGTTGGCTCCCTGTAATTTGCAAGATTGGAAAGAACAAATAGCAGAGAACCACATAAAACCTCTTTGGAGTCTAGGACCTAGCCTTCTTGGGCTCAGAGAGGGATCTCTCTGTGTTTATGATTAATTGGTTTATCTTTATGCTTATATTTTTTGATTTTAGGCTAGTTGTAAAGCTTGGGGTTGTTTGTTTGTTTGATTGATTGTAGGTTGGATAGATAGAATGTGGGAAGCTTAATCCATTGGGCTATGGAGTCATAAAGGGTTCAATTGTACATCTAATTTTCAAGGGTTTTCACAGGGAAAATTAACTATATCAAATGGATATCTGTAGCAATATGAATATGAGATGATAGTTGGTTCAACAAAGCTAAAGAGGAGACAAACTCTGAATTCTTTAACTATACTTCAACATAAAAGTAGAGCAGACAGACTCTGAATTCTGCATTCAGGTTCTTAGAGGAAAACATATAAGACAAAAATTCAGTAGAGGTAAAGAGTAGTTAAGAATTCTTTAACTCAACATCATAAGAAAGACCTCAAGATAAAAGTTTAAGAGAAACTAAAGAGCAGACAATTTCTAAATTCTTTAATTAAACTTCAAGAGAAAACCTTAAGATAACAACTAGGTGAAACTAAATAGCAGACAGTCTTTGAATTCTTTAATTAAACTTCAAGAGAAAACCTTAAGATAACAGCTAGGTGAAACTAAAGAGCAGACAGTTTCTGAATTCTTTAGTTATACTTTGCAGAGGAAAACATTAAGACAACAGTTATAGACAGAATTAAGCTACTCATGCAACATATCTTAGTCTAAAAATTTTGTTTTTTCTATCAGGGAGATTGATGCATAATATGGAAAAATAAAGGAGAAACATTAACAAAGAAGGATAACATCACCATTAAACATAGCTCAAGGATCCTGTGAAAGTGCTTGTATTAATGATGTCCAGCTCAAAACAGTTACAGTGCTCCAATGCAATAATGTTTTCAACTCAGAGTCTAAGCCAAAATCCAACTCAAAAACCAATCGTGATAATGAACAATACATGCAGTATTTAACTGCAATTTGAGGAGGTTGCCCTAATCTAGGGTTACAGACTGCACTTATTACAGAGTAAATGTAATCTTTACATTTGAGACCATGCAAGGCCCAAGCCAAAAATATCACTGACAGACCTATAGTAACAATAACTTTCTAATTTACTGCTGAGCTAACTTTTAAAACATCTTTGACTAATTTTCCTTTAACATTAACTTTTACAATAACTTTTGAGTTGCTGCTAAAATATCTCTGACTGAAACATTAACTGAGATAGCTTATAATAAATCAAAGTTTCGTTGTAGGTGGCCAATGTGATTGGGAAGAGTTAAATGCTGAGTGGCTTGGGTATCTGGCCATGTCTTCTTCATTGATTTGTCCTCTGATTTTTCTTCAAACCTTTAAACTGTCATTATCTGTATCTTTTACCTGTTTTCCTTCTTCTGCCTTTGTTGTTACTGTAATCTCTTATTTAACCTTTCTTATCTATCCTTTGTCTTAACTCTGTCTTTCATCTTTAACCTTTGACTGATCTTTTTATTCTTTTTACCTTTCACTGTTCTTTAACTGTGTTTTTCATTTGTCTTCATCTTTGCCTATGCAACCACTGTTAAAATCTCCTTTTTCCTTACCCTGTCATTTTGAAGAAACCCCATTGTCTTTGTAGTAATTATATGATCCTTAATAATCATGATCCATTGCTGCTTCTGATTATTCTTGCGCTCCTAATCATTTGATGAACAAGGCTTCTGAATCGTCATCCAGAGAGCCTTGATTAAACAATTCTAGGACTTAGAAATGCAAATTGATTATCGCATCTTCCGATATGTATGTCACCTGCAAAACTTAAAAATAACTATTAATAAAAAACAAAGCTCCGCAGGGAGGTGATATGGCTTAAAATATCTCAGGAAGTTTGCAGACAGAGTCCGGACAATGGAGGTTTTTTGGTTTTTGCTAGTTGTGGCCTTCTAGGTCCTTTAGGAATATTGTAGGGGTCTATCGCAGAGATTCAGGAGCTTATCGCGGTAGCACAAGCCTTCAAAATATTCAAAAAGGGTCAACAGTTTCATATTATGGTGCGAGGGTGGTTTTGGGTTTATTACATGGCACATAGGCGATCAGGCAGTATATGATGGGGGAATGCGATGAAGCGAGGTGGTGATGTGTGGCAGAAGGGAGGGGTGCGAAAACCCCCTATTTTGCAAGCCCTCCAAGGTTTTAAACCTTGGGCAGTTAGGGTTGCGAAAAATGCATGAGGGCCATCAGATGAAGGGGAGAGGATCGAACGGTGGTCGGGATTGAATGGAGTGGTGGGTTAAAACATAAGGTGAGGCTCGAGATTTTTAAACGAAACGGAGGGTTTTAATATTAGCGCAGGGTTTTAAATATAATGGGGCAAGGGCTATATTAAAGAGGGGGAGGGGGGCACGGTAATTTGTATCAAAGCAGAGGCTTTAATATAAAAAGGAATCGCGGTGTTAATATAACAAGGTTGGGTAGAATAGATAGGGTCTATTTTTAAAGTGGCCCTGATAGTTTTAAATTATTTAAAGATAATGTAAAAAATGGGTTTTTTTTACATTGTTTTAAATGAAAGAAGGGGAATGAGTGAAGGGGAAGGGGAATTTTTAGGAAATGGGAAGGGGGTTTAAGAAGGGGAAAAAGCTAGGAATGAGGGGATTAGGAGTAGAAAAGGGATTTCATAGCATGAGAGTACTAGAAAAGGTAGAAAGAGAGATAATGGAGAGGTTTAAATGGAAAATATTGAAGGTAGTGAGATTTCTGAAAATAAATGATAATTAGAGAATATTATTTTCAGAAAAATGTAAGAAATCCATAGTCATCTAGTGATACTATAGAAATACAAGAGACTAACACCACTCATCCCTCCCAAGCTGTTGGAGATGTCTTGAAGACGAAAAACTTTACTACAACAAGTGCTCACAAGAAACTGAACAACAAAAGGAGAAGTTGGAGAAGTGGGTGGAAGAAAAGATGAAGAAATTGACAAAGAACCATATACTTGAAGAGGTACAGGGTTGGGTCTCTAATCCAAATTTTCAATATTATTGAGACCCATTGGCTAGTCAAGGCCAAGGTGGCTAAAGCCCTAAACAAGACACAAAAAACACAAGAAGACACCCCACACACAATCAAGATATTTAAGTACAAAGTTGAAACAATATATAAAGAGGTTTTTGGTATTGGTTTAAGTGGCATACTCATAAAATGAAAAAGCAAAAGGCACTCCATCCAACTCCAGTATTAAAGATGGAGATTCGTCCCCATGGTTAAAGAACGAACAAAATAAAACTGCAAAGGAATGCAAGGATAAATAGGCAACAAAGGAACCACAACTCTCCCTTACTTGATAGCATGGCTTAAGCCCTGTTATATTTTCCTTTACAATGTTTATATAAGAATGTCAGTATATATAAATTGATATTTTTTTGAGCAAATCATTTTCAGGATTTTGTTTGATTGAGCCGAGAGGCTCATTCTACAACCTAGTATGAGGGGATGTGTAAGTTTGTCCGTCCATCCGCCCTTCTTTAAAATAAAATAAAAAATTATAAATTATGTTCTAAATTGAAAAATAATGTTGGTTATAATAAAAAATGAATAGAAATAAAAAAATGCATGAGTAAAATATTTAAATCTTATATTTTTAAAAAATATTTCAAAATTAATTTAAATAAACTATTTGAAGATCTATGTTAATAAATTTATGTCAATTATCAACTTCATATATATCTATATATAAAATAAATTTGTTAAAATTAAATATTTTAATCTGGTATATAAAAAAAATATTCAATGTAGATTATCAATAAAATATTTTAATAAGAATTAATATTGACATATACTTAAAAATATATCAATAATAAAAAATCATTTTAATTTGTGTGATTAAATGTTGATGTAAAATATTTTAATGTAAATTACGTATATTTTTAAGGAGCTTTCCGGATTATCCACATTGCTAGAGAACAAGTGTCGATGTTTCGAATCCCAACGGGGATCCATCATCAGGACAATTTTTGAATGAAGAAATGAGAGAAAAGACCATTAATAGTGGTAGAGGAAGATGATTTCTGGAAAATGGCCGACCACAAATTTTTTTATAATTTCATATTTTCAATAATATTATTTTTAATTTTTAAAAAAATTTAATTTAAAAATTAAAAATAATATTATTGAAAATATGAAATTATAAAAAATTTTGTGGTCGGCCCTTTTCCAGAGGTCTTTGTCTTTTCTCTCATTTCTTCATTCAAAAATTGTCTTGATGATGGATCCCCGTTGGGATTCGAAACATTGACACTCATTCTCTAGCAATGTGGATAATCCAGAAAGCTCCTTAAAAAATGATCACCACATGAGTTTGAAAACCAAAATTACATATATATTATATATCATTTTAAAAACATTATATATATATATATATATCATGAAAAATATAAATTTTTATGGTTAAAATGTTTATTTGTTCTTATATATACTTTATTTAACATTCAAAAATACAATTTAAACAATAAAAATAAAACATTGTATTTTTCACTTCAAAAAAAATTGACATGTAAAAAAATTTGATCTCTCAACCCAAATTAAATTCGTACTTAACATGAATCAATACCTAATATTGAAGCAGAGAGTAAGTTGAACCCAACCACCCTTAATAAAATGCCCAAAAAACCTAAGGCAACCCATATCAACTTGTGGGCCATACCATATGTCCGTAAAACCTTGATATCTGAATTTTCTTGAAGGACTGTGTGAGAGACGTATGCATATTTCTGCGGAGGTTTATTATTGTACGATGCTATGGGTAGCTCGCCTATTGCACTGTCACTGTTGTCTAATCTAAACTTTTATTCTTTTCAAAATCACTGTTTCTAAAAAGAATTGTATGTTCTAGAGTGCGCATCTTAATTTTCGTTTGACTCATTCGCTATTGGGACGGTGCTATTTATCATGCTTGCCTGAAAAAAACGCTTTTTTTTCAGAAAGAAAAAAACGCTGAATATATTGATAATATATACAGTACATATTCAAATAATCTCAGCTGTGGAGAAACACAGCGAGAAATCTTCCATCATTTTCCCCAAGTAATTCTGCTCATAACTTGAGCAAGATCAGATGAGTGGGCATCCTCATGAACAGGTCAAGATCCGACCCGGTTACAAATACAATCATGTATGATAATCAGGGAATAATATGAAAAGGTTCAAAAACATTCCAGATACTTGATACATATCCAAAAGGGAGACTAAACTCGAGAAGCATCAGAAATGATTAAAAGAGGAAAATGAGGACGCTCTTGAGTCAGCGCATTAGAAATGAAGAATAGATGATGCCAGCCCGATCCAAAAAATGATCAAACATGATAATAGTTCGGCTGTAACACATCAGCTGGGCTGTCATAATAATATATAAACACACTCGCCTGAAAGAAATTGTCACGCTCGCTTGCCATATGTGCCCGCTCGCTTGCCGCTGCTCGCTCGCCTGAGAAAAGATATACAGAGATCTAAAAGTACCAGCGATGATAATGACATGAAATATGCACAAAACGGCCGAGGAATTGGATGCATAGAAACACTGGCCAAAAGATTATGACACGCTCGCATGATGTAGATAGATCCGAATCCATAATGAAAATACTAAGGCGAGAACGTTCACTTGTGAACAAAATTATGAAAAGCCCCATGACACAAAGGAAGCGGTTATGATACTTATAGAACCTGTTGATCCAAATATACAGTAAACATCCGCATACTAAATGATAACAGGAAACAGATAAAGAAAATTAAGGAAGGGGTATGTCCCTCATGCCCGTCTGTAGACCATTTTGGAAATGAACAACCCTCAAAAAACCAAAATCCTCCAGCAGACCCTTCTTGGATAGACGGTCAGCTCTGGTATTATTCTCGCGATAAATATGATGGATAGGAGGACAATCCATCCGATTCCAAAGCGCTCTGGTCCTGTCTATCCACCCTTGAAGATTCGGAGAATCCATATGAGCCTCATTGGATATCCATCCAATCACCAGTTTAGAATCCCCATAGATGCCAACAACCTGAATCTGGAGGTCATAAGCAATGAGTAATCCACCCCACAACGCCATGATTTCAGCCTTATTATTGGAAACTGGGCCACCATTCCAATGGATATGAAAACGTTCATGTTCAGAAATCTTAATCCATGCCCCACAACCAGTTGTGTCGTTTGCAGTAGCACCGTCAAAGAGAACAGCAGGAATGGCAATGTCATGTGGTCTAATTCGACGAGAACCATCAGTGACAACAGGCGTATTTGAAGGGGAAGCATCCATCCATGATTTAATGGCGAAATAGATTTTATGAATCTGAATGGGGACCTGGTCAAAAATCCGCCTGTTTCTAGCCAGCCAGATCTCCCAAATGAAGAAGAATGGCAGCGATCGGAAAGGGCTGTGCAACTTGTCCCATACTATAGCTGTGGACATGAAGTCCACAGGCCGCCATGACGGGTCTGGAAAGAAAAAACTGAATAAATTCCAAATGTTAATAACAGAGGGACAAGTAAAGAAAATGTGAGATATTGACTCTTCTGTAGCTAAACAGAAAACACACCATCCAGGACCATGATGACCCGTCCTTCTTAAATTGTCCCACGTAAGGACGCGATCCTTCCAAGAAAGCCATCCAAAAATTGTGATTTTAATTGGAATTTTCCTCTTCCAGAAAACTCGGAAAGAGCTTGGGATCTGCAAAACGTGAACAGAAGCAATAAAAATCTGATAGACATCTTTCAAAATAAGGGAGCTATTTCTGATCGGGCCACCCCAAACTACGTTATCACCCCCTGTTGCATAGCATAATCCCGCCCGGCGAAGAGAGTCCCGAAAACTATTCCACTCGTCAACCACAGCACCATCCAAACCAAGTTGATTCGCCGTTTTGAAGATAGGAGCTGAAAGAGTCCAACAGAGAATAATCTGAGAGTAGAATAGAATTCCACAGAAAGCAAGAGCGTGAATAAGATTCTGAGATGGACCACAATCGGGAGCCAGCTGAAGAAGGGTGGCCGCGCCAATGGGAATGAGACTACCATCCCGAAAATTCCACCTAAGACGAGGAGCAATAAGGGGAATTATCTTCCTGAAATTGCGCCATATACATGAAATGAAACGAGGAAAGGATAGAGAGTTGCAGCTGATCATTTGTAAAGCGTTCTCCTGTATATACTTGACTTTAATTATATCATTCCACAAGCCCGGGTATGTAATGGCTCTCCAGAAAGATTTAGATAACAGAGCACAATTAAAAACCCTTGAGTCAAGTATACCCCATCCATCCAGACCCTTGGGCTTGCAAATATCATTCATACTGCAGAGATGATATTTCTTCTCAAGATTGGCTCCTCCCCATAGAAAATTAGAAATAATACCATTTATCCTGGAAATAATACCTGCAGGGATGAAAAGAAGATGAGCCCAGAAGACAATCATCTGAGATAGTACTGATTGGATAAGAATATACCTGCCCCCCATCGATAACCATCGATGATTCCATCGTTGGATCCTATCCCTCAACCTATCAAGAATCCAAATCCAGTCTCTGTTTTTGTAACCACATGGCTTAATAAAAAAACCCAGGTATTTGAATCCATTTGATATATGATGCATGGATATTCCCATGAAATCCGCAATGAAAGTAATCTCCTGTACATCACCAAATTCATATAGAAGAAAAGACTTACCGCAATTGATGCTTAGACCAGTGGCACTTTTGAAACGCAAGAACATAATGTGGATATAGAACCAGTGGTTCCGTCGCAAATAGCCAAAAAGCAATAAGTCATCCACAAATAAAGAATGAGAAGTGGAGACAGAATTTGAGAAAGCAAAACCCTCAATATATCCTCTCTGCTCAGCAAAGTGCATAAGTCTACTAAAACCATCCATCACCAGAAGAAAAATAAGAGGAGAGAGGGTGCACCCCTGCCTCAGCCCCCGACTAGCTTTGAAAAAACGCGATGGATATCCGTTAATAATAACCGAATATCAGACATTAGATACACAAGACAAAATCCATTGCATGATTCGAATTGGTAAGCCGACCTTGAGCAACAACAACCGGATAAAAGACTAGTCCACCGAGTCATAAGCTTTGAACAAGTCCACCTTCATAATTAAAGCTTCTTTCTTGGCAGAATGAATGGAGTGAGCAACCTCCTGGGCGATAGCAATCGCATCATGAATGGATCTGCCACTTAAAAAACCATATTGTTCTCTTGAAATATTGGCAGACAAAACCGCCTTGATGCAGTTAGCAAATATTTTTGAGGAAAGCTTGTACAGTAAATTGCACAAGGCAATGGGCCGAAAATCCGCAAAAGTCTGTGGGTCCGAGACTTTGGGGATGAGGGCAATAAAGGATGAATTAAGATTTGCAGGCATGAAGCCCTTGCATCGAAACAACTCAAGCATAGCAACGATCTCATCACCCATGAGATCAAAAAAGTGTACAAAGAATTTAGAGGGCCAGCCATCAGGGCCCGGGCACTTATCATGTTTAAAAGACTTCAGGACCTTATAAGCTTCATCCCTAGTGATAACACTATCAAGAACAGCGATGTCATCCTCTGCAAAAAACCTGGGAAATTGTTCAAGAACCCATGCTTGATTCGAATCAACAATAGCCGGATCAGATGAGAAAAACTTGGAAAAATATGAGAAAGCCTCATCTTGAATGTCTGATGTAGAGAAGACAAAATCACCATCCTCCTTCCTTATGCGCCATATGGCATTTTGATTGCGTCTAGCATTGGCCGATTTGTGGAAATATTGAGTGTTGAGATCGCCTTCCTTTAGCCATAGCATTCTGCTTTTCAAACGCCAAGAAACCTCTTCAATACGAAGGATCTCACGTTTCCTTGAACCAAGATCTTGCAGGAGCCGCAAAGTAGCATCATCTGGAGAATGTGCAACAAAAGAAGAGAATAAATCATCCATTTTAGCAGAAATTTGAGCAGGTTGATATGTTCACATACTTTCTCTACAAAACAAAATTGTCAAACTCACTTCTGGGCAAAAGCATGTTGAAAATATATAAAGATTGGACTTGTTTATGGAATAAGGGGCAGGTTGTTATGTTCAAAGGCACGTGTTAAATTTATTTCATTTACTCATATGAATGTTAATTGGTTGTCATGGATGGTTTTTGTGTACATGGACAACAAAATTGGGTTAAAATGTCTCTTTTTTATTAATATATTTTGTTTTAAATATACACGCTTAACCTATCGAACCAAATTTCTATGTTATTATTTGTTATATGGCCATATAAAATATAATATAAATTTAGGTTATTATACGCTATATTGTGTTATAATAGGTTATTGTGTGCCATGAGGAGTTGTTAGGAAGCTTCCTCAATGGTATTTCTCTTTCTTGTATTAATATTTATATTACTTCAATTTATTCAAAGTCAAATCCTTCGAATCCTTCAAACAAGTTCATTTCAATTTAACTTTTCTTGAAAATTCATTTTTGTTAATTTTTTAATTATAATATTTGGTTAATTAATTTTTAGTAAATCAAATATGTTAAATATTAATAAATTTAGATTTTTAACCATTATAATAAGTAGAAATAAAATTAAATAATAATCTCACAACCACATATACACAAGATTTATGCTTTTAAAATCAATTTTTAATTCATCAAATTTTAGAATTTGCAAGCGCTCTTTTTTCGGATAATGACCCACTAAGGAAAATACATACAATATGAATATATAATTAATCTAGCTAATCAAGCCATAGTTATGTCCCTTGATATGCTTGGCTAATATGTATCCCCCTTGCTATCCCTTGCACCTTTCTCAAACCTAACACACTTGAATGTAAGTCCTCCTCCCAATCACTGAGATTTCACTCTCAATGTGTCTTGTGCTCAAGATGTCTTGTCTTTATTCTCCCTTAGCCTAGCCTTCCTTTTATAATTTGAGCTATTAACTGAATTTACAATCCTAATCTCCAAAGTGAGTGACGATTGAGATTAGATATCAACATCACTTGATATCAACGATTAAGATTCATCTAATTCACTAATGCAAATAACCTTTGCATTTCATTAGATTAACTCACTTGATCTTATAATGGTCAATTACTTTAATACTAAAATTAGTTTTTAATGTTAAGGGGTCAATTAGGAAACTTTCACATGCCTAGACACTTAGGCCCGTGCAAAAGTACCTTTCCGAGCTACTAACATCAACAAATTTATCGTGAAGGAGATTTCTGTCTCCTCAAAGATCTCTCTTGGATAACAAGATGCAACTTAAGCATCCTTTCCTCAAGTTCACACTTTACTAGTAGATTTGATAAGTATGCAACCCCTCAGATTTAGGCTCCTTTGTCTCCAATGATTATCATGGTTTTGGTGTGATCTTTTAAAGCTTTACAATCAGACTAAATAAGCATGAAATCCCTTTCTTCACAAGGAATCAACCATTTCACTGTGTACTTCAGGTTTTTTCATTGTAGAGTTTGATTCTATGAATAACATAATAAAAATTATTCAATCATCAATCAGGGCCTTCTTGTAAGGGTAGGAAGGCTTATGTTTTATACCTTGGTTTTTGATTTTTGATCCATTCACAAACTAGTTTTATTTTGCACCATTATGGGTAGAATTTTCAACTCCAAAATAAAATTATAAGCTCACAATTATTTATACACAAGATTCATGTCTTTTAAATTTTAAATGAGTTTTTCACTCATTATATTTCAAATTTTACAAGGCTCTTTTTTTTTTTTTTTTTTCAAATGAAAAATACTTTTGGTTTATATAATGTTTCAGTGCAAATACTTAAAATTTCAAAACTACAATTCAGTTACAAAAAACACAAAAATACATCCGTCATTCCTTTATTTGTTCATATGGCATTCTTTCATAGTTGAGGTTCCTTCATATATGCAACAATTTCCATAAATCATAAATAAAAAATTACTGAACTTTTAACCAGCTTGCTTCTTCTCCTTCTCGGATCCTCTGCAATCTTTTTTCTTCGTTATAGTTGTTAGTTATTTTCCATTTATCATGTACCGACGTCTATAAATCTCCTTTTCTCAAACTATTTTCAGGCAGAAACTATGCCCTCCACAGTCTTGTTCATAATAAAAGACTCATTGTTCAAGTAGAAACCACCAACCATCCTCAAATCTAGAAGAATTTTACCATTCCACTTGCTCCATTTCCATTTGTGTTGAATAACTCGTAGTGCATCTCTCCAAAGGATCTAGTCAAACCCTTTTTTGAGAGACGGTCAACTTGAGTATTCTTTTCCCTGTATATATGATTAAAAGAAATGGATGAGAAAGATCTTTGCAGGTCATTGATTCTTCCAAGCCAATTAGAAAGGTGACCAGGATTTAGATGGGTGCCCTTATTCATGTGCTCAATGAGTACTTTAGTGTCTCCAAATACCCATAAATTTTCTATATATAGTTGACTGGTGATTAGAAAACCAAAGTAAACACCACAATGATAGCATCTCAGCTCGCATATTAGTGCCTAACCCCCCATGCCAGTATATTTTGTAATGACAAATTGGGGATGTCATGAGCCATGCTCCACATCCACAACATTGATTCTGTGAAGCCCCATCAAAAAACCTATTGGGTAATGTATTTCAAATGGATGAAATCTTTTAGAAAAATCAGCTAGAGGCTTGTGCTTTATCTTGAGACTTTTCCAGGATCGAGTAATCTGTAAACAAATTTTTCCAGTGGTACTCTCTTGATCCTCAAAAATCCTTTTATTCCTGCAGCACTAGATGTACCAGTGAAAGAGAGTGGGGATGTTTTTGAATAACTTACCCTTCCCAAACCACCACCGGATGCAGTCCTCTGTATTTCCATAATCCGGGGTTGTGAAATGAAAATGATGACAAAGAAAATTTAGGGTCTTCCTGACAAAAGGGAAAAAGTAAAATAAGTGAAAATTATCTTCACCATCCATCCTGCAGAGAGTACAGATACCCAAACCCACTTTTCCTCTTTTTTGTAATTTTGTCCAGGCAAGGTTTCTATCTCTCCATACAAGCCAAATGAAGATGACCATCTTAACCTGAACATTCATCTTTCACATAATCTTGAACCAACAGGTAGGTTCATTTCCAAATTTTGATTTAATGAGATCACCATCTATCTCATTTGTAGAGACCTCTCCATTTTTATAAGTGCCTCTCCATTTTACCTGATCACCCTCCATATTTCTCCTTAAACTTAGGCTTCTTAAAGACTTGGTGTATCTTATCCATTTTGTTTCCATTCTACCGTGAAGCTCCAGGTCCTTTGTCGTCCTCCATCTTGGGGTACCCTCCACCCATTCCTTAACTGCATGACCCATATAGAAAAATGCCTTTAAATTCATGAATGCCACCATTTCCCAGCTAAGGGATGACTGGTCAGCCAGTCCTCGAAATCTCGGGTGACCAATTAGAATTTTGTTCCCATCCCCAAAAAACCATCTCAGGTTTTCCCTTAAAAAAGGCTAGATCCTTCTAAAACCTTTCCATATGTTGGAGCCTCTCGGTGCGTCTTCCCAACCCCTACTGAATAATTCCTCTACACCTATCTGATTTAAATACTTGTGTTTTATAATGTCACTCCAAATGCCCTGCACATTTAAAAATCTCTAGATAGATTTTATTAAAAGAGATTTACCAAATAATTCCAGGTTAAGGATGCCCCAACCTCCCCGATCTTTTGGCTTTGTAATATTCTCCCAACATACCAGATGGAAAGACCTAGAATCATTACCCCCGTTCCAAATGAAACTAGCTATGAACCTCCTTATTCCATCTAGAGTTTTCTTTGGAATAATGTAGAGGTGCGCCCAGTATATAGTATATTGTTGTAAAACTGCCTGGACCAGCACCAATATCGTGCCCTTAGATAATCATTTCATTGACCAGCCTTTGATCCTCCTTTGATATTTGTTTATCAACCACTTCTAGTCCTCTACATAATAACTCACAAGCTTTAAACGAAATCCCAGCTAAGAGAAACCAATTTTTAGGGGTGTTGTAATGAAATTGAACAAAGTTCCAATCTCATCATATGTTTCCTTGGCCCCTTCAGCATAATAAATGCATGACTTTCCATCATTTTCCAACAATCCTGTATCAGAATAGAACCTTTGAAATATATCATGTAAGACCTCCCAACACTTCCTGAGCATCAACCCCAAAATAAAGACGTCATCAACAAACATACTATGGGTAATTTCCCTCATTGCCATAACCTGAATGCCTCTGAACATTCCCAAATCCACTGCCCTTATTGAAATTAAACTAAAATCATCCATGAAAAGAATAAAAAGCAAAGGTGAGGGTGCGCATCCCTGTCGGAGCCCTCTCCCTGGGTGGAAAAACCTGGTTGCGGAACCATTGATGATGATGGCCATAAATGTGTTACAAACACAACCCATAATCCACTGGAAAAATACCCTATCCAAGCCAATTTTGAAAATAATGAGTCTCAGGAAACCCCAATCAACCCTATCATGGGCTTTGCTCAAATCAACCTTCATGACTACTGCATGCATATTTCTGGACTGAATCGTATGGAGGACTTCTTGGGTTGTCACAACCACATCATGTATACTTCTGTTTTGCAAGAATCCTGACTGCTCCGGAGTGATGTGTCTCGATAAGACCAGTTTCAAACGCCTTGTGATAGTCTTTGAGATAATCTTATATAAAGTGTTACACAGGGAGATGGGTCTGTAATCATTAAAAGACAACGTTCCATTTTTATTTGTGATTAAAGCGAGGAATGTGGAGTTTAGTGCACCATGAATCCGACCCGATAGCCTTGCTTCTTCCACCATGTCTATGATATCCTTGATTAAATCCTCTGAGAAATGCAGAAAAAATTATGGGGTCCATCCATCCGGACGGGGGCTTTTATCTACATCAAATGATTTAAGTACCACCAACACCTCTTCCAGAATCACACTACCCTTTAGCCTTTCCAGATCCTCCTCATCAAACATTTTTGGGTAGTTCTCAAGGAAAGACAACTGCCCACCGATCCCAAGATCCCCCTCGGGCTTATATAAATCCATAAAAAAATTACATGCTTCTGATTTAATGGCTTCTGTGGTATAATAAGAAGTTTCGTTAACCTCTACTTTCCAGATAGCGTTGGCGCTTTTTCTCCCAGATGCAAAGGCATGGAAATTTTTTGTGTTTTTGTCTCCAACATTTAACCACGTTGCTCTGATTTTTAGTCTCCAAGACTGTTCCTCTAACAGGAGGAGCTTTCTATATTCAACTTCGAGAGTTTTAAGACTCTCCCAGAAATTTGGAGACTGTCTGCCCTCCTCTACCTCTTTAAGGATTTTCATCTTTTCAGCTTTTATTTTAAGAATTCTTCCTTTCATATGCTCCTTTTTCCGCTTCTCCTAGTTGCACACCAACTTCTTTAAAACTCTCATTGTATTTAATAAATGCTCCATTACTGAGATTCCAACCCCTCTTTCATGTTCTTTAGGATATTATTTAATAATAACATTAAAATTCTCATGTTCGAGCCATACCCTGTTAAACTTAAAAGGGTGGCCTCCTTGTCGCCTTTTAAACTGCCATTCAATGGATACTAGCCTGTGATCCGATACAATAAAATCTTCAAATTTTGCTATAATGTCCCGCATCATAGAGCGAATACTTGCCCGAATAACAATTATGTCAAATCTTTTCCCAATAAATTCATTCCCTTTTCTCCCATTAAACAATGTCAGACAATTATTTATTAAAGGAATATCACACAGATTTGCATCCAGAAATAAACCTCTAAGGAAGCCAAAAAAAGGGTTAGCCCTTCCTTTTTCTCCCCATGTCTCATTTTCATAAAGAGTACTATTAAAATCACCAGCAAATATGGAATGGTCTAGTAGAAAGAAACCACACCTCTCCATCTTTTTCCAAAAAATTAATCTGTCCTAGTAGGGAGCATATAGAGTGAATACATGAATTTTGTGGTTGAAACCACAGGAAAAACCAGTGAGAAGAATCCCACCAAAGAAACTAAAAGCTTTCAATGTCACCCATCGAGGATCCCATGTTGTCTTGAGACCACCAGATCGACCCACAACATCGTTCGCAATCATATTGCCACTTTGGGAGCATGACACGAAAGAAAGAGATAGTGCAGTCAACATAATGCATTGTCTCTTGGAAAAAAATAACAGACGACTTTAGAGATGACAGAGAATCCCGTTAAGAAATAAATTTTGCATGTCCCCCCTGGCCATGCAAATTTAGAGTTACAAGCATCATTAAGGAAACGTTGGATTAGGGGTCAACGCTCTAAGGACCCTTCCAATAGCTTGGGATACAGGGGCTTCACTTAAATTCCCATTGAGAGATTCTGCATCAAATCCAAACACCAGGAAAGACTTCATTTTCGTCTTAGGCTGGACCTTCCCCCTGCGAAGAGTGACATTTGACGTTGGTGAGGGGCTTAGATTAAGGGTCAGGACGATGGCTGCCCGATATCCACCCGCAGGGGTTTAAGGTTTGCTTTTGGACCAAGCATAAATAACTCCAGGTCATTCCCTATGGAGTTTCTCAGAGAAAAAGGCGCATCACGGTGCGTGATAGGAGAGGAAGGATGGGATTTCTACGAGGTAAAAGTTGACGGATTCGAAGCCAGGCCCCATGTAGGAGACAAAAGTTCACATATTCCCTCCCGGGAATGACAGGAAGAGGAAGAGGAATCCGGTCAGCGAAACGATTTAGATCCTCGCTGCGTTGGGGACTACCCCATGTAATCCCATCAGCAACTCGATCATCATATGACCCAGTCACATTTTCCCCAGAATTAATAGAAATCACAGCCCTCTCAACAACAATTACATAATTTTAAATAGGATGGGGAGGAGAACAGGAAATCGAATTACCCATGATATTAGGTGGATCAATATCTGTTCCTTGATGTGAGAAAGACGAGATTCCACTTGCACCCTTTCCGTCCAGGTCACATCCAGGCCTTCGTTTTTGAGCATTTACGTCCCCGTGCCATTTCTGGCACCTGCACATCAAGTGGCCAGTCTCATGGCAAAGGTGATAGCGGAAAGGCACTTGCCAATAGTCTAGAGACTGTCGGTATATCACACCATCCCATTGAAGGTATACTTGTGCAGGCAATCCACCTGCAAAAGGGACCTCTACCAGCAGCCATGCCACCCTCTTGTCGAAAATGCAAATACACTTAGGATCCACGTCACAAATTTTTCCTATACTATCTCCAATCGTCGTAAAAAATTGGGTGGACCATAATTGTAAAGGCAGTCCATGAAGTTTTACCCAGATAAGGTGATTCTTTGGGGCATTTTGCTTGGGATGAAAATGCTCAAAAATGAAGTTTCTCATAATTGTTCCAAACCAAAACGATAGGAAAGAGCTCGCCAAAAAGATCCTGTAGCTGCGAACGACACTCAAATCTGTTGTCGTATGGAGGAGATATTGCATTTTGAAATTGCCCAATAACCTTCAATTTTGAAAGGAAATTTTTTAATTCTATGTGTGGAAATTTTTTTGATTTTAATTAAAGTTATATTAATGTTTTTTTTATATATATAAATATTTAATATTTTATTTTATTTTAAAAATCATTTATTATATTTGTCAAACCAGGAGGTAACTCCTCAAATCAGAATGTGTATTAGTTGAAGAATGTACATGCATTTATACATGGAGGTGAGGCTATTGGGATGCATGTCCCAATGACTCTTGGCCTTCCTTATTTCCTATTATTATTTATTATACAAAATTAAATATCCACACCCATCCCATAGGATTAGGTGTCAAAATTCCCCCCTTTAATCCGAAGGGATGTTGGTGAGCCCAAGCATCGATCTGAACGTTTCAAACTTTTCTCTTCCAAGTGCTTTGGTGAAGATATCAGCAGTTTGCTCATTTGTGGAACAATGATGTAGATGGATGGTTTTGGCCTGAACATGATGTCGAATTAGATGGTACTTTGTATTTATGTGCTTTGTTCGATCATGGAACTTTGGGTTCTTGGCCAACTTTATTGCAGAAGTGTTGTCGATCATGAGTGGAGTGGAATACATTTGTTTCATCTGCAAATCTTCCAGGATTTTCCGGAGCCACACAATTTCCTTTGTTGCTTCATCTGCTGCCACATATTCTGCCTCGGTCGTGGAATCTACTGGAACTGACTGTTTGCGTGATCTCCATGAGACAGCTCCTGATCCAAGACTCATGGTGTAACATGTAGTAGACACCCCTGTTTCTTTGTCGCCATCAAAGTCTGAATCAGAGTATCCGATAAAGCTGAAGTCGCCTACCATTGTATATTTGAGTCCAAAGTCTTGAGTCCCCTTCAAGTACCTTAAAACTCTTTTTGCAGCAGACCAATGTCCTTCACAAGGTTTTTGCATGAACCTTGAGAGGATTCCAACAACAAATGAAATGTCAGGTCTAGTGGTGGTCAGGTAGATAAGACTTCCTACAAGCTGTCTATACTTAGTTGCATCCTCAAATTCCTTCCCTTCAATAGATGTGAGCTTCAAGTTTTGTTCCATTGGAGTGGTTAAGGGATTACAATCATCCATGCCAAATTTGTTCAAGAGATCTCCAATGTACTTCTTTTGAGAAAGAAATATAAATTTAGGATGTTGAATTACTTCAATACCCAGATAGTAATGAACATGACCCAAATCAATCATTTCAAAACCTTTCTTCAACTCTTTCTTCATGGATGCAATATAGCTCTCATTGTTTCTTGTTATCAAAAGATCATCTACATATACCACAAGATATACAACTGTTTTTCCAACTTTCTTAACAAACACAGTTGCATCATCAAGATCAAAATGTTTGAAGTCAAGTTTCAGAAGATGCTCGGTCAATTTCTCATACCAGGCTCGTGGTGCTTGCTTGAGGCCATACAAGGATTTTATAAGCTTGCAAACTTTGTGTTCTTTACCCTTTACCACAAATCCTTCTGGCTGGGACATATAAACTTTCTCCTTTAGATGTCCATTCAAGAAGGTTGTTTTTACATCCATCTGATGGAATTTCCATCCATTTTGAGCTGCTAAGGCAAAGAGAGTCCGGATGGTGGTCCATTTTGTTGTGGGAGCAAAAGTTTCTTCATAATCGACTCCTTCTTTTTGTGCAAAACCTTTTGCCACAAGCCTGGCCTTGTGCTTGTCAAGTGAGCCGTCTGCTTTGTACTTGTTCTTGTAGACCCACTTTCAGCCAATTGGTTTCGTTCCCAAAGGCGGATCAACCAGCTTCCAAGTGCCATTCTTTATCAAGGCATCATACTCCTTCTGCATCGCTTCTTCCATTCATCATGAGAAGCAACTTCTTTGAAGTAATTTGGTTCATGATTTGTAGACAAACTCAATTCACAGTTATAAGCAATATCCATATCAATAGGAGAATCAGAATTATCTACATCACCTTCGATTTGTTGAGTGGAACTTCTTGTTCCTGTTTTTCCAACCTCATCAGGATGAACATTCTCTAGTGTCTTTGTCAGCCATTTGGGAGGACCTTTCTGAGATGGCCCAGGCTGTTCACTTGATTGAGTTGGGATTGATTCAAGATTCAATCTCCCAATTCTGTCAATCACATCATCCAATGTGTCATCCGTGGTTGTTTCTTCATGTGGGGGAGAGAGTGCTTCAGGACATGATTCCACAGTTTGATTTAATATCGGAATCCCCCCTTCAAGATGTGGAATCTGATTATCAAATTCTTGGAAAGACTTTGCATGTGTGAATCTATCCAGGCGATCAAGTTGTCGCTCAACAACCTTGTCACTCTTGGAAGATTCAAGAAATATGACATCTCTTGCTATTACAAATTTCTTATTTGCTTCATCATAGAGACGATATCCTTTGGAGGTATTGGAGTACCCCAAGAAGATACATTTGCGACTTCTAGCACCAATTTTTTTCATTCTTTCAGCTACCATATTTAAAATAGTTATGTTCATTCTTTCAGCTACACCGTTCTGTTGGGGATTATATGGCAGAGTTGTTTGATGTTTGATTCCATGTTGACGAAGATAATTTTCAAATTCGTTTGAAGTGTATTCTTTTCCATTATCAGTACGTAGAGAGCCAATATGTGTTTGTGCATCATTTTCAATCCATGCATGAAAATTCTTGAAAGTTTGAAAAGCATCAGACTTATTTTTCAATAAGTAAATCCAACACATTCTGGAGTAGTCATCAATAAATGTCATCATGTATTTATTTCCATTTGCAGAAGCAATAGGCATAGGGCCACATAAATTTGAATGAACAAGCTCAAGTTTTCTATGTGCTCTGGAGTGTGAATCATGAAATGGCTGTTTGCTATGCTTTCCTAGAATACAAGCATCACATTCCTTAGGTTTTCTAGGAATTGTAGGCAGTCCATTAACACCAATTTTCTTCAACAAACGAAGGCTTTCATAGTTTAAGTGTCCAAATCTAGCATGCCATAAAAGACTTGATGGGAATGTACCTTCATCATGATGTGAACTGAATGCAAAGTTTTGAGCATGAGCAAATGAACCTTTCAGCTTCAAGAGTCTCCCTTCTTCTATTCCCTCCATGACAAGTGAGTGATCTGATGCTTTTCTGACCTCTGCCTTGCCATAAAACAAGTGAATGGAGTGTCCTTGCTGGCGGATTTGGACCAGGGAAAACAAGTTTCTCCTCAACTCAGGGAGGTATAGAACCTCATGTAGGATATGATCTGGAAGACCAAGCAGTTTAAGCCTGACTGTGCCAAGCCCTGATGGCTTGAGTTTGGATTTATCTGCGAAATATACTGCTCCATCAACTTTGTCAGTGAATTCTTCAAAAAAATCTTTTCTAAATGTCATGTGACATGTTTCTCTTGAATCTAGCAACCAATCATCTCTCCATGAAGTAAATGAAACATCAAATAAGTCTTCATTTACTCCATTGTTACAATGTGCTAGAACATAATGAGCGGATTCAGGTGCTTTACCTTTGTCTTTGTCATTAGTTTTACCTTTGTATTGATCTATTTGCTGCTCAATTTTCTCCCATGGTGTTCTGCATTTGGATGCATCATGTCCATCCCTATTGCAACGTGTGCATTGAAGATTGGATTTTTCAGATTGTCTGCCCCCCCTTTCTGTGAAGTTTCTTCTTCCTCTTCCTCTTCTGCCACCTCTTCCTCTGGATGAATCTGGAGCATGACTCTTTTCTCTATGTGCCAAGTATGCAGCCTCTTCGGAAGATGAAGGGACTGTCATCTTCCCAAAAGATTTCTCTCTTTCTGCAAACTTCTTCTCAAGTGTTTCAAAGGTGATATGCTCAAGGTTCCCACTTGCTTTCAAAGACTCAAGATAATGTGCGTAAGTCAGATATAATGCCTTAACATATGCTATGAGAGGTATGTCCATTTTTACACCAGTGCTATCAATATCATGCATGATCGATCTAACTTCTGAAGCTAAGGCAAGGGGATCATCATTCTTCATTTCAAGACTGAACAACTTAATCATCAATTGAACATTTTCTAATTCTGAATGTGAGTCATAGAGTTCTTTTAGCTTGCTCAAGGCATCATAGGCATTTGAGAATGGTGAAATGTGGCGACTCACCTCTTCATTTACGGAAGCTGCAATCAAGGCATAGGCCTTGCAGTTTTTGTTTTCCCAAATGGCGAGCTCTTTGTCTGAAGTGGGCTTTGCCGGTGGATTTCCTTCTTGTCCTTCACAGATTCCTCTCCACAACTCATTAAAAATGAGTGTGTGTTTAATCTTCCGAGACCATTCAAGATAGTTCTCTTTGCCGGAGAGAACCACCCCAACAATGGATATGAGAGAATGCATTAGTTTGCTGGAAAAAATTCTTTTGAGGAGGATAAAAATTATGCTAGAAAACTTTCAACTCTGGAAATTTGCTCAATTAAAGGGGAAAAAAACTCTTTGCTGGAGAATATACTGAATTTAAAAGGAGACAAACTCTTTGCTAAAAAAAAACACTGAATTTTGCACCAAAAAAAAAATATATGTATTTTTTTTTGTTTGGAGAAAAAAAATTTGTATGGGAGGCGATATGGAAAGGTTGTATTTGTATGAAATGGGAGGGCGATATGGAAGGGCGGTATTATGAAATGGAAGGTCAATATGGAAGGGCGGTAATATGGTATTAAAAGATGGGAGGGGGCGGAATTAAAAGGTGGAATATGTGATAGTGCTAGAGGAGGGCGGTATTATAATAACATAGTCAACTGTAGCGTTGGATAGGCAGCGTTGACAGGTCGAGGGGAGCCGTGGATAGGTGGAGTGACCAGGGGTGTGGATAGACAGCGTATTACAATGGTAAACAATGGTATTAAAACAACGTATTACATATATATGGAGAGCAACGTTGTTATGAGGCGTTATTGAATATGGGAAGGCGGTTATGTTAAACGAATGCAAGTGAAATGAAGGCGATATAATTAAATGGGAGTGGTATTAACAGTGATAAGGTGACAGTGCTGTATTAAAGGTGGAGGGGCGTAATAAAACACTGGAGATAGTGTTACAAAATACAACAACGGAGAGGAGCGGTATATATATATGAAAAAGCGGTATTTAAAACTGTAGTGAGTGTTAAAACAGTGAAATAAACAACGTATTAAAATTGGAGGGCGATATAAAACGAATATAAAACACATCGTATTGTAAATGGAGTGCGTATCATGTGGAACAATGGACAGCGTATAATATGTATAGAGCACTGTATTATATGTGAGGGAGGACTTTGATAGCACTGTATTATGTATAGAGCGTTGGATTATATGCACTGTATTGTATATGAGCGCTGTATTACCTGCAGCGTGGAGGGGAGCAGTATTACTGTTAAAGCTAGAAGGTAAGCCAGCGCAGGTATGACTGTAATGCAGTGGAGTGTTGTATGGTGAGCAGTGTATGAGAGGAGGGACGTGAGGATTTAGAGGGTGTGAGCAGGTATGAATGGGGAGAGATAGCAGGTAGGGGAAGGGGTGAGGGCGAACGCAGGTTGTGAGGGAGTGAAGGAGAAGGGGAGGCCGAGAGGCCGTTACAAAAAAACTGGAATGGGATCTTTGCAGGACTGCAGAGGGGGGCTGCAATTTGCAGTGTTTCAGGAACTGCAGGATTGCAGAATCGTCAGGAGCTGCAAATGTCAGAGCTATGCAGAGATAAAAAAAAATGCAGAATAACAGTATAGCAATAAGTAGGAGCAGCAAAAACTATAATTAAAAACTGACTTAGCAAAGGAGAGGGAGTTACACCACAGGCAGAAATGCCAATAGTGGGACTGGCTCTGATACCATGTCAAACCAGGAGGTAACTCCTCAAATCAGAATGTGTATTAGCTGAAGAATGTACATGCATTTATACATGGAGGTGAGGCTATTGGGATTAATCTCCCAATGACTCTTGGCCTTCCTTATTTCCTATTATTATTTATTATACAAAATTAAATATCCACACCCATCCCATAGGATTAGGTGTCAACAATATTAAAGTTATATATATATATATATATATATATATATATATATATTAAATATTAAATTTTTTTTAATTAAATTAATTAAAATACCATACATTAGTTTTTAAAAAGCTATGTTATAACAAAGGTTAAGTCAAATGATACGTTCACATTTCAAAGGTTGAAATGACATATGTTAAAAAGCTTAACGTATGGTTCAAAGTATAAATGACACGTTATGTATGGTTTAAAGGTTCACGTGGTCTATGGTACACGTGATTGAAAACACGTGATTCAAATGTGGTGGAGTGGAATTAAAACCAAACGGATATGGTTACATTTATTATCACCGTTGAACATGTGAACGTGGTGGAGGCGACGGTTAATTAAAATCCGGTTTTCAAACGGTTAGATACAACGTTTAAAAAGGTGGGTTGGATGGTGGTGCATGTGACCACGTCCACCCAGCATTTAATTTAACTGTTCGTTAAAATTGGAGCGCGCCGCCAAATTTAGAGTTTGTTGCCATTTTTAACTGGAGTAACTCCAGTTCTTCACATTTAGTGGAGTTTTTCTAGGTGACACTGGGCAAACTTCAGTTAGCCATAACTTTGGCTAGGGAAGTCCATTTGGGACGGATTTTTTTTTTGATTTTGGGGTATTGAAGCATTATGGAGGTGTTGGGATAGGTTTTAGAGCTATCAGGGTGCTCTATCAGTGATTTTACCAACGATTTTGGTTGTAGAGCCATTAGGGCCTAATGAAAGATCAACTGTGTTGGACTATACTCATCCATTGGAAGTGAATGAATAGTCGATTTATATTTATTTCAGCCTTCTGTTTCTGAATTTGCAGCTTATTTTTCCTTTTGAGGCTTTCTACATAGTGTAATTCATATTTTGAGCATTAATGAAAAAGGGAAAAACCTAATTAGAGGCTTTTGGACCCAGCAGAGATAGCCCAAGAGAGGGGTGAACTGCTTAAACAAATGCTTACTGTTATGCTGTGCATTTTTGCTGTTATATTTCAGATTCTGCTACATTAAACAGTAACTTTTCATAAGTACACTTTTCCCAAGCAGACTTATACAATGAACAAAACTCATTAGTTCAACTTCAAACCACATTACTTCTTTTGCAGAATACTTGAACTTGCTTATTCACACATGAAATTTTGATTAATGAATACTTTGCACATAAACAAATACTTTCATTGATCGGATCTATTTCGGTGTTTACATTTTATTTCTTTAGGCAGAGCCAGTTTATGGGCCAGAAGCCTGGTTTCATCCTTTCTAGTAAAGGTGAAATAACCAGTAAAAGCCCCCTACTGTCAATCTCTGTATAAGAAATACTTTGTTCTCACAATTTCAGATCTATTGAGATTAATATAAAACTAATGTAAATGACCTTTAGATTTCATTAGATTAACTCATTTCTTCTTATAAAAGTTAATTACTTTAATACTTAAAGTAGTTGCTAATGTTAAGGGGTGAATTAGGCAACTTCCAAATGTCGAGACACTTAGGCTTGCGCAAAAATACCTTTCTGTGCTACTAACATCAACACCTTTATTTTGAAGGAGATTCTTGTCTCCTCAAAGATTTCTCTTTGAGAAGAAGATGCAACTAAAGAATTCTTTCCTCAAAGTCATGCCTTACTAGTAGATTTGACAAGTATGCAACCCCTTGGATTTAAGCTCCTTTGACTCCATTAATGGTTATCATGGTTTTGGTGTGATCTTTTAAAGCTTTACAGTTAGACTTAAGAAGCATGGAAACCATTTCTTCACAAGGAATCAACCATTTCACTATGTACTTCAGGTTTTTCCATGGTAGAGTTTGATTTTACAAATAATATTGCAAGAATTATTCAATCATCAATCAACGCCTTCTTGTAAGGGTAGGAAAAGTTTAGCTGGTTGGTGGTTTGTCTTTTTGCTGGTTAGTTGTATCTCTTGTTGCATTGATTCTTTAAGGAAAAGGTTGGTAGGGTAAAACTTTGTGTTATTTGTGTGGTCGTCTCTTTATGATCCTACTGTCTTATTTTCTATATGGTTGATGTTTGTTGTGTAATTATTGAATGATAGAATTAGTGAATAAGAATGTGAAAAAATCATAGTCATCGCAGATAACTATCAGTATGGAATACAATTGTAAAAATCAACATAATACTTAACAAAAACCCCATTCATATTGATCTGTGTATGTAAAATTGAGAGTTTATGGTGAAAATTGCAAGTGAAATGTTTAGGGTTTTTGGACAATTATGTTATTTTCATTAACACATAAACATGCTTTTAAACTTAGTTTTGCAAAAAATAAAGAATACATCAGTACCATAACAATATACACAAGACAACAAATGATGAAGGAGTTCATCCCTCCTGGGTTACATCTACTGGTCTAGCTTTCAATGTTGGGCCTCTTTCACATGTTCAAAAATATGTTTTTACATCAAGTTACAGTGCTCAAAATGCTAAAACAATGTCTCCAATGGCTCCAGAACAGTAAAAAAACCCCTAGTTGGGCTCTTTATGCCCTCAAAAAGTTTGAAAATTGATTGACTTATGATCCTGCAAAGCTTTTCTACTAACTGTTCTCCAAATCGCACCCACCTGCTAACTGTTCTACAAAATACGCCATTTTCGGCCACGTGGGGTGACAAATTTGCCCCGCGTCGACAAGATTCATGCTGGTTCGAGTGCAAATTGTCAAACCCTTAAATGTAATATGTTGCCCCATGACCAGATAAAAATGCACCAAGCTCCTAGCCATTGGATGTGGGGTTGGTTTAAAAATTACCACGCCGATTTTCTTGACCTAGCTCTTGACTATAGTTCAGGACTGGTTTCCACTAGTGGTAAGGTTTAAGTGTTGTGTGCCATATATTTTAACATGACCAACATTGAACTACGGTTCATGCTTGGTTTCCGTCATGAGTTGGGTGACTAGAACCCTGCCCAACATAGGTTCTAGTTCCCACTTAACAAAAAACTTAACTGCCTCCCAAACCGTGCAATGTGACTTATGAAATGACTACTAAGTGTTGAAACTCTACCAGTTTTTTAACCTCCACTCATACCATGGTTGCATTGAGTTTTGGTTGGGTTCCGCTGTGGTTGAACTAACCGCCAACTCCAAACAATAAAATATGACCGTCGAAACCCTATTCACACACTGACTCCACCTCCAAAATCACTGAAGGTTTTGTCTGCCGGTTTAAACTGTGTGGTGGTACATATAACATATAACTCCGCCATAACACTTAACCCTGTTCACATATTCCATGTGTTGAATTGACCGTGGGTTTAATATTGGCAACATTAACTTTAGATTATGCAACATATCATATGGTTGGCAATATTTATATGGTTTTGTTGAAATGTGGGTTATAAAATGGTGTTGTGTTTATAATAAAAATTTCGGGGCATATAATATAACGTCGGGGTTGGGGTTAACCTCATGCCATGTCTGCCCACCACGTAGCGTGGTTGGGTGGACCGAGGTTCAGCGTTAACCCTGGTCTCGACCCTCAAATGAAAACCTTTGAAACTTCAAATATATATATATATATATATATATATATATATATATATATATATATATATATATATATATATATATGGCATTAGATTAATAAGAACCAAGTGAGGTGGGTAGGTGGAGGGCTTTGTTGCGAAATTGTTGGTCACACATTCAAATCCTGTAGAGGTCTACTCTGGCAATACCAAAATTTTACACGACCAAGAGGACGCCACATGGAAACCATCGATTGGCCCACATGGCTCTCCCTCATTGGGCCACTACAAAAACTTAGGAGCCAATAAAAACACACCAAATATGAGCCAATCATAATGAGACAAGTGTCATACAACCATTGGCTCATAAAAAACACATCACCTGCACAGTCAGGTGCCTAGTTAACGCACAAATTGCTCACTGGGTGTACCTGCAACCCAAAACCCAAAAAATTTAGTTGTTTTCAAATTCGACCATAACGTGATATCGGGAGCATCTGATATCAGTTTTGAGTTAAACAAATTGGGTTGGATTCAGGGCAACGAGATCTTCGCTTTGGCGTTGGTTTCAAGCACTTTGAATTTTGAGCATTCAACTGATCCACTTGATCACATATCTAAAAGAAAAAAAAAAAGAAAAAACAAGGATTCATTAGGGTAGGAAAGGCCCACTCTGATAGCATGTAAGAGTATTAATTACTCATTGTATTAATCACACTTGTAAAAGTACATAAATACCTCCCTTATATAAATATAGGGGAGGCCCAGTGTTGGTTAAAGATAACTATGACAACAAAATAGATACAAATCCCTGCGTAAACATACAATTCACTATAGTTAGCTCATCAAGAAAAGAAGCGTTGGAAAATACTAACTCTCACAATTGTTGGAAGAGTTCATAGTTATTAGAGTAGAATGACAAGTGGTGTTGAACAATATAAAGGATGGAGGAAGCGAAGGAACAATGTTTGGGTTGGTAGAGCCTCATCCTCTACACATCCCACTCATCCCTCCTAAGCTGTTAGAGATGCTTAGAAGACAGAAAAATTTACTACAACAAGTGCTCATGGGAAACTCAACAACAAATGGAAGAGTTGAAGAAGTGGGTGGAAGAAAAGTGGAAGAAATTGACAAATAACCATATCCTTGAAGAGGTACAAGATTGAGTCTCTAATCCTATCTATTCTTGCACTCAAGAAACACAATTTTTCAATATTGTTGAGACCCATTGGCTAGCAAAGACCATGGCGACTTAAACCCTAAAAACAACAATGAAAACCCAAAAAGATACCCCACACAATTAAGATATTTAAGTACAAATTTGAAACAATATATAAAAGAGTTTTTTCGTATTGATTTAAGTGACCCTCTCACAAAATGACAGAGCAAAAGGCTCTCCATCCAACGCCATGATTATTGAAGATGACGACTAATCCCATGGCCAAAGCAAGAACAAAATAAAAAGGATAAATAGGCAAAAGAGCAACCACAACCGTCCCTTACTTGATAGAATGGTTTAAGTCCCCATTATATTTTCTCTTACAATGTTATCTAAGAATCTAGGAAGTTGATATGTTTTCAGCAAATCATTTTAGGAATTATGTTTGATTAGGATTGAAGAAAACAAGTAGGTTGAACCCGCGGCCACCCTAAACGGCGAAGGCCCGAAAAAGTAAGGCAACCCATATCAACTGGTGGGCCATACCATCAGTCCGTACAACCTTTGATATCCGAATTTTCTTGGAGGACTGATGCCTATTGCACTGTTGTGCAATCCAGAATTTTCTTCTTTTCAAAAATTGCTGTTTCTAAAAAGAATTGTATGTTTCAGAGTGCAACAGAATTTCGCATTTGACCTCTTCGTTTTTGACGAAAGCATATCATGTTTTTTATATTGTGCAGATTTGATCAGGTTGATATTATTTTAATTTATTAGAAGTCAAATATTCTAAACAAATATTTATTAGTTTGATTTATATTATTTCTAAGTCATTTTTGTTAATTTTTTAATTTGGTTAATTATTTTTTAGTAAATTAAATATACTAAATAATAATGATGTTAGATTTTTAACAATTATAAAAAGTAAAAGTAAAATTAAATTTTAATATCTTTTTAATAAATTTTCCATTCATTAAATTTCATAATTTACAAGGCTTTTTTCTTGGGACAATGACTAACTGAGGAAAATACTTACAACAAGAATAGGTAATTGATCTAGCTAAAGTCTTAGTTATGTCTTTTGTTATATGTAATTGATCCAACTAAATCCTTAGTTATGTCTTTTGATTTGCTCTGCTGATATGTATCTCCTTGCTATCTTTTGCACCTTCCTCAAATCTAACACACTTGAATATAAGTCCTCCACCCTATCACCCAGATCCCACTCTCACTATGTATTTTGCTTAAGATGTTTTGTGTTTCTTCTCCCTTAACCTAGCTTTCATTTTATAAGTTTGAACTATTGACCTAATCCGTAATCTTAATTTTCAAAGTGATTGATGGTTGAGATTAGATGTCAACATCACTTGGTATCAATGATTGAGATTCATTTAATTCATTAATGCAAATAATATTTGCATTTCATTAGATTAACTTAGAATATCTTATAACAGTCAATTACTTTAATACATAAAGTAGTTTCTAATGTTAAGGGGTGAATTAGGCAACTTCCACATGCCTAAACACTTAGGCATGCCCGAAAGTACCTTTCAGAGATACTAACATCAACAAATTTATTGTGAAGGAGATTCTTGTCCCTTCAAAGATTTCTTTGGGATAAGAAGATACAACTTAAGCATCCTTTCCTCAAGTCACTCTTTACCAATATATTGACAAGTATGCAACCCCTTGGATTTAAGCTCTTTTGTTTCCAATGGTTATCATGGTTTTGGTGTGATCTTTTAAAGCTTTACAGTTAGACTTAAGAAGCATGGAAACCATTTCTTCTCAAAGATTCTACCATTTCATTGTGTACTTGAGGTTTTTCCATTGTAGAGTTTCATTTTACAAATAATATTGCAAGAATTATTCAATCATCAATTAAGGCTTTCTTGTAAGGCTAAGAAGGGTTACCTTTTATACCTTGGTTTTTGACTTTTGATCCATCATCAAACTAGTTTTATTCAGCACCATTATAAGTAAGGTTTCAAATTCCAAATTACACTTTTAGGAGTGAACATAATAAAAAATTATATGTGGAAATTTCACTACCAAAGACCAATAGTAGATCCATCACAACACTGGAGAAGTTATGAGTAGAGATGAAATTTACATCTAGTTTCTTGAATAAGAAACCACCTATGATCATTTCCAAACCACAGTTTATCATTATTACAACACTCTTGTTAAATAATTTTAATTTCTTAGTTTACGAGCCATCTTAAAGTCTTATAAGGAATGATAATGTTGTATTCAAGGCCTATTTTTTATCTGCTTATTCTATTTTCATCATTGTCCATGTAACAAGAAAACCATCTAATATACAGTTATTTTCATAATCATTAATCTGGATTAGATTTGTGAATTTGACTTAAAACTTAAATATTTATTAGTTTTTTTAAATTTTTTATTTATATGTAAAAGATTGGTATACACAATTATTTTGATTTATTATAAATTATTATATTACAAATATTGAAAAATATAGTTTGAAGATTTAGTATTTTTTGAAAATTTTTAGAAAATAAAATTTAAGTTTTTTAATCTGTAAAATATTATTGACTCATAGATTTTTCGAACTGCTAAATTTATTTATGCATTCAAAAATATATTTTAAATAATAAAAAAATACAATCTTACTTCAAAATATATATATATATATATATATAACTCCTTGAAATTCTATATATATATAGATACTTGAAATTAAATTCCAATTTATGCAGCAGCAAGTACAAATCTTGTTCGGAGTTGTCTTTATTTGTATTACACAGAATCAATGAAGGTTATCCAAAGTGACACGTAACGTTAAGGGTGGCAGGTATTCTCATATGTGAGAGCATGCTGAACCTAACCGGGTTTTGCTTGCTCCAATGAAAGATTGTGAGAGTCGTGTGGTATCAACTTCCTTTATCCGTGACTCTATTTCTCTGTACCTCATTTTTAATGGATCATCATTGCTTACGTGGCTGCACAGCGATGCCCCACTGTTGCCTCGAGTAGTGGGAGGATTGTATTTCAACGGAGTATTTACCACTTTTGTTTATTTTCTGGATACATCTCGATTCTCGAGGTTGAAAACAATAAAGAACTCGTTTTCAAAGAGCTGGAATACCTAAATGAGTCGGCAAAGTTTCAGTCAAACTTTTTCATAAACGTTAAAAAATGTTTAAAGTAAAATAACTAATTATTTATTCTATTAAAATTTATAATTTGTGTATGGTTACTATTATCATGATTATTATATTATTTTAATTTTTTTTATCAATAAAAATGTTTAAATAAAATTTCAATATAGAAAAAAGACGGGATTTTTTAAAGATTTCTTTTTGAGCCTACCATTAATTTATTTTGTTGGTTTGTAATGAGTGACCTAAGTTATATGTTGTTTTGTTTGTGAGTGTTTTAGTTTTTTGGTATTTTTAATAGGGATAAGGAATTAGCAATATAAAAGGAATTTATCAAAAT
The DNA here is from genome assembly GCA_034641835.2 of Pinus albicaulis. Lineage (NCBI taxonomy): Eukaryota > Viridiplantae > Streptophyta > Pinopsida > Pinales > Pinaceae > Pinus > Pinus albicaulis. The sequence continues at coordinate 19,458,147 of CM076583.1, forward strand.
GTGAGATATTATTGATTTATTTTTTATTTGTAATTAGTGACTTAAGTTATATTTTTGGTTTGTAATTAGTGAGTTAAGTTATATGTCATTTTTTTTTTCTGAGTTTTTTAGGTTTTTTTTTGTGGTTTTCTTCATAGGGATAAAGAGTTCGTTATGTAAAAGGCTCTAAGTGGCAAAGGCTTTTGGCCAAGCAAGCGAAAGGTTACTGGGTTTATATTTCTTTCATCAATTGCTTTTTTTTGTTATTCGTAGTGGTAGACAGATTGCACAATTGGGGTGTTGTCATTATAAGAGTATTAATTACTTGTGGTATTAATCACACTTGTAAAAGTACATAGAATAACTCCATTATATAACAGTGGAGGAGGTCCAATGTCAGTTAAAGATAACTATGAGAACTGGACATATACAAATCTCTACGTGAATATACAACTTAGTATAGCCAGGTCATCGGAAAAAAAAATCATTGGAAAAGAGTGATTCTAGCACCCCCCTAATCAAAACATAGAGACTAAACATAAAGAAAAAACTAGGTCATGATAACGAGGCCTAATAAGGTAGCCAGGTACAAAAACTCATAAGCGGAGAAAAAGAGAAAACCCGTAGGAAAAAAACTCCTCTCCAAAAGAGAAAATATGTTAGTATTCAAATAATCCTAGAGCTAAAACTGTATATCCCACAACAATCCACTGAATTGCAAGAATAGAGGCTTGCTCCAATCAGGAAGTACCAAAAGCTAATGTACCAAAGCTAGAAAGATGAGAGCCGTGAAATCTTAGTGAATTTTCTTGATCTTTAAAGTAGAAATGTTGTAGAGGCACAAGAACATCAAACATTGTCATCTTCTCTAGAAATGTTTCATAGAAAATAGGTGTTGGTAAAGAACGAGGACACAGACTTTAAACAAAAGCAATACCATCAACCGAAAAACAAATAATGAGGACTGTAAGTAAGGAAAATTCAGCTTAGACATAGTACAAAAAAAAATATGAAGATGTTCAAACTTTATCACCATCACAAAGAAGAAAATACTAGCAATGTAATCAGCACAACAACAAAAACAATATCTGTGATAATTAAAATCCCCCCCCCCCCCCAAAACACAATTGTGGGATAAGAGAAAATCAACAATCTCTATCATCAACAAATTTCCCCATTGAAACACAACTAAGGGAGCAACAACATTGAACAACTCGAGAAACTTTGTACAACCGTAGAACCAATGAGACACGAAGGAATGAATTTTGCAAACATTTGCTCAAATGATTCCATAACCATCCATCAATCTAACCACAATCAATCTTCATGGTTGAAATTGGTCCATGATTCATCGTTTCATGCCTCTTCTGCAATGATTTGAATGTAGGTTTACTATGTGACCAAGAATGTTGATGTTTGGTTGATTTCCTCTGATCCTTATGGGGACATTGATATGGCTCATTTTTTGTTTCATTCTTCACAAGTCCTCCTTCGATTCCCATTTTTTTCAACAATCAAGACCCAATAATGGTGGTGATATGTACAAAGCTAGGTAAAACAAAAGCATCTTTATCAATATCAATAGGTGAGATTAATAGATCAATAATAACATTATCCTTTTGAGCATTCTGAAGGTGACTAACTTCCAATTCAAGGTGTTGCTTTCACTGTTGGAAGTCCTTAATGACCCCATCATTCTCAATCAACTATTGTGAAAAGACATCATATTCTTGTTTGAGAGTTTCAAATTAATCTAACAAGCTAATGTTCTATGCTTAAAGAGGGCCTGCTTCTTCACGAAGCAGTTCCATTGAGGATTTTAAATAGCAAGCCTCCATAGCTCGTTGATTATCTTACTCCTCCAGCTTGCATATTTTCTTCTTCAAAATTGCATTTTCTGAGTCAAACAAGGACTCAACTTCCTCCTTCAAATCATCAAGGAGGTCAATCTTTTCCTTAAACTCATTTTTAAGATTATCAAAATACTTTCCCATGGTTGACTCCAGATTGTCAACCTTCTTGATTTCTTAGTGAGAGTGCACTAGAATCAATTCTTAAGTGTAGGATTTTCTTTTTGCAAGACAACAACAATAGAATACAAATGAAGAACCCCATTTTGAAGTTTCTTGACTTCCTTTTTCTCAAGAATTTCCTAAAGTATTTTACCCATATTTCATATTGTGGATAAAATAAAGCCTTGTCATTATGTCTAAATAGGGCCATGATCTAAAAATGGGTTATATGCCTTTTCACCAAATATTAAAATGTCTATCATCTTGATCATCACTCAACATTATGGCATATTCCAACATAACAAATTATTTGTTGGTTTGTGGGTCGAGAACCACTTTTCCAGCCTCCATAAATTTTTGAGGTCGCTTCAATGGTCCACACATCATAACGAGTTACTTTGGTAACCTTATCCAAATTCCATACAATGTTCCCAAGAACCATCCATAAATAAAAAGCCATTATTTAAAACAACTAAAACCTTAAGAGCCACGAAGACACCATTTGACAAGATCTAGTAGCCAACTAAGGCTTATGAATTAGTTGTTCTAGGAGCATTAAGAACTTTGACATGCTTAGGTACATGGAAGTGGCATGTCACCAACCACTTGATGGACCAAATAACCATTCAATGAGGCAAACATGGGAATAATGCCCCAACCTGTGTGTTAGCTAATCACCGGGTAACTATAAGAATGTATCATATACAAGAAGAGGGACATAAGATTCAAAATGCAAAGATATTTTCATGAGAATACAAGAATAGGGTCGATGCTACGAAATTAGGGCCATGATTCATTGTGGCTTCCACCAAACAATGGACATGTCACCAATGCTCACTAAGAACCATCAAATCTAAGAGCTAAAGGCTTCAATCTAAATATAAATATTCTTTAAATCATTATCAAACATTAGTCTTAACAAAAGCCCCATTTAGATATAAAAGGGAAAAGAAAAATAAGGATTCTATAGGGTAGGAAAAACCCACTCTGATAGCATGTAAGAGTATCAATTACTCATGGTATTAATCACACTTGTAAAAGTACACTGAACACCTCCATTATATAAAAATGTCGTAGTGTGAGTTAAAGATACCTATGAAAACTAAGTAGATAAAAATCCCTACATGAGCTTACAACTCACCATAGCTTGATCATAAAAAAAAGAAGGGTTGGAAAAGACCAACTCTAACAATTGTTGGAAGAGTTCTTAGTTAATAGAGTTACAGAATGGCGAGTGGTGTTGAAAAAGGTAAAGGAGGGAGGAAGCAAAAGAACAATGTTTGGGTTGGTAGAGCCTCATCCTATACACATCCCACTCATCCCTCCCAAGCTATTGGAGATGCCTAGAAGACCAATTTTTTTTTTATGAGTGCTCACGGGAAACTCAATGACAAATGGAGGAGTTGGAGAAGTGGGTGGAAGAAAATAGGAAGAAATTAACAAAGGATCATATCCTTGAAGAGGGATAATGTTGGGTCTCTAATCTTATTCTTGCACGGGAAAAAAAAATTCAATATTGTTAAAATTCATTGAATAGTCAAGACCATGGTGGCTCAAATCCTAAAAAAGACACAAACAAAACAAAAAGATACCCCACACACAATTAAGATATTTAAGTACAATTTTGAAACAATATATAAACAAGTTTTTTGGTATTGATTCAAGTGAACCTCTCACAAAATGGCGGAGCAAAAGACACTCCATCCAACCCCATCATTATTGAAGATGAAGAATAATCCCATGGCTAGAGCAAGAACAAAATAAAATAAAATTGCAAAGGAATACACGGATAAATAGGCAAAAGAGCAGCCACAACCATCCCCTCCTAATAGCATGGTTTACTTCCCTTTATATTTTCTTTTACGATGTTTATCTACCACTCTAGGAAGTTGATATGTTTTTAGCAAATCATTTTCGGAATTATGTTTGATTAAGATTGAAGGAAACAA